>CM066915.1:8838091-9396972 GCA_033964015.1 Scolanthus callimorphus
TATAAATGTAGCATAAATATAATAAGGGATTTCCTTATAAAGATATTTTGCAATGGTGGTAAATTGACAGCTTTAGCTGATTTTTGCTATCAAACCTATTCAATTCCAAAAAAAAAGATAACAAAAATATGCCATACAAACCTGCCAACTCTCATGGTTTCACTATGAGAATCACGGTTTGAGGCATGATCTCACAGTTTGCCTTGAAAATCTCACTTTTTTTTAAATTTTCTTTCATTGTGTGTTTCCAAAAATATCCATACCCCCCTACGGAAGGGATTGAAAATTCTAGAGGGTGGGGGGGCAATTTACCTGATATTTTCCATACAAATACTGTATTTTTCTTCGGAAATTACAGGGGGGGGGGGGGTCATTTCTCAGCACCCTTCCGTGGGTGGGGGAGGGGGGGGGGGGGGTGGTATGGTTATTTTTTGGAAACACACATTAGAGAAAAATATGATTTGAGCCAATGATTTGCGCAATCCAAATTGAAACCAATTTTTTTATAAGAGCAAAGAAGGCAATAGAACAATTTAATAAGGAACACAAATAAATTTAAGTCCTTTTTTTGGTTATTTGACTTTTTTTAATATTATTTTATATTTTAGAAATTATTCATTGGTTTGTAGAGCTGTTTGGCTGATCCCAGGTTCTGACCCCAATCTTCAGGTTTTTTATTATGGTCAGTCTCCAGGTTTTGACTTCTGAGGGGTTGGCAGGTCTGCACCTAGACACAATTGGATACAGACAAGGGATTTTTTGCTTTTAGATTTTTGTCTAAAAAAATTGTCCTGTAAATACCCTGGAGGGGAGGGGGGCTCCCATAAGTCGTTGGGCGGGGGTGCTTGCTGGGAAAATGAAACTTCAGCCCTAAAAGATTACCAATCTAGGCGTGGGTCAACCAGAATTTTAACCCCAAAAGATACCATTGTCAACAATGCCTTTCAAATTCCAGCCTTGTTTGCACAAGAATCAATGGCTGCTGGGAATACAGCCTACCAGCACTTTCTTGTATTTTTGCCGCAAACACCCTAAAAGATACCTAATTTTCTGGGAAAATTCGTGTTTTTTTTGCCTTACACCCTAAAAGCTACCTGGAACCCGAATTTTAACCCCTAAAAGATATGATAAGCACCCCCGCCCGAAGAAATATGGGTGAGTCATCCCCCTCCCCCTGGGTAAATACTTTTTTAAGACCAATGCCTTTGAAAAATAGTGATATCTGTATAGCTGTAGGACTGGAAATTCCTTTTAAAAATCATAGTGTTTTAATAATATAATAAGAAGATTGAAACCATAGTGATATTCACTAAACTGGAGTTGTGGCAATATTTCGGTAGCATGAGAAATGGCACAAATGCGAAAGGGCAGAGTTTCAGCCTTTGGTCCCCAGGGTAATAATAAAAGAGCACGGGATTTATATACCCCACATCCCTTCTATGGAATCATTAGAGAAAAAGGGAGAGGGAAGGGAATGCATGTGTGTGTGTGTGTGGGGGGGGGGGGGGGGGGGGGGGTCAAAAGGTTCATGTAAAAACATCACCTTTGTTGTCTCAGGTCCGTTTTGTTGCCCACGATTATCTTGGGTGTCTCTGGCATATAATGGTTCAGCTCCGGAAACCACTTTTCTTCTATGTTCTCAAACGAGGCCCTGTTGGCGATATCAAAGCACACTAGAAACACGTCCGTTCGAGGATATGATAGAGGCCTGAGTCTGTCATAGTCTTCTTGTCCTGCCGTGTCCCAATAACCGACATTGTACGGTTTCCCGTCGATCATTATGTTATTGGCATAGTTGTCGAAGACTGTAGGAATATATTCGCCAGGAAATGAATTCGTCGTAGCTGTGATTAAATACGATGATTTTCCAACTCCGCCATCGCCTACGACTACAAGCTTAATATGTTCCATTTTACCGAAATATTAGAGCTTTGGTTCTGTTTAACGTGTTTTTCGTGGCCGTGTTTCTTCTCGACTGAACGTTTCGCCAGTTCTGATTTTGTTTCCGTGTAGAAAGAATTGTTATATAGTGTAAGGGTGTTATAAATAGTCAGCCAATAAGAAGCCTTGTGCCACTCAAACGGAAATTGAAATGCTGTTTATGCTACGTAAACAGGGTCACGCAAGACAATATCGCACATAAAATTTTGCCGTGTCGTCACTTTGAAAATATTCTATTAGACTTTGAATTATTTTTTTTGTGGCAAGTCTGCACTTTTTTGTGTGTATGCCATGTATGCCTGGGCATTTTTGTCTTTGTTTTTAGCAAAGTTTTAAGGTTCCTTTAGTGCGTGACTAAGAGAGCGTGACTTTACCACCATGAACGCAAGAGTTTTGGCTGCTTTGCTTTCCGACAGTTTCTACAGAGTTTCTAGTTCCTAGTTTAATTTCACTTGTTTATCTAAAATCAACTGTACAGTGAGTCTCTTTCAATCACGTTGTAGATTTTATTTAATATAAACCGGAACCAAGAATAGAACAGTAGAATGGAATCGTAGCCTGCGAACATCCGGTACACGCGAGCTTAGTACCCTAAAGGTTAAGCTCGCGTGTACCGGATGTTCGCAGGCTAATGGAATCGAGGCTCTAGCCAGATATGTGAAATCACAAAGCTGTTCATTCGTTTGATTGACGGAAGCCAAACCACAGTTTGTTAGCAACAACGCACTAAAACAAGTTTCGAAACGTTCAAAACAACAGGCCACTTCTTTACATATACACACACTAAATACACTCTTTTTTTATAAGAACGTCTTATTTTCAGTTGACGCTGGGCCGTTCTTTTTTTGGAGCAGTTTGAGGCAGGAAATGTTAGTTACGGATGTTCTTACATTTCAGTGACGTCGGAACCAGAGATATGATAGATCTTAAAGAAGGATACATACCAATGAAGTATAAAAGAGAGTATAAATTACACTAGTAATAGTTCTCACTAGAGCTGCCCCCGTGCTTTTTAAACTGCAGATGTAATAAGTATTCAATTAACATTTTTACAGCTGTTTCAGACAACACGCGAACCCACCGTTATCAGCTTGTTGGAGTTTAAGCCGAAACTAAAAGCCGTCAAAACTCTTACGAAACTCTAGCGAAATACCGAAAACTCTTCTGAAAACTATTGTGTCACAATTCCAAAACGACTATTAATACACATTCTTACTCAGAAACACTTGCGCACAAAAATCTTGTTTGAAAACTCTATGAATATGAATACTTGAAAGCCTAAAGCATCACTCTTTCGTAGCGAAAGCTAGAGAGGATTTTACAGAGTTGACCTATAAGCACAAATAGCAACCATTTTGAATGCTTTACTATACTATTATGAGGTTTAGAGCTCTTAGCTTTGTGAAAATTCAAGTTTTTCTCTAGACTACACAGCCACAGCAGCTCAACATTTGCTAATTCTGAACTATAGATTGCACTGACTGACTTCGGCTGAGGGTCTCCTTAGAGTTTTTGGTGATTTATTAAATTTCACGACCAGTTTGTTGTGAATGTTTAGAATTTTTATTGTCCGCCAGTGACAACAGTAGAGGTCTCAAACCCACGCTGCGAGTCACGTGATCTGGTCATCCAATCATAAACGTTACCCAAGACCTTTTGCGGACCCTTTCCGAGTCACGTGATCTGATCATCCAATCATAAACGTTACCCAAGACCTTTTGCGGGCCCTTTGCGAGTCACGTGATCTGATCATCCAATCATAAACGTTACCCAAGACCTTTTGCGGGCCCTGCTCCGACGAATCGAGATTTTTCTGGCATATGTACCATATACCCTTATATTTTCTCTTTACGCGGGTGATTCTATAATGCCTCCTTCTGGGCCAAAACCCTGCAGGGGTAATTATTGAAGTCGTTATTATTAACACATTTGACTTTGGATTTTTAGAAGGCATCACTGAAAATGAATCTATTTTGCTCCTATCTGAGGCTAAGGCATTTCCTAATAGCATGTTCTTAAAATTTGGGTAAATTTCAGACTGAACGTTCTTTATAAAAAAGGTTCTTATAATAAAAAAAAGAGTGTATTGAACTCCGTAATCCAGGCCCTATTGAAGATTGATTTTTGATTAAACAGAACACACCACTCTGAATGCGGCCTCCTCCTCCCGACCTCCACTAAAGAAAGGAAGGGAACGGTCATCAATCATCGGTGGCGACTTGCCAATCAAGGCAATGCCCTCGACGTGCTTCGCGCTCAGAGGAAGACGCTTCGCATCGTCACCGTGGGTGTCGTGGTTGTCTCTGTTAGGTAACAAAGACGGGACGCGCACTATAGAAATGATCCTAGTAAGTACGGTCTTGCAGAAACGGGAATCGTCAGATTGACCCTTTACAAAGGCCATCCTTGATACATGTGGGATATGGGTTTCTAGCGCATGCGCAATAAATGACGAAGCAATGACGTAACAAACAAAACCTAAATGCAGTAATTCCATACATGCTGATAGTCTGATCCTCACTAACGCGTTTCAAACTTATACGGATTCGATGTGTGTTAGTGTGGACGGGAGATTTAGCTCCAAACAAACGATCAGTTTTTATTTGGCGTGATGCGTGCAAGGATAGTATCAAATTAATGGTACAGTTGACGTGATCGTTTTCATTTTTATCCGGATTCGACCCTCCACACTAAAACGATAATGTGTACGGATTCGTTTTTATTCACTCAAAGAGTGTTTTTAAACTTATACGGATTCGATGAAAACGATCAGCGTGTTAGTGTGGACGGAGGCCTAAACGTATAAAAAAGTATATACGGATTCAAACGAAAACGCGTTAGTAGTGTGGACGGGTTCTAAGATTGCTTTATTTTGCCGAGGAGAAAATGTCACGTGATTTTTCGGGGTCCCTCCTTTACAATTTAGGGGGAAAATTTAAGACACCCCTTCCAAATAATGGATCAAAAAAGAAATAATTTCAGGGTATAAAAGGGCCCCGTCCCCCCTTTTTTCGATAAATTTCCCCATACATTTACTGTATTTGCAAGAGCAAGGTCTCAACTTTGGCCTCCATTTTTTTTACTTTGGGCCCCCCTTTTAGGAGATCCTGGATCCGCCCCAACGGGAGGGGTCGAAAATAAATATTTTTCAGCGGCTGTGACCGCGGGCACATTTGCCGATAACCAATGGTTTTGCGCGGGGCGGTCCGGGACCGCGTTTTCGGCCTTCGTGACCCAACGGAACGGGTCAAAAATAAATATTTTTCAGCGGCTGTGACCGCGGGCACATTGCCGATAACCACGGTTTGGCGCTCATTTGCGCGGGGCGGTCCGGGACCGCGTTTTCGGCCTTTGTGACCCAACGGGACGGGTCGAAAATAAATATTTTTCAGCGGCTGTGACCGCGGGCGCATTTGCCGATAACCAATGGTTTTGTGCTCATTTGCGCGGGGCGGTCCGGGACCGCGTTTTCTGTTTTCGTGACCCAACGGGACGCGTCGTATGTACAGCGGCTAGCACCGCGGGCTCAATTGTCGATAACCGTAGTTTTGCGCTCATTTGTGCGGGGCGGTCTTCTGGCTTTTCGTGTCTCAACCTTGTGAGTCGAATATAAACCTATTTACAGCGGCCTGACCGCGGGCCCAACAGCCGTCAACCATGGTTTTGCGCTTTTTATTGGCCCAGAACTACGTTTTTTCGGCCTTTTATGACTCAACGGAACGAGTAGAAAATCTATCTATTTTACGGCAACCGGGACCGCGAGCTTAGCAGCCGGTAACCATCGTTACGCTCTCATTTTCGTTTGTATTTGCCAGGGGGTTTGCGCTGTTTCGCGCGAGTCTGTTTCGCCTTTCATCCTTGGTGTTGGTCGATATTTATCCCACGGTGCATGTTGTAGACAGAGTTTGCGTAGATAACACGATTCCTTCCTTTCGTTTTTTCTTTAGCCTGGTGACCGCATGAGATAGTTAGAGGAAAAGATTCTTGCCCTGGAGCAACAGAAATCAGATGGAGTAGAATCCGCATTACGTGCCGTCCGTCAGCTCCTTAACAAGCCCGAAGCGGTTTATGACAAGTGGGAGGCGACGACCTTCGTAGAAGGTCTTGTCAACGCTGCTCGGGTTTCGGCTCACGAGAAGGCGGAATCGTACGCGCCATCTTGGCGGAACTGAGATCGCGGGCGGACCTCTCCCACCAGGCGCACCGACCTTGTACTGGGTTTGTTAGGAGAACCCACGCAGGCAAAAATCGCCAAGGAGGCCGCTGCCATTCTGAAGTCATTTAAGAAAAAGGGTCAAACGGAGTCGTCTCCCCGTAGTCGCCCCCAGCCCAGTCCAGCTTGCAATACAGACCAGCACGTTCCCAGAGCTACTACCCGAGTCGTTATCGTACAGGGCAGGATAACTGCTTCTGATGCAACAGGCCTAGTCACTTTGCAAGAGATTGTCCTGTGGGAAGGAAACCCAGGCGTGGCCGTGCACCTCGGTTTACAAGCCCTTATTAAGCTCATGACGTGATTTTGCATAGGACACGTATACGTGTAATTCCTTTTTTTTGGGCTTGGTCTTGGTCAACCATATACTGTAGCTTTGGCAAATTGTGGCATTAAACTGTTATTCAGCGTTTTTAAGTTTATTTCTTTTCCAACTTGACCTATTTGACCTCGGTATTTGACCTATTTGACCCTGGGGGGGGGGGGGTTCTCGCCCTTCACTGGTCTCCAGTTCCTGGGGTCAACGTAGATTCGGTTTCTATCTATCTATCTATCTATCTATCTATCTATCTATCTATCTATCTATCTATCTATCTATCTATCTATCTATCTATCTATCTATCAGCATTACAACTCCGCTACGCCTCTATCGGCCCAGTTTCCCAACTCTGTTTCCTGCATGGAATTCAAGGATTTTGTTTCCACCACAATAGTGAGTTGGGTAGCGCAAGGCGAGGTCTCCATCATAGGCCGTGTCGGTGAGTGTACCCCACCACACCTAGTCTTGTCGCTGACCGTGGAACCCACAAAGCCGCGCCTTTGCCATGATGAACGCTTTTTAAATTTATGGATAAAAAATCTTCCGTTCAAGCTGGAACATCTTTGTGACCTTCCGCGCTATGTTCTCCCGGGGCCGGGCATTTTCAAACTTCTTGCGACGACAAAAGCGGCTACCAGCATGTTTCTCTACACCCGGACTCTTACCAATATTTGGGCTTCGCCTGGGACGGTTTCTACTTTGTCTTCACCACCTCGCCTTTTGGAGGGAAAGCCAGTGCTTATCTGTACCACAATTTGGGTTTGGTAATCACAAGCGCAGCCAGATCTTTAGGCGTCCCAGTCTCGCAATATATTGATGATAGACATGTTGTTCAACTTTTCCCTCTAAATAACCCACGACTGAGAACCCAGTAGTCAACTCGTA
The DNA here is from genome assembly GCA_033964015.1 of Scolanthus callimorphus. Lineage (NCBI taxonomy): Eukaryota > Metazoa > Cnidaria > Anthozoa > Actiniaria > Edwardsiidae > Scolanthus > Scolanthus callimorphus. The sequence goes on from CM066915.1 coordinate 8,845,450, forward strand.
GAGGCGGGAGCCTATATTGTTTTGTTTTTACTTGCCTAAGCCTGATATTACATCAACCTTGGGAAAAGCCATCTCGAACCTACGACCTCTATTCGTTTCCTCGGTTTCATCGTCGGCTCTAGCCGACAAGCTTTCCTCGTCCCTGAGGATAGGAGGCAGAAGTTCACACTCTTACGCGAACAGATTTTGCTGTCTGACCTCATTACTGTGAAGAGCCTACAACGTTTTGTCGGAAAGGCTTTGTCTTTTAATCTTGCTATTCCTCCGTGCAAGCTCTACGTACGTGAAGTATTCAAGGCCATCAGTAAGTTCTCTAAGAACTCGCGTCCACTACGCATTCAGGGACCTTTAAGGGAGGAAATAAAGGAGTGGAAATTTATTGACAACAGGTCGTGCAGAGAAGCACCTCGTGATAGAGATGTCCTGTGATGCGTCCAAGAGAGCTTGGGGCGCAGTGTTGCTTTCTGAGGGTCGTCAGCAGATCATACGCGATTATTAGGTAGAACCGGAAGATGACATCAACGTGCTGGAGGCTAAGGCGCTGACATACGCTCTGATTTCCTTCGGGAGCCTTATTGAAAACACAAGAATCGATTTATCAGTCAACAACAGCACTCTGCAAGCAGCGTGGGAAAATGGGGGCTGCAGAAATTCTAATGTTAATCGTGAGATCAAGATAATTGAGAGATTATCTCGCACCCTTAATTTCTCCCTTACAATAACACGTCCCTTCGCGCCACAACGTTGCAGACGCACCGTCCAGGGCTTTGTCTGACCTCAACTGCATGCTATCCGAGGAGGCCTGGTCCCAAGTCCAGGCTCGTTTTGGTCCACACTCTTTCGACTTGATGTCTTTGGACAGCAACTGCCACAGAAATCGGAGCGGGTGTATTTTGCCGCACTACACTCCCTGGCAAACCCCCATGTCAGCCGGAGTAAACGCTTTCGCACAGCCTTTCCCACGTCAAGGCCGCAATGTCTATATGTCTTTCCTCCAATTGTGTTGATCGGCCCTTTGCTGAGGCGCCTTATTGACCTAGACCAAATACTTTCTTTTACCATCATAGCGCCGCGACTATCCCCACTCCGTTACTGGTGGGCACTTCTCAATTCCATGGTGGTCGACTCCTTTCTAGTGGGTAGAAAGGGCTTCATAACGTCCATCCGTTTCCCTTCTCGTTCTACTCCAGGTTTTACCCCCGCACCGTTGCCATGGGATTTATGGGCTTTCCGCTGCGTTCTCGGTTCTCCTGAGTGACCGCTCGTATCCATTTTACTAGGTGCCCCGCCCTTGGAAGCCGGCTGCGCGGTGCCTTTTGTGCCTCTACCCGAATGACAGCGACGCGAACTATTGTCAAGCCTGCGGCTCGGTCACAACCTCGGGCAGCTTCCGTGCAGCAAAGGGGAAATCACATGCAGTAAATATGGTGGAAATAGACGAGCGCTTCAAACATTTCATTGGTACCCACGACGCGAGACCCTACCAGCGTCAAAAGAGCTCTTTGGAAGTCAGCCTCTCTTTTTCTTGGAAGTTTGATGCCGCCCAAAGCTGGCTGCTACAGCAGACGATTTGATAAAGTTTCTGATAAGTAAAGACGATGGCGGGAAGCAGACGGTTCACAGAAGTGGTTGCTCTGGTAACATGTGTTCTTGCCAGAAGCGTTTAGCCGCAGGAACAGTAGACAGCTATATAGGCAAACTTAGGGGAATATTTAATAAGTTGGGACGCACAGATAATTGTAATCCTGCAGCGCATCCGCGCGTGAAAGAGTATCTTCAGTTCATTAGGGAACAACAAGCACAGCAGGCTATTAGTCCTCGTCAGACACGGTCCCTTTATTTATGACAAGTTTACTCAGTTACTCATCTCCTACCTAAGGGGGCGCATTTCACTTTGTTCGTCACTCTCCTCCCTTCAAAAATATATTTTGGTCAGGGATACTGTTTTCTTTGTCACTGATTTTTACACCGCTGACAGGGCATCGGATTTGGGGCGTTTGCAAACTAATCAAGGCGGACGGTTTTCTCCTTCATTTCTCGTTCGGGAAAACTTTGCGCTCCGGTGACATCGCGCGGTCTTTTGTTCTTATTCCCCTTGCCGATAAATGTGTTTGCCCAGTCTTTTGGCTTAACTATTACATCTCTTCGTGCCTCTCTCTAAAGGTGCCTTTGTTTAACGAGTTTTTCTTCAGATCCACTGAACACAAGAAAAGGGTATCCTCCCGCCCTTTCCTAAGTTCAGCGGTTTCTGGACGTCTGCGTGCGCATCTAACGGAGGCGAAACCTAACGGAGGCGAAACCCCATACAGTTTTCGCGTAGGTTTATCTAATACACTGAAGCAGCTCGGCTGCACACCAGACCAAATTGCGCACTACATCGGATGGCACAGTACAGCCATGGTAGCACATTATACACGTCCGGCTAGCGCATCTACTGTTCTTTCTTTGGTAAGGAGCTCTCCCACGCCTCTCGGCTGGCGCATCTCACGACGCCCTTTTGTAAGCCATTGTACCTCGTAATATTAATTGTTTCATTTTCTCCTGTACACACTCGATTTCGCTGCATTTAATGCATGGTTACTTTGTGTTTTACCATTTAGTATAGGGGTGAGTTTTGGGGGAGTTTATTGAGCAGAGATTTAGTATTGGGGTTTCATTCGGGATGGGATATTTTTCTACTGGGGGCGAGGCTACGGGATTCGTGAAAGCTTCCGCCTTGAGGGCACAGCAGGGAGCGGATCTCCCATAACTTAGCTTCGTGTTGTGATAATAGGTAGTCAGTGAGAATATATTACTATGTTCAAATCCGCCTCAGAAGTTCTTCGATATTAATGATAGGCGCGATGAAGCATGCAGAAACTTTGTAAAATCATTTTAATCATTTAATCAAACCCATTGTACAGTTTAGTCAGGAGCCGGCTTGTTATACCAAGGAGAAAAATACAATCTAAGATATACAAACGTGATAACAAAAAGTACGAATACTGACCGCTTTGGCAACCTGGCTACCAACAAATTCGCTCATTGCTTAAATTTAATGTAATTCTGACCTCTACCTGTAATTCAGTGCCAAGCACTGCGCGAGGTATAATTAAACGAGACCTTCATTCATTCACTAAACCTTTTACAAATCCGGGAGCGTACAAGGGGAATTTCTGCAGAAATCCATCCACGGCAAAAACTGAATTTCACATGGTAGAAGAATTATGAGAAATGCTCGGATTTCCCATGGCTATCCTTGTGATTCCGAACAATTCCCATGCGTGTGCCTTTAGGGTTTCTGCAGAAATTCCCTGTCCTGTGGTACCCATTCACAACTACTGAAAATATATCAAGTTAACGGTCAGGGGCCGGCTCCTAGAAGGGCAGTTAAGAGCTATCTGTAGATAAACGCTTATCCAACAGATAAATCCTGAACAAATCCTATACAACAGATAACTTTTATCCATGGATAACTTTATCCAACCTTGCAGGAACCGACCCCAGGTCTTTTTCGTAGTTTTTTCTAAATTCAGAACGAGCGAGATCGAGTTTGTCGGCTCTATCATGGACGGTGGAACGGGGGCCGCGGGGGCACTGCTCCCCGCCGCCAATAACTTTCTGGCTAACAGCAACAACTTTTAATATATTTTATACTAAGTAAGTCATTGTAAACCTCGGTGACACGGTGAATAAGCTTCCTGTTTGGCCTCTTATCTTTCAAGGAATCCATTTATGTAATTACTTATAGTCTCCCCTTGCTTGACGCATCTCTTGACTGTGATTGCTTAACCTCGCGGGGGACATTCTCTTACCCAGAGCTCCCCGGCTCGTCTCCTCGCGGGGAGGCTCTGGTGACAGCCACTGACGCATGCGCGAGATTTGATACAGAGCCGTTGGGAGAAAGATCTTTCTACGCATGCACCAACGTTCAAAACCAGCCAATCAGCAACGGACCTCAAATGGATGTCCCCAGAGCCTCCCCTGCGAGCAGACGAGCCGGGGAGCTCTGGGTACGAGAATGCGCGGGGGAGGCTCTGGTGACAGCCACTGACGCGTGCGTGAGATTTAATACAGAGCCGCTGAGAGAAGACCTTTCAGCGCATACTCCAACGCTCAAAATCAGCCAATCAGCAACGGCCCTTAAATGGATGTCACCAGAGCCTCCCCTGAGAGCAGACGAGCCGGGGAGCTCTGGGTACGAGAATGGGCTCTAATGCATGTAGGATACTTGCGCATGGCAACTATGTCCATGAAATTACGAGCAGATTAACATTTTACGATAATCATAAATTTCACTGATTATGCTTGAGTTTTGAGGGTCCTAATGACGTCATCTTATATTGCTATGACAGCAAAACCTAACCATTAACGTGTCTATGTACCAAGCAGTGTGATGTCAGATGAAAGATCTTCAGTTCAGAAGAAGAGATTCGAAATAAGTTGTTGAAATGTTTGCATGGTAGAAGTTCCGAAGAAGCTTAACCTTGGAGCCTAGACCTGTAGTTTAATTGTCTTCAAAATTATTCCCATTTAAGGTGACAACTGGTATTTTTTTCAAAAAGTTTACATGGAAGATTCAGAAGGGAATAACCTTAAAATTTGGTTTGATTCACAATTAACTAAAATAACAATATATAAGTTAGAGAGCCCCGACCACATATATTTCCACAGACATATCAAGCTTTTCAAAACAAATATTTCGAATCTGTTCTGCTAAAATTGAATATCTGGCATTCACTTTGTTTTTCACAATGCAAGTAAATCACATAGCATTACAGCTGCCCTTCAATCCTGTCTTATTCTTGACCTGTTGTTCATACTCCTCCAGTTCGTTAAGATATGAAAGAGGTGGCCATCGCTTTTCCTCCACGTATTCCCTGTTCTCTCCCTGGATGAGTTCGAACTCTTCTGTCGACTCGAATACAGAGTAGTTTGTAGCTATGAAATGAAGACACCACGACGCAAGTTGGTTCGCATTGCAAGCCTGTGGAATAAGGAGAAAGAATAGAAAACAAGTAAAGAGCAAAAAAAAAGTCTCAATAAAAACTGTACTAAGCATCATTTACGATTTTTAATTAAGTTGTATATTTTTCTTGCCTAACACATACGATGGCAGTGCCAAAAAAATGAAATAAATCGATTGAGCGCAATCGTCGCCATTTCCAAAATCAGATCAAAGTTAGCGTCACCTTTCATTTAATGGTAAAATTCTACCTCAGTGTATAAACGTCTAAAACCATGCTATAACTTATAGTCCCTTTTTCCGATAGGTTCAACTGCCCCCCCCCCCCCCACTCCACAGTTCGCGCACCTTTGCATGCCTCCCTTAATCTGGAACTCTATGCCAGACAAACTTAGAGCAATTATAGATTTTAAAACTTTTGTAAATCACCTTGCGATCATCATATTTTTGTCTCATAGTTTTCACTTTTTCATTTTGTCTTTGAATTGTATTGTTCAACCAATTGTAAATAGGTCAGTAATGTTTTTATGTGTACATGTTTCAGTAGTGTTATACTCGAAGATACTAGCTCATATGAGCTACTCTAAAATCCGAGTATGTATGTATGTATGTAAACACAGGGAATTTCTGCAGAAACCCATCCATGGACAACGCTGATTTCCCAAGGCACACGTATGGGAAGTGTCCGAAATTCACAGGGATGGCCATTGGCCATGGGAAATCCGAACAAGCTTCCAATTCTTCTACCATTTAAAAATCAGCTTTTCGAATGATCCAATGGATGGGTTTCTGCTGAAATCCCCCCCCCCCCACCCCCCTCCACAGTTCGCGCACCTTTGCATGCCTCCCTTATAATAATCTGGAACTCTATGCCAGACAAACTTAGAGCAATTATAGATTTTAAAACTTTTGTAAATCAGCTTACGATCATCATATTTTTGTCTCATAGTTTTCACTTTTTCATTTTGTCTTCGAATTGTATTTTTCAACCAATTGTAAATAGGTCAGTAATGTTTTTATGTGTACATGTTTCAGTAGTGTTATACTCGAAGATACTAGCTCATATGAGCTACTCTAAAATCCGAGTTCAAATAAAGATATGTATGTATGTATGTAAACACAGGGACTTTCTGCAGAAACCCATCCATGGAAAACGCTGAATTTCCCAAGGCACACGTATGGGAAGTGTCCGAAATTCACATGGATGGCCATTGGCCATGGGAAATCCGAACACTTCCCATCTTCTACCATTTAAATAGTCAGCTTTTCCAATGATCCAATGGATGGGTTTCTGCTGAAATTTCCAGTGAACAGGGAATTTCTGCAGAAACCCATCCATGGAAAACGCTGAATTTCCCAAGGCACACGTATGGGAAGTGTTCGAAGTTCACATGGATAGCTACGGGAAATCCGAACACTTCCCATTCTTCTACCATTTAAATAATTAGCTTTTCCAATGATCCAATGGATGGGTTTCTGCTGAAATTCTTAGTGAACAGGGAATTTCTGCAGAAACCCATCCATGGAAAATGCTGAATTTCCCAAGGCACACGTATGGGAAGTGTCCGAAATTCACATGGATGGCCATTGGCCATAGGAACTCCGAACACTTCCCATTCTTCTACCATTTAAATAATTAGCTTGTCCAATGATCCAATGGATGGGTTTCTGCTGAAATTTCCGGTGAACGCTGACGGTTATCCCTTTATTGGTTACAGTGCTGTTGTCCCCTCCACCCTCATCCCCTCGCTTTCCAAGTGGATAACATGGATATGTCCACGATGTTTTCATGCACGAACAATCGGACAGCAAAGATTGTACAACCATTTCTCAACTACTGCTATGGATTTTCTCAGGCGAAAAAAATAGAAAATGAGAGAAAAGAGTACATAGGCAGGAAACATATAACGACAGCAAGGGAAGCCTAGAGAAACGGCTTCCCTAAGGTACCAGTCTCTCAACAAACAAGGGACCGTACGATGGAACATTGTTTTCTTACTTACAGATTGCTGTCCTTCAAGAATTCCAAATATCCGAAAATTATCGGGTCCCATAAACTGCAAGTTTTCACATAAGTATGCTTTTGGTGTTTTGAATGGCTTCTCCCCGAGTGTTACTTACTTGGGCCATATGTAGAAGGTTAATAACATCTTTGGTGCCATCTCTAACGTTCTTCTGCACTTGTCGATCAATCATCTTGGTAATGTACAATTCACACAGGCTGACCAACCGAGGGAGACTGAACCTGTCAGCTAGTGCCAGTATCTCAGCTGGGTCGGAGGATTCGATAGGGGCGTGGTCGGTATAGAGGTACTCTAGGACAGCCAGAAAGCCCGTTAGGGTGGCATCCTTAATTGGGATCTAGAAAACGATGAGAACCATTGAAAAGAAGCTGGTACATAATTATGAATCCAGCACACAAAACACGATGAAAGGTCAGAGCGTCTCTAGGACAGCCAGGAAGGTGTTTGGTGATCACTAAAACCATGCATTCAAACGTTTCCATATAATTCACATCTCAGCTCTAAAAATGACTACAACTTCAAATATGGTATAGCACTGCCAACAGTTCAAGGCAACTGGAGATTTGATATCTAAAGGGAAGGGGAGGGAGTCGGGGAGACCAAAGCGGCTCTAAAGGGAAGGGGTATGACTCGGAGAGAGTGAAAACCGGAAGGGCGGCCGCGAGTAAGGGAGAGCGAAAACCGGAAGCATTACCCCTGGCGGTCGCGCTTCTTCCGGTTTTCGCTCGTCCCGATCGCGACGCCCTCCCCTTCCCTTTAGAGCCGCTTCGCAGGCTACGCCCGCTAGGGCCTCATTACCACGAAATGGCTTCTGACGCAGCGCAAAGAAAAATAGATTTCTTTCGCTTTATTCAGAGAAAAATGGAAACATTATTTTTTGATTTAAACGATAAAGTTGAGCTCCCTATGAGGAAATAACAATAGCTATAGCAACAATTGTATTCGGTAAGGTAAATTTGGCAATGAATCATATGGCCATTGCGATCCTAGAATATCGCACCAAACAAACCTCGCCTTGAGCCCTGCCCTCTCTGAAGGCTCCCCCTAACATAGCAGCCATGACGTCACACCTTGCCATCAGCACAGCTTTGTGTGCGTATACCACGTGATCTTCCACGCGGAACTTTACATCTGAGAGCCTTGAGTTGTTGAGAAACAGTGCCTTAAGTTTTGCTCCTGTCTCATCATTCAGATAGGTCCCTATACTAGGGTTCAGTTCATCTTTATCATTTAGCTTGTTCTCACAAACGTGCACCAAAAAGGGCACATTGAATTTCTCGGCAGTACACTTAAGTTCTCTCACGAACTCATTATTCTCGATGTCAGTAAACCCTGGCAGCCCAGTATAAAGAAATGTGAGGACCTTCTCAAGCATGTCTCTTGAGATGTCATGGGTCATTTGTAGATTACAAATGCTCCCCGACGTCTCATCTAATACCCAACAGATTTCCTCAAAGAGTTTATCATAATTTGGTGGTGTATGACTCATATTTTCAGTACTGATAAAGATTTCCTGAAAAATTGGTAAAGCAGCACTTAGTAGAACTTGGTGGGCATGTACAGGTTTGGTGTCACCAGAGAAGATAAAATGGACATTTCTTGAGCTTGTGTCCTGTTGCAGTAACTTTTCCCATTCAGTGGCAAATGTACTTGATGGTACTTTAACTAAAGGTGCCATACCTAAAGTATGAATAAAAAAGATACAATCCTAGGCGGCATCTATTTAGACACTTTGCTCTCTCAATATTGAAACAGCACGCACTATTCCTGCCAACATGATTGCTATCGACTCCCTCTCTTTCCTAATAAATCCATCTTTGATAGCACGTCACACATAGACTTTTAGTCACTATGCTATCGGCCCATGTAAAGGGATCTACAGAAGTTTTGGATCCCGGATCCCTCACTCTGGATCCCGGATCCCACACCTCTAGATACCTGATCCCTCACTCTGGATCCCGATCCCATACCTCTAGAACCGGATCCCTCACTCTGGATCCAGGATCCCACACTCTGGATCTCGAATCCGAAACCTCAAATTTGCTGGATCCCGCAGGATCCCTTTAAATGGGCTGAATGCTAAATTTACCATATGTCGACTGCAACGCCTTCCCATTCCTAAAAATCTTCTCCCTACCGAAGGGCTTGGCCTCTGATCTTTTTTCGGAACATTTTCCCATACATTTACTGTAATTGCTGAATGAAATTTGCAATTTTTGATCCCTATATTATTTTCATTATCCCCTCCCCTTTGCTGAAATCCTGGATCCGTCCCTGCTACCCTCTTCAATGTCGGCAGCTCATTGGACTCTTCTAATATCTTTCCTCAACGAGTCTTCTATGTAAAATACAGATACAGATCAGTGCCATAGCTAGCGGAGGGGTGGTCCCCCCTCCCCCCCTTCCCCCAGCGAAGTAAAAATTTTAGTGTCAACATGTGGAGAAACATCTGTTTGCCCACCTAGCACCCAGCAAAAACAAAGGATGACCAAGGCTTGCCCCCCGCCCCCCAGGCAACCCCTTGGTAATAGTGTATTAGGTCATACTTGCTGGCGGCCTGACTGGCCGACGAGTATCCCATGACTTTTTAGCCTTGGATGTTCTACTCATTCTTTGCATTTTTGCATCCTTCCCAGCTTTTACTGCCTTCTCCATAACGTACTTCAGTCCTGTCATTTTTCGTGCACTACACTCGAGGTACTGCATATCGAGACTTTGAGCCAGAGCTTTAGCTTCCTCGTATCCCACTAGCTCTCCTGGAGGGTTGCTGTAATATAAAGAGAAGTCAGCGTGGAGATTATGCTGAGTTTTGACATGACACATTAAACTAACATCATACAGCCAAGCTGCCACACAATCTCAACTGTCACAAAGCCAAACTGCCACATGCACAGAACCTGGGGGGGGGGGGGGGGATTCCATATTTTTGGGTCAGGAAAGATCATAGGGAGTTTTCTGTTTCACCCCTAAAAGATCACGAAAAGGGTGTGGCTCAAATAATTTTTTACCCTAAAAGATACCATCAAGAAATTTCCGTCATTGGTTGAGATGTTGCCTTGGATGTTGTCTAATTTTTTTTTTCAACAAGAACTCTCTCTTTATTGAAGGCAGCCCCAGTGGCAGATCCAGGATTTTACTAAGGGGGGTTCTGTTTCTTCTTTATTTCTTCAAAGACTGATAGGGGCAATATATTAAGGAGAGCTCGTCCGCCAGCAGTGGCAGTGCATTTCTACAATTAAATCCTTATTGTTGTGATCCTCAAGGGGGTTCTGTGGAATCCTTGGAACCTCCTCTGGATCCGCCAGTGTGCCCTAAACGATACCAATCTCCATTAAATTTTATTGCAGATCAATGTTACCCCTAAAAAAAACGTGATTTTAACCCTAACAGATACAGGGATCGTACAGAAACTGCAACGCCACCCCAAACCATAGCACAACCAAACTGTCACATAACAAATTGCAACACAACCAAACTGTCACAAAACCAATTGCGACACAACCAAACAGTCACACAACCAAGCTGTCACACAACTATAGGATTCTAGCTTTCTAAGGCGACATTTGTGCTGTTTATTAGTAACAACACATCCATTTTCCTTCCTCACCTTAACTCTCTCAGATCCCGCTTATGGCCCACGAGTATCTTGGGTGTCTCTGGATTATGATGATTCAACTCTGGTAGCCATTTCACTGTTATGTTCTCAAACGAAGCCCTGTCACCGATATCAAAAAACACCAGAAACACTTCCGCATCGGGATATGACAGAGGCCTCAATCTATCGTAGTCTTCATAGCCAGAAGTGTCCCACAAGCCGATATTATACGGTACTCCTTCCAGTATCAAGCGAGTGTTAAAGTTGTCGAACACTGTACCATGATACCTCGGTTCTTTTGGATATTCATTATGCACAACAGTGAGTAAAAAATCGGTTTTCCCCACACAAGCATCGCCTACAGCTACGAGCTTGATATTGATCTCTCCCATTGTTGAGCAAACAGAATAAAATAAATTCTAGTGATCTGTTATCGCATTTCTCGCTTGGAGCGATGGAAGAATGCAGCTTTATCGGCACGAGTGAGCAGTTCCGCTTTCAGTGAAACTAGACGCATAACTGCGTGAACTCGGGCTTCTGTCTATATTTATTTACGTATAGAATTTCGCTGAAGCATGTCGCTAAATAAATCAATCAAACCCGCTTAAATAAACTCTCTCATTATCGTTTTTGCAAGGGACACGTTTTTTCAATAATTGTTTTTGTTCGCCCTGCGCTCTGTGGTCGCACTCTATAACATTAAAATGTTTTTTTTTTTTCTTAATGCAAATGTTAAGGGGTTACTTAGCAAATTACAGGAAGCGCAATTGTTAAACATTAAGTTCTCATTTGTTTTTTCCCAACAAAGTTTGTAGGTACACTTTCAGAAGTATCCAATTGATCACGTGTGCCCACTAAACTACCCTTTTCAAATCTGTTCTTTGCTATCACAAATCCACGTAATTAAATATTGGGGAAATATCATTTTCACTGATAGCGGAACTGCGCTAACGTATGCCGATAAGTGTAAAAAAGTAGAGGCAGTTGTCAAAACAGATGAGAAAACGTCGTCATGAAATACTAGTGACCCAAAGGTCAAGTGTAATATTAAACTATAGTTGCTTTAAACAATGCATTCCAGTTTTAAAATAAAATGCAGCGTTTCAAGGAATACTAGATTGTAATGGTGTATCTGTGAAAAAAGGAAAAACCAATAGCTACAGATTTATAAGCGCTCGGATTAGCCTGGGTGTGCAAGCGCTCCCGTAGAGTCAATTAACCTCGAATATAAACAGATGCAACATACTTCTTGCATCATATAATCGACAAGAGGTTTCAGAGATAGTAGTATTTTCGCTTTTCTCCATTAAATTTTATTGCAGATCAATGTTACCCCTAAAAAAAACGTGATTTTAACCCTAACAGATACAGGGATCGTACAGAAACTGCAACGCCACCCCAAACCATAGCACAACCAAACTGTCACATAACAAATTGCAACACAACCAAACTGTCACAAAACCAATTGCGACACAACCAAACAGTCACACAACCAAGCTGTCACACAACTATAGGATTCTAGCTTTCTAAGGCGACATTTGTGCTGTTTATTAGTAACAACACATCCATTTTCCTTCCTCACCTTAACTCTCTCAGATCCCGCTTATGGCCCACGAGTATCTTGGGTGTCTCTGGATTATGATGATTCAACTCTGGTAGCCATTTCACTGTTATGTTCTCAAACGAAGCCCTGTCACCGATATCAAAAAACACCAGAAACACTTCCGCATCGGGATATGACAGAGGCCTCAATCTATCGTAGTCTTCATAGCCAGAAGTGTCCCACAAGCCGATATTATACGGTACTCCTTCCAGTATCAAGCGAGTGTTAAAGTTGTCGAACACTGTACCATGATACCTCGGTTCTTTTGGATATTCATTATGCACAACAGTGAGTAAAAAATCGGTTTTCCCCACACAAGCATCGCCTACAGCTACGAGCTTGATATTGATCTCTCCCATTGTTGAGCAAACAGAATAAAATAAATTCTAGTGATCTGTTATCGCATTTCTCGCTTGGAGCGATGGAAGAATGCAGCTTTATCGGCACGAGTGAGCAGTTCCGCTTTCAGTGAAACTAGACGCATAACTGCGTGAACTCGGGCTTCTGTCTATATTTATTTACGTATAGAATTTCGCTGAAGCATGTCGCTAAATAAATCAATCAAACCCGCTTAAATAAACTCTCTCATTATCGTTTTTGCAAGGGACACGTTTTTTCAATAATTGTTTTTGTTCGCCCTGCGCTCTGTGGTCGCACTCTATAACATTAAAATGTTTTTTTTTTTTTTCTTAATGCAAATGTTAAGGGGTTACTTAGCAAATTACAGGAAGCGCAATTGTTAAACATTAAGTTCTCATTTGTTTTTTCCCAACATAGTTTGTAGGTACACTTTCAGAAGTATCCAATTGATCACGTGTGCCTACTAAACTACCCTTTTCAAATCTGTTCTTTGCTATCACAAATCCACGTAATTAAATATTGGGGAAATATCATTTTCACTGATAGCGGAACTGCGCTAACGTATGCCGATAAGTGTAAAAAAGTAGAGGCAGTTGTCAAAACAGATGAGAAAACGTCGTCATGAAATACTAGTGACCCAAAGGTCAAGTGTAATATTAAACTATAGTTGCTTTAAACAATGCATTCCAGTTTTAAAATAAAATGCAGCGTTTCAAGGAATACTAGATTGTAATGGTGTATCTGTGAAAAAAGGAAAAACCAATAGCTACAGATTTATAAGCGCTCGGATTAGCCTGGGTGTGCAAGCGCTCCCGTAGAGTCAATTAACCTCGAATATAAACAGATGCAACATACTTCTTGCATCATATAATCGACAAGAGGTTTCAGAGATAGTAGTATTTTCGCTTTTCTCCATTAAATTTTATTGCAGATCAATGTTACCCCTAAAAAAAACGTGATTTTAACCCTAACAGATACAGGGATCGTACAGAAACTGCAACGCCACCCCAAACCATAGCACAACCAAACTGTCACATAACAAATTGCAACACAACCAAACTGTCACAAAACCAATTGCGACACAACCAAACAGTCACACAACCAAGCTGTCACACAACTATAGGATTCTAGCTTTCTAAGGCGACATTTGTGCTGTTATTAGTAACAACACATCCATTTTCCTTCCTCACCTTAACTCTCTCAGATCCCGCTTATGGCCCACGAGTATCTTGGGTGTCTCTGGATTATGATGATTCAACTCTGGTAGCCATTTCACTGTTATGTTCTCAAACGAAGCCCTGTCACCGATATCAAAAAACACCAGAAACACTTCCGCATCGGGATATGACAGAGGCCTCAATCTATCGTAGTCTTCATAGCCAGAAGTGTCCCACAAGCCGATATTATACGGTACTCCTTCCAGTATCAAGCGAGTGTTAAAGTTGTCGAACACTGTACCATGATACCTCGGTTCTTTTGGATATTCATTATGCACAACAGTGAGTAAAAAATCGGTTTTCCCCACACAAGCATCGCCTACAGCTACGAGCTTGATATTGATCTCTCCCATTGTTGAGCAAACAGAATAAAATAAATTCTAGTGATCTGTTATCGCATTTCTCGCTTGGAGCGATGGAAGAATGCAGCTTTATCGGCACGAGTGAGCAGTTCCGCTTTCAGTGAAACTAGACGCATAACTGCGTGAACTCGGGCTTCTGTCTATATTTATTTACGTATAGAATTTCGCTGAAGCATGTCGCTAAATAAATCAATCAAACCCGCTTAAATAAACTCTCTCATTATCGTTTTTGCAAGGGACACGTTTTTTCAATAATTGTTTTTGTTCGCCCTGCGCTCTGTGGTCGCACTCTATAACATTAAAATGTTTTTTTTTTTTCTTAATGCAAATGTTAAGGGGTTACTTAGCAAATTACAGGAAGCGCAATTGTTAAACATTAAGTTCTCATTTGTTTTTTCCCAACAAAGTTTGTAGGTACACTTTCAGAAGTATCCAATTGATCACGTGTGCCTACTAAACTACCCTTTTCAAATCTGTTCTTTGCTATCACAAATCCACGTAATTAAATATTGGGGAAATATCATTTTCACTGATAGCGGAACTGCGCTAACGTATGCCGATAAGTGTAAAAAAGTAGAGGCAGTTGTCAAAACAGATGAGAAAACGTCGTCATGAAATACTAGTGACCCAAAGGTCAAGTGTAATATTAAACTATAGTTGCTTTAAACAATGCATTCCAGTTTTAAAATAAAATGCAGCGTTTCAAGGAATACTAGATTGTAATGGTGTATCTGTGAAAAAAGGAAAAACCAATAGCTACAGATTTATAAGCGCTCGGATTAGCCTGGGTGTGCAAGCGCTCCCGTAGAGTCAATTAACCTCGAATATAAACAGATGCAACATACTTCTTGCATCATATAATCGACAAGAGGTTTCAGAGATAGTAGTATTTTCGCTTTTCCCTTCTTTATGAACGCCTAGACGCCCAGTCAAGCAAAATGAGGATTTGAGCATCAAAATCTAGCGATTGATGGACGAATTAAGGAGCCAGATGGACTGAGACACTACTAGAGGTGATGTAAACAACAAGAGCTTCCCGGCCACAGAAGCTTCTGGTATGGAATGTTCGTTCGAGTTGCGAGGTGATGTACTTACGATAAAGTATCACTTTCATGTTGCAGCGCTTTCATTGGTTTCTACAGCCAACGTGACTGCTCCGTGCGTCCGAAAAAACACCGCCGATATTTTGCCTTGGGTTTCTACAGGAAGCCCGAGTAAACATCCTTAGAATATTTCCCAATGACTCAGAGCGATTTAAAAGTTTGCGAATTCTTGCTAACAAATCAGCTTTTTCTTAGAATTAATGAAACATCGACTAAGTATTTTCGTCGGGAAAAAGAAGCAAGCAACGTTTCTTTAAACGCACTAAGACAGCAACAATCGAATAAGCATTTAAATTTAATTCGAGATTTCTCAAGATTTAACGCTTCGATTCTATATAAAGATAAATATAGACAGAAGCCCGAGGTCACGCAGATATGCGTCTAATTTATTAAGATTCAGCCAATCTACGAGCGAGAAGCGCGACTACTTCTCGACAAAACGACACGTTTGAAACACAAACCAGCGCGAAAAAATCGTCACAAACTCAGTAAAAACCCTTATTCTGGGTTCGCATTCGACCCGTTGATTGGCTTCAATTCATGTAAATGTAAAAAACGTCAAAAAACGAAATAGTTGCTCAAAGTTGCTTTGAAGTGAAAAAGTTGCTTGAAATCGGAAAAGTTGCCCAAAAGTTGCAGAGCAACTTGGGGACAACCCTAGGAGCACTCCACATATATCTCGCCTCTACACAAGCGGCTATGACGTGTTGCCAAAGAATAGAGGATAATAAATGTAGGTAGTCGAAGTTTATCTTCGTAGCTTGAAGATTCTTTATAAGAAAAAAAGTCATGGTGAGTAGAGTGTGCCGTGTGAAGAAAGCCTAATGCTAGCGTGGGACGTGACTGGATATAGGATAGGATGGGGGACTGTAGTGCGCTACAGCGATAACAAGCAATGACTGAGATGTGATTGGAGGGAGGTCTTGGCTAAGCAAATGTCAGATGTGTGGGAGATAATCGTAAGTTTGGACAACAAAAAATCGGAAGAGGAGAGGTGCTTAGTGCCAACCGCACCTCCAACCACGGACAAGCGATTCAGATATTCACGCGTCGAATGCAATGAGCCGTTCCTGATTACTACCATTTACTTGCCTCCACTTCATAACACAACACCTTAAAAAGTTCAGGAGAACTCCTGTTTATTTTGGATATGTAGCCAGCGCCCTGCACGCAGTAATCACTGCTGAAGGTCATATACAGGTATAATGTGATAATACAATTCAATTAAATCCCATACAACTCAATGAGATATAACATAATCACCCTACCTTAATTTACAATCTATGCTACGGAGCCGGACACGAAAACCAGAAAAACCCTGTGGGAAAAATCTGGACCGTGTTCCCCGAACCCATGCTCAGCATAAAGTGCTCTTGGGGTTTAAGAGCCAAAAATAGTTTACAATTGAACATATATGTATAACAAGAGATCAATTAAAAATCGACAAAAGTCGAATTACGAGAGAGGAGCTGGCTAGAGTGGTACTAGCACGCTATGTCTAAGCTTATATACCCCACCCATAATGCACTGCAAGCGTCCTCACGTGTTATTCACGTGCCGTCAAAATATACATTTCTGCCCAAGTCATTATATTCCATCGGCAGAAATGTGTTATTTTTTTCGACGTTGTGAAGAAATAGACTTCCTGTGGTAAATGCAGGTCCGCGTTTGTCGTTGAAAAATGTAAAACAAAATGGCCGA
Organism: Scolanthus callimorphus; assembly: GCA_033964015.1. NCBI lineage: Eukaryota > Metazoa > Cnidaria > Anthozoa > Actiniaria > Edwardsiidae > Scolanthus > Scolanthus callimorphus. The sequence continues at coordinate 8,862,360 of CM066915.1, forward strand.
CAAAGGTACATTCGAGTGATTCTGATTCTAAACAAAGCCCATTGACAATAGCTGCAAATGCAGGAGCTTCTTGTGAGCCAGCAAAAGCAGGAAACATGGAAAGACGGAAAATGAAATTATAATTGTAAAAGCTGACTCAATTCTATGCCATGAAATCATCAAATTGACTGCCAATGAACTTTTTTGAGGCAGTTTTTTTAGCAACTTTTTGATTTTTCGAGCAACCCTTGAGCAACTTTTTGACCGAGCTATGAGCAACTTTTTACACTTTTTCGAGCAACTTAGGGACAACCCTAAGTGCTCCCTTATATTTCGAAACACAAGCGGACCTGATAACAATTAACCCCTGCTACATTAGTTTAGGCGCCAGATTAAAGGAGCGCAGTTTGTTTCGCCTTTTATTTACTTTAGATTAAGTCCTTTCCCCGGCGGCACCTCGCAACTTTTCTCCCCATAGGTCTAGGTGGTAATGCTCGCCTCCTGATGACAACATGTAAAACCGCCTAGCTTAACGTGTTTGCCTAAATACCTTAGTGAGCTCATTCAGGTTTCTTGATTATCTTTTCTTTGTAGCTTATATACTTATTCTTGGTTTTCAGTTGTCACGTGACTAAATTTATCTCCCAAAATATACTTTGAAATGCTATGTACTCAACAGAACTGTAAAGAGAACACAAAATTATGTTTCTTGGGGAAATTTGAGGCCTATTGAGTGTTTTCCGAGCGAAATATATGGAAATGAATCCCCGCCATTTTGTACAGTAAATGTATGGAGCCGCCATGTGCCCGGCCAAGCAGATGAACACCAATAACTATATAATTTATTGTATAACGCTGCATAAAATTAAATAAGTGAGAATGAACACTACACACATCGGCATAAGTCTGGCCAAAAGACGGAACGCTAGCACAGTCTATTACCATGGCGGCCAAATTACCAGTTCTCGAAAACGGCTATTTAATGGATCATATCAACAAGAATCATGTCGGAATGGTAGAATATGAACATTAATAACACTAGTTTGTCTAGATTGTAAAAATTAAGCAAATTGAGTAAATACGTCACGCTCAAAATATTTGACTGGTGTTGCGTGACATAAATAGCTTCAGCGATATCTCCGGAACTACGTGGCAGAAGGTGCCGAGATTTGGTGTGATGACTCATTCAGTAGAGTTATAATCAACACTGAAAGTACATCTCCGTAGAGGTTTTACTTTAGAAGTTAGCATTTTGATGACGTCACGCGAAAACCATTGATTGTTATATTTTATATTCATTGTACGTTCTAGTTTACGCACGTTTCGCATTCAATTCATGTACATGGCCATATTTTTACCTAAGTAATTTTTCCACTCTGAATTGCAACTCTGTTTGAGTTGTTTAATCAGAATACCTCAGCAACACGTAAGGTATCACGCAACCTTTCCCTTTTTTCCGTTCCTGTCAAGCATTTGTTGTCACACAAATGTATCACACAACCTCGCGTCATTCGTTTAGTGAATCATTATTCCTATTTCTTTTCCGTCTTTCCGTTTTCTTCTCATTCGCCTTTATAACAAATACAAGCTCACTTCTGGTGTTACGGTCCGAATACTCCCCCCGTTCAAACAATTTTTGTTCTACATGCATCTGATACTGGGGTACACTCTTTTTTTATAAGAACCTTTTTTATAAGAACGTTCAGCCTGAAATTTACCCAAATTTTAAGAACATGCTAAGAACATGCCTGAGCCTCAGATAGGAGCAAAATAGATTTATTTTCAGTGATGCGTTCTTAAATCCAGAATCAAATGTGTTAATAATAACGACCTTCAATATTGTAATTTATAAACTCTCTTAAATACTTCATTGGTGTATGTATCCTTCTATAAGATCTATCATATTTCAGGTTCCGACGTCACTGAAATGTAAGAACATCCGTAAGAACATTTCCAGCCTCAAACTGCTCCAAAAATAAGAACGGCCCAGCCTCAACTGAAAATTAGACGTTCTTATAAAAAAAAAGAGTGTACCAATACTCCCCCTACCCCAACAATTTGATGACATGAAAATTTAAATTTTCTTTATAGATAGTAAACCGATAACTTGTTGTTAAGCGAAAATATATTTCCGTCTACAACTTTAAGAATAATATACTCGCTATGAACTTCAATCTTGGAGAATATAAGCAGGTATCTTTTGGCAATATGTATGCATTATCAGATCTCCATTAGCGTTAATACTTTTAATAATATCTGAGTTTAAATGGACCCTGTCCTTGAGAGATCAACCCCGCGCAAAAAAAAAAAAATGCTGGTATTTTGAACGAAACTTCGTTAATCATATTGAAGTCAGTTGGACTAAGTGTTAACGAAGTTTCAGGAAATTCATTGGAAGCAAAGTGCCTATTTTAGAGTTTTAGTCGTGTTTTTGGCCTATTTTTCTAAAATAGGCACTTTGCTTCCAGTTGTAGACGAAAATAGATTTTCGCGAAATGCGCCCTGACTTTCGCTTGAGTCACCTTAACACTTATCATAAGGGGTGGATCATTTGATCTTTGAGGGATGGGGGGGGGGGGGGGCATGGCAGAGGGCCGAAAAAAAGTCGTTATTTAATTCTCTGTACATATGTTTTATCATACACCATTGAGGAGAATAAAAAAAAAATATTGCACCGACCAATTCTTCCCCCCCCCAACCTCTTTAAAATTCATATGGTCCACCCCTTAGAGGTTGTACAAAAAAAGGGGACGACCCATAATCTAATCCTGGTTTTCTCGACGCAGCTGTTTTTAGGTAACAGATGATTAACCACTCTCAGCCGCTACGGTGGAGCGCGTTGACACTTTCTATCCGCGTTTGATCAATATCAGGAAGTAAAGGCAATGGATTCGAGAGATGTCATTAAAATCAGCCTGGTATTATAGCAGTGACATTGGAGATGTAATCACTGGAAGTTACACACATTCACTCTTTCAGTTCTGATGCAGGTAACTAGTTGGATCCCAGAGAACAGGTTTTTACTTTAGATGCAGCGACAACACCGGGTTCTTGCTTTGCGTTGACGTCCTTCAAATAAGACAAAATAGCACTTGAGGATAGAATGGGACTCCGATGCTAGTTTCCCTTTCGTAAACGGTCGATGCCTTTTAGAACGGTCGTTGCCATTTCTGTGAACGGTCGTTGCCATTTCTGTGAACGGTCGATGCCTTTTCAGAAAGGTCGTTGTCATTTCTGATCCTTTGGGACAGTTAGTCATTATCATTCATATAGCTTCGTTCTATAGATGCTAATGGCTGATTGCATTTTTATTCCGCACCGGGGGGGTTGAGGACCTTGCTTTGGGATGACCCCCTCCCCTGGAATTTCCGTACATCCTCTGCACCCCCTCCCCTGGTATTTCCGTGCATCCTCGATACCCTTCCCCTGGAATTTCCGTACATCCTCTATACCCCCACCCCTGGAATTTCCAGGACTGGGATCGACCCTCTCCCCTGGAAAAATTCCACGGGTCCTCAACCCCCCCGGTGCGGAATAAAAGTGCAATCAGCCAATGAAAGATAGTACAAATCCAATTAAAAAGCACCTCCAACCCAGCGAATTCACTCGTAGCGCACTGGATAGGGTATGGGTTTGTAATAAGGTCACCTGTTAGGGCTCGGGTTCTAAACAGATAAGATTTTTTTTCCTTTTACCTTGACTGAGACAACGGAACTAAACGTGAACGTCGAAAAGGCAACGACCGTTTACGAAAGGGAAAATTGCGACTCTGATCCCCTTAATATAGCTTGGTACTCCCACCTATGCCTAATTCGAGTGCTTAGTTTCATTACAACCGCCATTTTGACTGCATAGCAACCGTACAAAGTCGGGGATTAAAGGGAGCAAGTCATGATACGCGCATGCTCTAGGAGCGGTCTAGTTAGCAGAACAAATCAGACCATCCTTTAAGAATATGTAAAGCTAAAAAGCATGGTCGCCGGATGGATGGAGAAATAGCGAGATTATATACGATTTGTTTTTGAGGTTTTTAGGCCTTCGCTGGCCATCGTTACGGGGCGATACTTCTTTGATTCGAGAGATGCGCAGAACAGCTGCGCAGTTTCATGACAGGCTTCCTTTTAAGTATCCATTTCCATCGGCTGACTTATATCGAGCATCTGGAAATATCGAGCAATTTGCTCGATTGTTGAATTTCTACACGTAATTTGTCTTCAAATATAGAACAAAAACAATAACAAAGGAGTTCTGATACTGGCTCTTTAATGAGAAATTGGGACTAATGCGGGAGAGAAGTAAATGAGCTTGAAATTGTGAAATAGGATACTCTCTTCTCAAATATTGAAGAGCTGGCATCTCTGCTTTCAAAAAGTTACTCCCCATTTAGGAAATCAAATTAACTCAGATGTGTGATTACACGCTGGGGCCAACCACCCCCCAAAATGCGTCATTCAAACTTTGACTCAACATCACTTTCTATCCTCTGAGGCTATTTTGACCAAATTTGGTAGATAGGATAACATTATGATTGACAAATATTTTCCACTACTTTTGACGTCATTATGATGCTTTGTGACGTCACCAGAGATTGCGCAATCGTTTGATCATTTTTAAGAATTGGAATATGCACTATTTCTGTAATGGCGATGATACACCTTAGCAAGAGATGTTGAAAACCGAAAACCGTTTGTAGATAGCATTAAAAACAGCTGAGATCTAGCATTTCAAAGAATGACCCCCTCCCCTCCCCTACCTTTTTTGTTACAGTAGCAAATGTATGGGAAACAAACTCACTGGTAATTTTTTTAGTTTTTAGTCAATTGAACCGATTTCTGTTGTTAAGTGTCAAGCAAAATGGTATCTAAAATCGTATGATTTTGAAATTTTGAATTTCGTCCTTAGAGCGAAGATATAAAGCATTGTTATATTGTGACGTCATAATCTATTACGTCATGAGTATACATCTTTTGGATTTTAATGTACAATATCGCTGGATATCTTTTCGAGTCTGGAGTATTTTGTCAAGCCCATCTTCGGGCGAGACAAAATACAAAGACGAGAAAAAATGTTCAGAGATATTGTACACTAAAATGTCTAATAAGTTATTTATTATCCAACATTTATTTCCGATATTTTGAAGTGAGAGTGGACGAACTCAGTGAAAATAGTTTTGAAGTATAAAATATCGCGGGATATTTGTACTCGCCCCCGTCTCACTCCTACAATATTTGTGCTCCTCTCGTTGTAGTTGGATAATAAAGGGGGCTATTCCAAGGGCGGATCTGGGGGGGGGGGGTGATTATTGTGGCTCGCTACCCCCCTTGTTATCATATTTCTTCTAAAAACCTTACGATTAGCCACCCCCTTGGTCTGAACTCTGAAGTATATCCTTTGTACAGCCATCCCCCTTCTTAAGGGTCTGCATCCGCCGCTGTATTCTCTATTTTTAGGTATTGTTCTGTGGTATTGATGTCATTGTTCTGTGGAAGAATTGTGCGATGGAAGAATGGAACACGAAGAATAGACTCCCCTAAATCATGACTCATATGCAAAGAATGCCACAGTTCTCCAGTACCGCACCCATTTTTTTTTCAAAAACAACCTACCTGCAGATGCAATGACTGGTGGTTGGGGTACCTGTGGTTTGTCAGCCTTGGTTCCAGTTCCCCACCATCCCTTCTTGAAGTGTCTGATAAATCTGGTAATGTAACCCTGATTAGTTCTCAACATGCCATCCCGCCTAACCCTGACAGCAGTCATCATGACGTCTTGTACCCCTATCTGATGAAGAGAACTGCATTCAAGGTACACCATACCAATATTTATTGCCAGGGCCTTGGCTTCCTCATAACTAACCACTTCCTGGCTGTTCCTGTTAATAAAACAAAGTGATAGATTTTAGTCAAAGTTGCAGGGACGTCAACTCCTGGGGGGGAGGGAGGGTTCTCCCAAGAGTGATAGGGGTGCTCGTCAGGACATCGGAAAATATACCCTAAAAAATACCAGGGCATAAAAAATTTCGAGACTCTGGAACCCAGGGTAATCCACACCCTAAAAAATACCTTATTAAACAAAATGACCCCTAAAAATACCAACAATAAACCTTTTTTGTTATTGTTTATCATCTCAAAACAAGCTTGTTTTTAGAGCTATAAATCAATAGAGAAAGGCAGAAAACGTTTTGCTTGGTTTGTGACCTTTTCATTCATTTGCGTACCCCTAAACAACACCATTTATTAATGAAAGCCACAATATTTCTCAATGCCCCCCCCCCCTCCCAAAAAAAAAAAAACCTGAGAGTCGATTTTGACCCCTAAAAAAAAATACGACGAGCACCCCTATCAGGTCCACAAAAAAACCTATTCTTTATTTCTGTTTTTCTTTTGTTCCCTTTGACACTTGGTATGATAAAGCAGTGTTTTGGTTTCTCGACCGCTGATGTTAAAACTGTTTCCCTCGGTCCCAGTAAATAAAAAGTAACATGACTAAAATACACAGAAATAAAGATCAATTGTTTACATTTTCTCACTTCCGTCATGTTATTCTGTTATAAAAGTTAGTAGATGGAGACAGTTGCCCTCTACTATAAACTGTGCTCTCACCTTTGCTCTCTCAAGTCATTTTTGTTGCCCACGATTATCTTGGGTGTCTCTCGCATATTATGATGGTTCAACTCTGGGAGCCACTTTTCTTCTATGTTCTCAAATGAGGCCCTGTTAGCGATATCAAAGAACACTAGAAACACGTCCGTGCCAGGATAGCAAGAGGCCTGAGTCTGTCATAGTCTTCTTGTCCTGCCGTGTCCCACGCTTGGACTCTGTAAGGTTTCCCATCGATCAGCATATCCTTGTCAAAGTCGCCCATGACAGAAGGAATATATTCAGGAAATGTATTGGTCGCAGCGGTAAGTAAATATGACGATTTACCAACTCCAGCATCGCCTACGAGTACAAGCTTGATATTTTCTATACGCATCTTCTAAGGAGAAATATCACAGCTCTAGTCCTAGTCTTTTACGTAGCCGTGTTTTTTCTCGACTGAACGCCATTTCGGTTCTGTTTCTGTTTCCGTGTAGAGAGATTTGTAGTGCGAGGGCGCTAAAAATAGCCAGCCAATAAGAAGCGTTGTAGCACTCAACCGGAAACGGAAATGCTGCGGAATAAGCGTCACGCAAGACACCGTCAAGCGTAATGTATTGCCTGATGACCATTTATTGCAAATTTAACTCTGTCTTTTTAAAATACACAATTAGAAAATCATGCTACATAACAAAACATTCTCTATGATATATATGTGGAAATAACATGTATTTCCTATTATTGTTATTATCATTACTGTTTTTTTAATTATTACAAAAGGCTTCGTACAATTTTTTCCCGATTTCGCTGCTAATCTATTACCCAGCGAGCAGAGGTTTCTTTCTGTAGAGTTGTTTGCGTATTCTCCGTTAAAAATGACCTGACATTTTTACGGCTCAGAAAAACAATTCGAGGAGCTGCCAAGACCCAAACGACGTGAATAACCACATAGTATAAAGTCCCAGAGAAGCTAAATCCTTCAGATTCCATATAGTATCACAGTATCAAGTCCTCCTAAGAGATTTTAAATCCTACAGATCCACATAGTATCATAGTATCAAGTCCTCCTAAGAGAAGCTAAATACTACAGATTCACATACTGTAATATCATAGTATCAAGTCCTCCTAAGAGAAGCTAAATACTACAGATTCACATACTGTAATATCATAGTATCAAGTCCTCCTAAGAGAAGCTAAATCCTACAGATTCACATACTGTAATATCACAGTATCAAGTCCTCCTAAAAAAGGCTAAATCCTACAGATTCACATACTGTAATATCATAGTATCAAGTCCTCCTAAGAGAAGCTAAATCCTACAGATCCACATACTGTAGTATCATTGTATCAAGTCCCCCTAAGAGAATCTAAATTTCAGACCCGCATAGTATCACAGTATCAAGTCCTCTTAAGAGAAGCTAAATCCTTCAGATCCGTGGCGAATCGCTATCAACAGCTTTTCCCGTAGTTGCTTCTCATTGTCATATTCCGAAAGCTTCAGCTGATTGAAACAAGTGGAAGCTTGAGGGATCTGCAACGATAATATAAACACACATCAATGAGTGTTATGGTTCCCGGGGGACAAATGGAGGAGGTTTTCATTGGACGAAGTTCTTAAACTTGTGAGGAAGTCACAACACCCTCGTATCCGTAGCTCCCCGGCTTGTCACCGCGCACGGGGGAGCCTCTAATGACAGATATTTGATATTTCATCTTCGCTGATGACTGTCAAGCTCGTCCCCAGAGAAGGTGTAACAGTGAATTGCAAAGTGAAGCAGGTCTGAAGTTATTTTTAGAACAATAGACCTCCATTCTAACTGGAAGCTTGCGTGAAAATGTCGAAATAAAATTCAAATACTCATTAATTATTCATGACCTAATCAGCCAACCAGAGCTCTCATTTTGTACCACGTGCAGTACCTTGAAATCCCAGGAAGATACTGCAAGTGAGCAGGGGACTTTTCAGTGTGACGCATGCGCAGATGCACCAGTGTTCGGCCTGATTTGCCTTCAGCTGAGCAAATGCTGGCTTGTTGTCGTGTCGACCGAGTTAATTTCTCCATTTTTAAGCGGGAATAAGTAATGTAAACCACAAAAGAATTTCAACAGAAACACTATTTGTACTTGGGGAACGAAATTTGAGCAGTTTGAGCTTGGGATTGCTACGCTATTCGCTTCGGCAAAGCAGCTCTTTCAAGGATTTCGATTGAAATATGGCGGACGTTTGTGATCTGTGGTGGAATTCCCAAGTTAACTTTCTGCTAGCAGCTGAAAGGTCAAGTGTTAAATTATCCGCCAAGGTAAGCTTTTTTAAAATTAAAATTATTGTTGTTTTATGTAGGTCTCTCTTTGAGACATCGCTCCAAGGGGTTTTGTGGGATCTTTCGTTGAGCTTCCTTGCTGTAATGCTAAAAGCCGATTTCTTGTCGTCTTGCCAGAATGTGTTTTCGAAATCTAGTCGTTGTGCCACAGAGTTGTTAGTGAAAAATGGAAGTACTATCATGTTGAAATTCGTTTATCTAACGGGGATGAAACAGAAAATGGGGGAAGTTAGGTGTTTTTAGTTCGACAGTTAAGCACATGAGTTTCAGTGGTTGTTGTTCTTGTACTCCCACTTTCCTCACGGGGAATATTAGATCTGGAAATATGTCACACGTAGTTTCTAGGACCCAGTTTAAATGAAACCATTTGATTACCTTGAGATCGGCAGCAAAATCGGGTCTTTACTCGAGTTCAAAAATCTGCTTGAAAATGTTGTCTCATGAATATTAATTAATTGATTATTTTTCGAAAACGGCTAGTTGTGCCCCTGAAGTATCTCTTGAAAACAAAACTACATTCTATATGTCTTCATTGTGTGGTGCTATATTTTTTTAAAAAAAGGGGGGAAGTTAAGGATGCTTTTGTGTGTTCACCTACAGGACACAATAATCTTACCTATGCTTGAGCATGCTCCTTAGTAGCTGTTGAAAGAACTGAAGTGCTCAATTTGTTTGCCCAAAAAGCAAAATGAATTGACATCTGAGCTGGTCTAAAAAACACTGCAAGTTGTGTATACTTACTGAATTAAAAATTAAATTTGGTGAGAAATTCAAGTTTATGTTTTGATAAAACTACTCTTAGATTGTATACACGCTGTCTCAAGATTTGATAAATGGTGACTTGTGAGTGGAAATGATAAAATAATGTTACAGTCAAACAAGATGTTCTCTTCTCTACAATTTTGCAACATGGCCTAGCAACATTGATGGAAAGCTTGCTTGAATCAAATTCAAAAAAAAAATTTTGTATCTGTCCTCAAGATTGTACCAGCGAATAGTCCAATTTCCAATTCATCCAACTATGGTCTTCCCCTCCAGTATTCAGACATGGGCGAATGAAAGTTGTGCACGACAATTGCATTCTGATACCAGGCAAGTTGTCCATCAATGTGAGTGAAGAGAACAACTGATGTGACTGTAATAATACAAATGTCATTTCACTTCTCCTAGTTAATATAAGCATAAAAAAGGAAAGTTGTTTAGAAGCATCTGATAAAAGATATAATAGAGGGTAGGACATTCAGAAGTAACTTGCTGTGCATTGTTTGTTGCAGGTTCTGAAGGTGTAGGTGTACATGTCTATGCCCAATTCATTAAGGGAACATAATGCCATTCTTGGCTTGATGACACAAAATAACTGTACCCTGCAAGCAAATACCAATTCCTAGCACAAGTGCTGGTGGTTCAGAGATGACACAAGTTAGATAGGGCTACAGTATTATGAGAGCATTTCACTTCGATTGATTTTCAGAAGTAGAACTATATCAAGAGAGAGTCACTTTCTGGGGAGTAGGGGCTACTTTCAAGAGTTTTCACTGTTAGTAATAAAAGCATAATTAATAGTTCACCAATATGGAGTCTCGTCCTTTTCGTAATCCATCATTGAATCCCAGGGTGAAAATGAGCTTGTATTCAGTCTGGGAGGGCCCCGAAATATCAGGGATAGGATAGGATAGGACAAAAAACCGGTTCTTGCAGTTTGAATTTCAGTCTGACTCAGACATTCGCAGAGGAAGTTCCACAGATCCTAAAATCAAACCATTTTTATTTGAAGGCAGCTGAATAAACGTTTTATTATTTAGTTTTATCCTGCCCGCATTCAGAATAAAAGAAAAACAAACGAGAAATAGAAATAGTGCGCCATTTGTTTACAAATTCGTGATACTCAACAGTGCTTTTCCGAGTTGAGTCTGCAATGTAAACTTGGAGAGCAGCGGTAGTTGCGCATGGCATAAGCAAAAAAGTCCCCTGTTCTGCAAGTGGGACTTGAAAACTTTTCAAGGTCCAAGGACCTTTGAACTATGAATATTCATAGTTCAAAGGTCCTTGGATCTAGAAATGTTTTCTAGATCCAAGGACCTTTGAACTATGAATATTCATAATTTCAAGGTCCTCACCCTCGAAAAGTTTTTCTACTAGTCAGTCTTTGCGCAGTGCAAAGGCAGACCGTAGGAACCACTCTCGTGAGAAGACAAAAGTCTCCTCTCTCGGAGAAGTAAATACAAAGAATTTTGGTTGGAGACTATATGCTTGTGCACCTCCATGTGGGACAGGTTTTATGGAAACTCTCTTGATCTTTTCACTTCTGCGGATGACTAGTGACGCAATCGAAGTTCATAATTTTCATAATTTCAAGGCACTCGCCATCGAAATGTTTTTGTACTAGTCGGTCTTTGCACCGTACAATGGCAGACTGTAGAAACTGTTCCGTGAGAAGACACGCGTCTCCTCTATCGGAGAAATAAAATACAAAGGATCTTGTTCCAGACTATATGAATGTGCACCGCCAACCTCCATGTGGGACAGGGTTTTTGGAACACTCTTAATCTTTTCACTTCTGCGCATGACTAGTGACGCAATCCAAGTTCATAATTTCAAGGTCCTTTCCCCGTCGAACTTTTTTGTACTATTCAGTCTACGCCGTACAAAGGAAGACTGTAGGAACGTTCCGTGAGAAGACACAGGTCTCCTCTCTCGGAATTGTAGAATAGAAAGGATCTTGTTCCAGACAATATGCATGTGCGCCGCCAACTTTCATGTGGGACAGGCTTTGTGGAAACAATCTTGACCTTTTCATTTGTGCGCATGACTAGTGACGTAATTCTAGTTTCACAAGTAAAAAAATGATTATATTGATAAATCCTGTTTGGGTAGGGTACAGAGGGGTTGGTGATTGAAGATTGTGTCACAGGCTGAGTATTTCAAATGACTAAGGAATTAAAAAATAAATAAATGGAGATGTTTCAACATTGATCGTTTTCCCTCTGTGTTGGCTAATTAGGTCATGAATAATTATTGAGTATTTGAAGTAATTCAAAAGCCTCCTATTCGGACTTGACGGGATTTCAAAGCTCACGCAATTAGTTCCAGTCCTCGGCTTCGCCTCGGACTGGAACTAATTGCGCGGACTTTGAAATCCCGTCAAGTCCTCATAGTCGGCTTTCAAATATTACATAACTCATGCAGGCTTCTTTTTCCAATACGCTGTTATACTATGAAATTACCATGAGAGATGGACGCTCCTAAGTATGGGCAGGGTTGCGCGTCAAGAGACGCAGCAGGAATAATCTCTCCTCAGTATACCACTGTGCGTTGGTGCCTATATGCGTCAAGTCAACACAGACCAAGACAGACTAACCTTGTTTGTCCCGTATGTCTTTACCACGGTGAACTTGTTTGGTCCACTCAGGCCCTGCAAAAACGAATATAAATGAGATATTCTCACCACCAATAATATCACGCTTTATAGTTATGACTCGTCAAGTGCAGTTATTTCTTGGACACTACGGGCGTTTTAGGGTGGGTATGTTGGGTAACACAATCAAGAATGTTGGGAACTCGAAAAACGGTTTATTCACTGCCTTAGCTGTCTACGTATGAGAACTGCTTTTTAAGTCCTAGTGCTTCTGTCGGGAGGGTCATTGAATCAATTTTCAATTCACTTTCTTAAAAAAGTATTGCCATGTTTTCATATCATTTTTCAGGGGGCTAAACGCTAATTAGCTTACATGTTTCCTCTAATCGTTAGCGCTATTATTTGTAAGGGTTAGAGAATGGACGCGAGTGTTCTATGGGATATAGACCACTAATGAACAAAAATCTGCGAGCGCGTCAGCGCGAGCAGATTTTTGTTCATTAGTGGTCTATTTCCCATAGGACACGAGCGTCCATTCTCTAACTTTTTTAGAACATGATCAATGCCACGAAGAAAGTCTTTTCAAAGTTTTTGTGCTAGCTTGTCATTGACATATCAACATCATTAACAGAGCATTGTTCAGAGCCATATTTCATCCAAGGCTTTTTACAATAGTAGTGTCAATCAAAGCCTTGTGAATGAAAAGATCTACCGACAAAGCGGTTTGTTTTGAGTGCATGCATTGTTTTAATTAATTTCCAAGTGTTTGTTTTGAGACGATAGCAGTTGAAACAGTTGGCAGCAGTTGGCCATACTGGAGTTGCTGACAGGTTTCGTTCCCGAAGTCAGGTAAGAAATGAAAATATTCTATCGCAAGCTTTTGTAATGGATTCCTCGACTCCTATATGGCCCAAGAAAAGGGAGAAACGGGAAAGCGTACATAAAATCTCGGTCTCGTTATCAGAATTCGTAAATCCGTAAAGTTTGGATCAAACACCGGAAATTGAACTCAGAAGTCGCATTACAGCGGAACATTTGAATTGAGACAATCTGTTTCTTCCGGGGCTTTCTTATGGGAATTGCAAGAGCGCTGATGTTCGAGGCTGGCAAAATTCAAAGTTTGTTTTAGCAATTTGAGACTCAAATGTTCTTCAAATGCCTCAAGACAGCCAAGAGTTGAGTGAATCAGACAATAAACTGATGCGAAAGGTGGAAGTATTTCCCTTAAAAATACAGTACGTTATACATCAAAAGAGAACAGCAAAATGCAAAATGTTCGTGGAGAAACTTTTAGGTATTTGCTATGCTTAACTACAGAACAAAAAGCTATGTTCTTAGGGGGCTCTCGCACGCTTGCTGGCCATTTCTCTGACAAGAAAATAGCTCAAATCGCAATCCAATTCCATCGTCTTGATAACTGGTCAAAACAACCTAGAATTGCATTTGTCCAACACTTGAAAGGTTTTTCTATAAATCTGGAGGATTATTTTGATTACTACGGGAAAATATGCATGTGTTTTTGCGGTTACTATTTTACTTAACTTAAGGTTTTTAATTTTTTGCCTAATAAAACTTCGAATTCTTATAAACGTGGTTATTATAAACAAATTGCAATGTTGATAATGTACTAATTTTGATTTGTTTGTTTTGTTATAGAAAGATATTGGAGAGAGACTTGTAATAAAGGGCTATTTTGCAAAAGATGACAATGAAGTCAATGTTTCCTTTATTTTGTAGAGTTGGTTGTGTCAAGCGGCGAGGGAAGAACAGGGTGTGGTTTGTACATAGTCATTAGTATTCATGCCCATAGTCATTAGTATTCTCTATGTTGTACCTTGGTTTTCTTTGTTCTTCTTCAGGAGAACAATGAAAATGCAAGGTGCAACCAGAGAATATTAATGACTATGAGCATGAATACTAATGACTATGTACAAACCCCTAATTCTCCCTATTGTTCAATGCCCTCGCCGCTTTAGTTTCTATGGGATATAGGGGACGCAAATGCCGGTTGCTGATTGGCTGAGTGGCATTGGTCATGTTCTAATGTTTATTAATCACTTGTTTTATTTCAAAACTTCCAGAACTTATTTGTAGAAAATTTTTTCAGGACTTTTAATGACCTTGGCATATTATTTTGAAATTCCTGGACTTTCAACGCCTGGAAAAGGACATTTCAAATTTCAGGACTTTCCAGGATTTGAAGGACCCGTGGGAACCCTGATTACCTGTAGCACAGCAACCCACCAATGGGTACACACGGCGAACCGGTAGAGAATTTGAGCAGCAGTGCCTTCTCCTCTTCCTTTAGCCTCGATATGGTGTTCCACAGCCAGCCCACAATCTCGTCCGTGCTCGAGCAGCCCTGGTACTAGAGTTAAAACATGTAGAGTTGGACTAAGGCTATCTTTACATGGTCCCGGGTTAGGAGGAAAGCCCGGGATGAAAATTGTTTTGCTTATATGAGTCCCAGGGTTTGGGGGCGCAGAGCCGTGATGTTGCAATTGCAAAGGTGATTGTACGCATGCGTATAGCTATCGACTTAGAATGGCAACCCGGATTGGCCAGCGAAAATGCATTTACATGAGACGATCATTAGACGAATTGATCGCGGAGTGCATTTCCCAGCCCGGGGCGCTTTTTGCATTTTCAAGGTGAATTTGTTTTTTATGTCCTAGAAAATGATTTTTTTTTACGGTTGAGGAGCACAATAAGTACGAACTCTGCTAAGTTATCTTAGGGTTAAACCAGTTCTAGGTTTGATTCAACATCATTCAATATTTGTTTTCAAACTCATTCATAATTCATCAGGCAACGAGGTTTGGGTACGCCTTCTGAATTTGCATAAATTGTATTCCTTCCTTTTCTCGACATTAAATTATTCGCTTGAGAAATTAAAACCCCCTTTTCGGTGTTTGGGAATCCTGATGAAACACGCTCCCACATGCTTGATAGATTGCACGATGTTGAACGATGTCGATCTAGTTTGACACCCTCAACATTACTGAGGGTGTCAACATTATTTAAAATTCTCGAAGGAAGTTGAAAACGTGGATCACTGCACGGCGTTCACTGTTACTGGTTTAGCACCCCCGTTCAACATGTGCGGTTTGCCCTCAGCCTAAAGGCTCGTCTACACGAGGCGCGGCGGTTCTTCTTGCACGTACGCGTCAACTCAAAATCACTAATGTTAACTCGGTGTGAGCTGCCGCGATTTTTGTCGCGGAGATTTCAAACATGTTTGAAACACTTTACAATTTGCGATTTGAAGAAAAGAGAGCACAGAAATCGCACTGGATTTGCATCTCGTTTACACAAGAGAATTGGAATTGCAACTCGCGCGAGGAAACTCGCCGCGACAAATGCAACAAAAATCGCAAGTGAGCACCGGCCTCAAGGCAGTATGCAAAGGGTAGAAAAGGAAAATAATTACCAAAGTGTTTGCCCTCCAGTCCACCACGTCAATCTTAGATACACCATTAATAAGGAGAGAGAACTCGTCCGCGGTGAAGAACGAGAGAAGGTCACGTGGAACAACCTAAAGTCAAACACGGAGGGGTCAGGATGGAATGGACGATTCAAGCTATAGGCGCACGTGCTCTTATTTATTCAGAAATGCCCAAGCCGCAACTACCAGAATGCAGCGCGCGCTTTTTAACAGTTTGTTCGACAAATGTCCCACATCTACCGACATGCAGCGTGCGCGTGTGTTATAGCTGCAATCATCCATTTACTTGGCGGGCGCACTAAGATACACTAAGGTCTACTATTTCTTTTTCACTAACAGCTCAGTACAAGTTATATACAACTATTTCAATAAAGGTTGCCGGCCTTGTGAGCGCTCAAGCCTATGCGAACGGCAGTAAACTCACTGGTCTGGTCACTTAATTCAACAAACCAGAACTTTGCTCGTTTGTGGTGTCCAGTAGTTAACAAGTAACTTGTTGCCGACAACTTTTTGAAACAGCTGTATACAGAGGTTCGCCTCGGCCCATGGAAGTCTTGTTTGGGTACTTTTGGTACTTGGTTGCAAAACTTCTCCCATTATTCTTATGATACACCGCGCACCTCAAATGACATTACGTGAGCGCACACATTTGATTGACAGCTGAGAAGGCTCTGGCTCAAAGGACTGGGGAGCCTCACATCCACGCTAAATCATTGCTCTTCTCTTATCAAAGCGTTTTTTCTCACAAGTGCACACCTATCGTTACCTGCATTGTGGCGCATTTAAAGGCCCATCATCAACCGAGTCTTTGCGGACTATTAACCAATCATAGCAGACGAAAAACAATGGCTCTGTTTGAAAGCAAAAGCAAATGTGGCGCAAAGGCTACCGGTTAATGACGGGCCTTTAACTAAAACTATAAGAAACGAGTGCGTGGAGACCATTGTATGTAAATAAAGCCTGGTTTCCCGGGTACATTAGTGCCTTTCACCTCTTCCAAGCCGCCCGCAAACTCATCAACTTCACACTTGATTGAGTCCTCAAGCTTGAACTTCGACACTAACTTCACATATTCATGCTGGGAAATAAATAAACGTTAGTACTACGATTGATGTACCAGGTCAGTGGGACTGTTAAACAGTTACGGCGCGTTCCGTAGAGCTGTTGTGTCGTGTCGAAGCATTTTGATTGGCTGATCAGTCATTCCCCGCGATGTAATTGGCTGAATGTTCACGATAAGGCTAGGTTCGGTGACCGTACTGTGTCCTGTGTCTTTTCACAGCGATACCAAATCTTCTTTAGAATTTTTAATAAGCAGGCGCTTCACGTCATAGCTCCTCGTAAAATTTCAAATTGCTTACTTGCAAAATAATCATGACTTTTGAAAATAGTTGAGCCCATCTAAAGAAGAGGTCTAACAGTTGGACTGCGTTACCTTATTAGTATCACACAGCGCCTTATCCTCCTCCTCGGATAGCTCTATCGTGCCCGGTTGTCCGGTCCAGGGATTCACAGCGTCGATACTAAAAGGCAGGTCTAGGTAGTCCACGCTGTTTTCGAGAACCCAGGTCACCGCATTCTTGTGCAGATCGTGATCAAACGAGCTAAGGTCTTCAGGATGAGACAAAGGGATCCCAAGAATCTGACATGGAACAGAGAAGAAGGGGAATACTTACAGCAGACCACATACAAAGGGATCCCAAGAATTTGACATGGAACAAGGCAGGTGGGGAATACTTACAGCAGGCCACATACAAAGGGATCCCAAGAATCTGACATGGAACAAGGCAGGTGGGGAATAATACTTACAGCAGACCACATACAAAGGGATCCCAAGAATCTGACATGGAACAAGGCAGGTGGGGAATAATACTTACAGCAGACCACATACAAAGGGATCCCAAGAATCTGACATGAAACAAGGCAAGTGGGGAATATTACTTACAGCAGACCACATACAAAGGGATCCAAAGAATCTGACATGGAACAAGGCAGGTGGGGAATAATACTTACAGCAGACCACATACAAAGGGATCCCAAGAATCTGACATGGAACAAGGCAGGTGGGGAATAATACTTACAGCAGACCACATACAAAGGGATCCCAAGAATCTGACATGGAACAAGGCAGGTGGGGAATAATACTTACAGCAGACCACATACAAAGGGATCCCAAGAATCTGACATGGAACAAGGCAGGTGGGGAATAATACTTACAGCAGACCACATACAAAGGGATCCCAAGAATCTGACATGAAACAAGGCAAGTGGGGAATATTACTTACAGCAGACCACATATAAAGGGATCCAAAGAATCTGACATGGAACAAGGCAGGTGGGGAATAATACTTACAGCAGACCACATACAAAGGGATCCCAAGAATCTGACATGGAACAAGGCAGGTGGGGAATAATACTTTCAGCAGACCACATACAAAGGGATCCCAAGAATCTGACATGGAACAAGGCAGGTGGGGAATAATACTTACAGCAGACCACATACAAAGGGATCACAAGAATTTGACATGGAACAAGGCAGGTGGGGAATAATACTTACAGCAGACCACATACAAAGGGATCCCAAGAATCTGACATGAAACAAGGCAAGTGGGGAATATTACTTACAGCAGACCACATACAAAGGGATCCCAAGAATCTGACATGAAACAAGGCAAGTGGGGAATATTACTTACAGCAGACCACATACAAAGGGATCCAAAGAATCTGACATGGAACAAGGTAGGTGGGGAATAATACTTACAGCAGACCACATACAAAGGGATCCCAAGAATCTGACATGGAACAAGGCAGGTGGGGAATAATACTTACAGCAGACCACATACAAAGGGATCCCAAGAATCTGACATGGAACAAGGCAGGTGGGGAATAATACTTACAGCAGACCACATACAAAGGGATCCCAAGAATTTGACATGGAACAAGGCAGGTGGGGAATAATACTTACAGCAGACCACATACAAAGGGATCCCAAGAATCTGACATGAAACAAGGCAAGTGGGGAATATTACTTACAGCAGACCACATACAAAGGGATCCAAAGAATCTGACATGGAACAAGGCAGGTGGGGAATAATACTTACAGCAGACCACATACAAAGGGATCCCAAGAATCTGACATGGAACAAGGCAGGTGGGGAATAATACTTACAGCAGACCACATACAAAGGGATCCCAAGAATCTGACATGGAACAAGGCAGGTGGGGAATAATACTTACAGCAGACCACATACAAAGGGATCCCAAGAATCTGACATGAAACAAGGCAGGTGGGGAATACTTGTAGCAGACCACATACATGAAATTTTAGCTATAAGAAACGAGCGCGCTGATTCGTCGAGAGTTAAGTTTTTTCTTGCTACAATCACCTACCGGTGACTATAACATTGAAAGCGCGCGAGGTTTGTTATTATTGTGAAAACAATCAAACAAAAAACACACTTTGTGAGCAATTATACTAAAACAATTAGTCGCCCAAGACTCCATGATTGCAGTTCTGTAGCAGCTGCTCGTAAGATCTAACGCTATTGGCTTACGGTGTTTACATTTTGTTGCCACCCACTTCAGATCATGTGATGATTCCTTTGGGTGATTACAATTGTCAATTTGTTTCACTCGACCGAGTGCACGAGTGTATGTGCAGAACTAACAAACGTATCCACCCAAAGGAATCATAACATGATCTGGGTGGCAACAAGATGTAAACACCGTTAGCCGATTCTCGTTCTATTCTTGCGTTTCCATTGTTTTCACTGAGGAGCATCAATCCTATAGGGTTAGGTCTTCCGATACCTTCTACATGACTCCATGGTTTCAATACGTAGGCTTCAGTCGACTTCGCCTTCGGCAAGTAATTGTTAAACAGTAATCCATCGACTGCTTTCGATTCTACGTGCTCATTATATGTGCGTGCGAGTTAAACTATATAAACCAGATCATCAGATAAACGACTACAGTATATGTACCTGTTTGACGAAAGGTTTGGAGAGCTGCAGGTTAAGGAGCATTCCATCACATATAGCGGCACCCACCAACCGGCCAATCAGGTGGAGTTGCTTGAGTTTGGAGCGAAGGGCCACGTTCACTGTTGACTGGTCTTTCGGGCCATCCTATCATATGCAATGAGTATTCAATAAGCAAATCAGGGTTGATTTCAAGAGCAATTTATTCAACCAAACATTATTTTACGTTAAAGTGCTGCTGAAACGAATGAAAAATATGGTAACCCATGAAGCCCCTGGCGGGCCCCTGGCCCCTGTTATGGTATAATGTAGATTGTAAACCATTTTCACTGGTCTCATTGTGCTTATCTAAGTTATGGGAGGAGACCTGGCGGAGCTGCTGAATGCGAGGACAACACACAAGGGTGGGAGGGTGGGGATCAAACGGAGCACCACCAGGTCAGCACAATGAGACGTAAAAGCGCCGCGACTAATAACCCAGGGCCAAGAGCAACTCCTTACCACCGGAGTAGCGAGGAAGTGACAATTATATTCATGAAACTCTGCCTTATATACGCACTAATTAGGCCAGTGAAAATAACTAAGACAAAAACATAGGATAGAAATCACCTGAGACACCTGAGACTCATTGCACGGCATCAGTGTATGAATTTGGATCACTGTACGCCACGCATCTTCTCATTAGTAACATTACCTGACAAGAAATCCACGTTTCATTCTTTTTCTCGTTTCCCTCTACTCCTGTTGGTGCGTCACTTGACGGCGCGTGTGATGTTGTATCGTCAACTCTTGCAGCTTCGTCCCCCTGCGATGCCTCACTAGTAGCTTGCTCAACAGACGAAGTGCAAGTTGCTCCGCCGTTGTTCTGCGAAGGTGGAGTATTCATTTCCTCATTCAACGCTTCCAAAATGTGCGATTCTCCAACATCAGATCTTGAACAAGACGTTGTCGACTCCGAATGGTCGGTCGAGTGAAAACCTGAATCTGCAAGACTAGTAGCACCAATCTCATCAGTCTCTTCGCTACAGGGTGTGGCAGCAGGTTGTTCAGGGCCGGGGTTCGCTGCTAAATTGTCCGAACTCGTTGGAGCCTGAGCCGCACCTGATTCTGATGCCTGCCGCTCTGCCAAATCTACAACATTGATTAATTCCTGGTCACTACACTCTACACTCTGTGCCTGGTCAGTACCACGTGCCTCACTCACTGCAGTAGAACCATTATCCTGCTGTGATGTCAGGCTGCAAACACTACTAGTCGCAGCGTTGGAAAGGGTTGAGAATGCTTCCGTATCTGTGCTGTCATCTACTGTAGAGCTGTCCACAGCATGGCCACGAGCCACTTGACTAGGCGTCTCACATGGCGATTCTTTCTTGACGACTGATTCATGTTGTTTCCGTTTTTGCATTATCTTAGCGAAGTAAGCATTTGGAAGTGGACTGAAAAGAAGTCAAAGTCAAGTCAACAATCAAATCCGAAACAGGGTTCCCACATATTCAGGTTTTCAAAATTCCAGGACTTCCAAGGACGTTTGTACAAAATAACAACACCATGGGTATCCTTCGTTGATAGTTTTTATTCAGCTTCCTCTATTTTCATTATTCTATACAGATAACCACTCAACATCATTCTCCAGCAAAATATTACATGGCTTTCATGGTTTTTAGGGACCCTTGGGAACCCTGGTTCCTGTTATAACTTTCACTAGATCTGTAACTGAACTCGCAGATTCAAGGGCCCTAATGGCGCCACTGGCAGTCAAACGGTCATTTGCTCAGACAGTCCAGAGGGTTTATTGCATCCTTCTTTAGCGTTCCCCTTTACGCTTGGTGGGGTAGTGAAGGTGAATATGAACGAGTTTTGATCACGACCCGACAATTTTCTATCCCGGCCGCGGGTTGATCCCGGACCACAGCGATGCAACGCTGATGTAGGTTCTATTCATGCCTCTTCTTCCTTACGCGTAATAGAACAAGACCTCTTGATCATCATAAAGCATTGGCACGCTGGAGTCACTTGAATGTTTTCCTTTGTATCTTACGAAGGAACTAATTCCTGTGACTCCGTGGTGATTCGGTAGTATTTCTCTTGAGGCAGCATTGCACGGAAAAATACTAACATAGGCTGTAAAGCCTCCATTAGCATCTCGTCATACTTCATAATTCATACCTATATTGTGCGTCATACCTATATTGTGAGTCATCAGCAACCATGAACAGCCCTCTCTTGGCATCCACAGCGTCTTTACATAAACATACAAAGAACTCTCGCTTTGGACCTGTGCAGATTCCTACAATAGAACACAAGCTTTGG
The DNA here is from genome assembly GCA_033964015.1 of Scolanthus callimorphus. Classification (NCBI taxonomy): domain Eukaryota; kingdom Metazoa; phylum Cnidaria; class Anthozoa; order Actiniaria; family Edwardsiidae; genus Scolanthus; species Scolanthus callimorphus. The sequence goes on from CM066915.1 coordinate 8,884,328, forward strand.
CTACTAAGAACGTTTATAATATAGCTACGATATAACGTGCGCTCTGATTGCTCCAAATCTATGCTCTATTTCACTGATAAAGTAATGGTTCTTCCCCGTTATATCATAAAAGCATTAGAGCACAACTTTCTATGACTTCATCGGCGAATAGAGCACTTGTGATGTTGGGATAAACACTTAGAACGTTTTTAAATCACTCACCTGCGGCTTGTGATTTTACAACGTTCTCGTATCTCTCCCAACATCACGCGTGCTCTATTTCGCCGATAAAGTCAAAGAAAGGTGCTCTAATGCTCAACTATCGTGCTACATGCATGTATTTTGCTTTGTCTTTGTTTTGTTTTTAAAGTACATCTGCACTTTAGTCGCATGGCTTGTAGTAGAGGGGGCTAATAATATAGAATCACAAAAGTTGGGGATGGCTCAAAAAAGTGCACGAAAAAGGTTTAGGGCTTCTCCCCGGGCCATCAGTTGGTTGCTTATATAATAACACTCATGATTACCATTTTGAAGGCCAAAAATTATCCAAACATAGAATCAACTTACTTTTTAACAATAGCAAATTAAAAGACAATAATGATAACCTTCAACGTGGCATATTACAACTTTGTCCTTTGTTATTGTTTTCGTTTGATATTAGAAGACGAATTACGTGTAGAAATCTCTTAATAAACATCTAAAAACAAAATTGTTAGATGTGATTTACCAAATTCAATCGAGGACATTGCTGTGCATTCTCTAAATCAGCCGATTGAAATGGATGCTTTCTCAGACTTCGTGTGTTGCTATGCTGTCAAAATGGTGGCTGACACAGGCTCTTTAAAATAGTGTACCTGGCTCATCACGGAAGGTGACATGGAGTGATCTGTTTCGGAAGGCGTGCCCCAGTGTTCTTCCAAGCTGCTTCATGGCACTGCCTAGTATATCTTGGCGATCAACACAGATTGATATCCTGTCACAGTACACATTATACGAACCCCTGAAGGAATAAAAAATTCAAGATTTTATTAGCTCGGATGATGTCGAAGATAGGGTCATCTCCAGCGTAAGAACCATTCCTGGGGACACCTTTGTGTTTAGTTACTATTTAATCATGATTCGTTCAACCTTCGTTCTACCAAACAAAGGAAGCTTTGTGACGCAGCTGGTGAGTTCTTACACTGGAGATGAGCCGAAGATGAGGCCTTGCACGGCGAAACGGTTTTTCAATTTCAGCTAGCTAAAGTTGAGCATCCCTGAGCAATGCTCTCTCGGCAAAAATCATAACAGATTCAATGAGAATATTGGTAAAATTGGCTTCCGCTTCCGAAATGAAAACCAACATGGCGCCCAACCTATTGGCTTGCATTATGACGTATTAACAAAGTAAAATAACAAACAGTAAAATAACAAAGTAAAATAACAAACTGCGCGCCAACAAGATTTCACTGCGTACTCTAAGCCAATCAGAATCAAGATTTGAGCTTGTCAAAACACCTTCACGGTCGCGCACTTTCTATCTTTAATGCAAGCCTTTCCAATTTTCTCTGCAAAATTATTGTCCTTTTACCTCCAAAACAGGTTTTGTGGCTCGTAACAAACCGTCTCACCAGTCAAAAACATTAGCTGCAGTTAACGTAACGACCTCTTACCCGATCATCAAGGTGTCAGGTGCAAGTTCACACAAGACCAATGAAAATGCAAGACCAATGAAAGTGCGTTTTGGGGCAACACAAGCGATCAGCTGTTTGTTTCACAGACGGACTTTCAAGTTCCAGCTACATGTAGGCTACAGTAAATGTTTTGATGTTGTTTGATACAAAATACATAAGCTTTATTGCAAATGGCAACTAAATTTAGACACATGCCCTTCTCAAAACTAGCTGTCAAGAGCATTAATTCGGGAGAAAAAGATTAGACCAGATTTTTGTTATGGCGACCAACTCACTATTAAGGCGACAAGAATGTTTTAATTTAGGCACCTCTCGAAAGAGAATGTCGGAATTTACTGACCTTATTCCTGCTAGTTTTCTCTTGAACCATCTGTGCTTGTTATCAAAGTCTAGGATAGCCTTCCACGTGTGCTGCAAGAGGCCATGGTTGTTTTCCTCCAACATCTCGGGATTCCGTCTGATGAAATCATTAAACACTGTGTAGTACGCGTCATGGTTGGCGAGCGATTTCAATGCATTCTTGACAACCTGTTTCAAATGAGAAAGAACGATTTAAATTGGCATTTCTGCTGTAAAATCAAAGAGATGTCATCAGACAACTCGGGGGTATTTGAGATTCTTATGATGTTGTGGATGACATCCCCACCTCCCCTCTTTCGTGGGGTGACCTTTCACCAGCAGAGGCACAGCACCATTGAGCATGTTATGTGCTTTAAATGCCGGCTCTTGGCAACATATGTACCTTTTTTTATCATACTCAATTCATGAGGACTCTATACATTGAGTAAATGAAATATTTGAAGATTTGCCACAAGTCAAATTTATTAGTGACCCTTCTCAAACTCATTAATTATTCATGAGGGCGTAGACCAATGGGGTTCTTGCATTTGGTCAGGTGTATGACTTTGGAAACCCAATGAAACACCAGTTGAAAATCACTAGTGTTTGGAAACGATTTCCAACACTAGTGATATGAGTTCTTAATTAGCATATTCATAGACTACTCAAACACAATTCAATAACATGTTTAATTGTCTTGATCGGCAGCTTCTTCTCTTTCTTGTTCTTTAGCGCCAATCCTGCCCGCTCGTCCCGTCCTTCCCTTCTGCGTTCAGCAAACGTCTGAAGTGAGCAAATCTAACAAAACAAAAATGTTATAAATAAGACTAGTGTTATCAGAACATGCAAACACCAGTTCGTTGTTGCACTCGAATCTTGTTTTGCCCAAAAGACCCAAAAATATTTTCAGCAATCAAAACTAGCAATCCATTTCCATCCGCTTTAATTTGAACCAAAACGCTGCAAAGCGCTGTTAATTTATCAGTCAAAAGCTTACTTAACAAACGTAGGCTAATATTTTGGTTGCTCCTAGTGAATTCACTGCTTTCTAGCTCTCCAAATTACACTGATAATATCGTGGCTAATGGCATGCTTGGAGCAGAAACGTGGACATATAAACATAAACTAACCTTTGTCGTTGCCATCCAAGAAATTGAAATCCAGGTTGAGCTTTCGTTCCAGCACGTACCGACGTATCTCGCACACGATTTGGTAGAGAGTTTTGGGCGGATACCGCTATCCTTGCCCGCAAATACTTTCCTTTTCTTCCGCAGTCTTAGGCGGACGAAACCTTGACTGCGCCATGTTCAAGGTGAAATGGCGATTCAATTAGCATATACAAGTTGTACAATCTAGCAATTGATTAGATGGCATGTTCTTTGCCTGAACAAAAGGGCTGATGTAATCAGCTAATTTGGCGTCTTTGGGCTTATGTAATGTAACGTTTTTGTTCTTTAACATTCTAAGCGTGATTGTATAACATGATATAAACTGTGTATTTTATTTGTGTGAGAAGTAATTCCAAAAACTCGTTCTGCGTGTTTCATTGGGATTACAAACAACTCGAAAACAATAAAACACTCGCGGCTACGCCGCTCGTGTTTCAATGGTTTTCTCGTTGTTTGCAAACCCAATGAAACACTTGAACTTGTTTTTGAAATATTACTGAACACTCAAACCCTGTCTAGGGCATAGTTCAGAGCTCTGTGTTCAGCACTAGCACTACGTACCACCTTCGATCCTCAGCTCAGAACAGAGCTACTAAAACAAACACTGCACTGACTACTTACAACAATCAACACAGTTATTATTATTATTATTATCCATTCGTGGGTAGTGAAGGTGAATATAGGCATAGCAGGCTTGAAATTAAGAAATAATCAAAGTCGTAATTTTACGCGTTGTACCAACATTATAGGTGTAACTAGAAGTTTCTGAAAGAAAGCGGAGTGCTGCGAGGATATTTATTTAACGCTTGCAACATGTCTGAAATCAAAACAATCAATCATCTGATTTGAAGTATTTGATATAGCGGGAAAATATCATATGATGGAGAGTAACAGTGCGGGGGATCTAAAACGAGCCCTACCCGCCACTTTGACCTCTTCGATTTCCGCGTTTCATTCACGCGTCGCTTTTGGGGATCCTACGTTTTTTTGTGCTAACCGCAAAACCGTGAGATTTTGTTTCCAATACAAAAATTGTACGAGCGAAGGAGAGATTCACCTTCGAGAGATATAAGACCTCAGTGCGGTGCGGTGTGGGGTGGGTAATAAAAATCGAATAAACAAGTGACCACCCGCGATCTGCCGATAGATGAAAACTAAAGTGAACTCTAAACCTTATCTTAAGTAAACCGCTAACTGTTGAACCTGTGTATATAAAGGCAACAAATTAACTCTGATACGCGAAACTCAGCTCTTCAAACTGTCACTCAACCGTTCTATTTCAAAGACGAAAGGCGTCCGACGGCAATTAAATATTTTGAGATCCCACATAAAACTTCAATCAATTAAGATACCGGATTGAAAACGAGGCTCAGGATTTGCCAGACAGACGCCAAGCTGAAACAGGAGGTCACGGATAGAAAAATCGCGCGCAGATCACAGAGGGAAAACGCGCATAGGGGGAAAAACGCGTATGGCAAAATGGGTAAAGATTAGTGTCGCTGCTCGGCCTGCGGCCTCGCAGCAATTAATCAAAAATCTAGGCGTAAATCCACTAGGAGAACACTATAGAAACTGAAAACACAGTTGTTATTTTACGCCTTAGTCAAACAATTTTGGCGTACATGGAAAATTGTAAGGCGTATTTATGCCTGTATCGGGCGCAATTTCAAGCCCTGTGTAGCATTATAAATAGTGTTGCTAGGAGGGGCATAGCTAGGGAGTGAGGGGCCCCGGGCTCCCTTCTAGCAAACAAAAATACAGTAAATGTATGGGACATTGTTTAAAATACAGGAGAAAATGTATTACAATGGGGCCCCCTGGGCTTGGGCCCCCCTATTAAAAATCCCGGCTATGTCCCTAGCTGTAGTCATGCTAAGTACAGTCGAAGCTCTCGTAAATTGCGGTCGTTAACAGAGCTGGTCGCTTACGAGAACGGCTCTCGTAAGCGACCACCAAGCGGCTTCCTACTTGATCAATAGGTGTTGGTCGCTTACGAGAGCTTAGTACAATAAATCTAGAAAACTTAGATATTTATGAGGTGATGACTGATGTTTTAAAGACAAAAAGTACTGTGGTCGCTTACGAGAGCTTTAAAAACAATAGAAAATCTCTGTTGGTGATTTGAAATTGTGGTCGCTAACGGAGCTGGTCGCATGGATAAGGCGGTCACTTACGAGAGCTAAAAATAACAGAGTTTATGTGACATTTCAAACGGGGTTTCGGAAAATGGTCGTTATGGGAGCTGGTCGCTTACGAGAGCGGTCGCACAGAGAGCTTCGACTGTATAGGTAATTGCAGCTTCAACTGCAAAAGATATACCGTTTCCGGGAAACGTTGTCACCCAAAACGTCTATAAGCTTGAAGCACACAGGATAATGGGGACATCTAAACTGCTACTGTTTGATCTGAGTTTCAGACAGTTCCCATACTCCCTAGCGCACCAAGCTTTGTTGCTTTTTCGGTGACAACATCCAGGAAACGGTATATAATATCAAACACACTATGTATCTATCTAAGACAACCTCTCTAAGGATATCAAGAACAGGGAGCAAAGCAAGCCGAAATGAGCTTTCAAAGGACTTTGAGAGAGACTAATGAAAGGGCCAAATAGACGAGTTCACGCTCCTAGGTGCAACAAGGGTAATTAAGTCAAGATGGCGGTAATAATTTCAGGTTCATAGGGAAAATGGAGGCCCGGGGGAGGGGGCATTCCATATTTTTTGGTCTGGGGTGATTGTCGTATCTTTTAGGGGTTAAAATCACAGGTTTTGGTCTCTTTTAGGGGTGACCTTGATCTGTAATAAAATTTAGGGTGAATTGGTGAAAGAAGGAAATTTCTTGATGGGCATCGATTTTAGGGTAAAAGATTTTTTGAGCCACACGCTTTTTGGTATCTTTTAGGGGTGAAACTGAAAATTCTCAACTATCATCCCTGACCAAAAAATATGGGAGTCCCTCTGGCCTGGAATGGAGACTGGAAATCATAACTCAAACGTCTACATCTTAGACTTTCTGCAAACTCGTCTAACATACATTTGTATACCAGTACCCACCCTGAAAGTCTTCTTCTTCTGTGCCTCATTTCCTGGCATCTTCAGGAGATTTCCCAGAACAAACAGCTGTTCTGGTTTGGGTTTCATTAATGCCAAAACACAGCTCTCCTGTGCCTTAAAGTTAGCATACAGCAGTGGTGGCCACCCATACTTGTCAACACAGTCCACCTGGTGCCCACTGTCCAGTAATACTTGGACACATCTGGTATCACCGGCCATGGCTGCTAAATGGAGGGAGGAGGTCTTGTGACAGTCCTGGAGGAAGAGGTTTAATTTCATAAGTTGTGTAAATATGAGACGAGTAAGAGACTTGTGAAAAATACACCTGGACCTCAAACCATTCCATACTGCATGCCTTGGACCCCTAAAAGAGCACACGTTGGCAAAATATGCATGCAGGACATCATTTCCATGTTCAACATGATGGCGAACACACATAAATCCTAACCCCAATGTTATGTTAATCCAGCAGTAATTAGGTGCACAGCACTACAGAAACCGAAGCTGCAGATCATACTTTTGTTCACTGCTAAATTCTTTTATTATGAAATAAGAAGCTGGCAGGATAATTTTTGGTATTTTTATTTACCAGAAATGAGTGTTGATACACATGTTATTGGTGTCAAATGATATCTCAGTCCATTTTCTTTAGAGACAAGAAGAACATTCCAAATCGGGATAGCTTCAAAAAAGTTTGCTTCACATAGAAAGGAGCAATGAAAAAATGACTCTAACAAATGGGAAAAAGCAGTCACACCTGAAAAAATGGGAGAACATTCTTAAAGCTCTTGTTTAATTGTCTTTAATGCCTTGAGGTTACTTCTGTTTTTTTAATCATCTGTTAAATCAGTTATCTTTTCTTGTATGTCCATGTATTTACAGTGCGGTACGGTGCGGTACTTTTATATCTGTGGTATGTAAAATACTTTGTATTTTAGAACTGTAATATAAAAAATGGTAAATGAAAAAAAGCTGCACCACACTCTCAAATGACACTGAAGGAACCTTCCTTATTGCACTCATTAGAGCAAAATAAGAATTAATTAAGGTTTCAATGAAAAACTTACAGTGCACATTGGAGTTGCCCCAGCTTCTATCAGTGCAGCCACACAGTCAGCATTGCCATAAACACAGGCTCGCATCAATGGTGTAAATGCTAGAAGATTTCAATTCACACATATCAGCAACATGAAAACACCCAAAAAAACTTGACTGAAGACAAAATTCTAAATACATGTATTTGTCTACAGATATTGTATAGTAGTCTGGCATTACTGGAGTTGTCTGTCTATTATGTCTGTCTGTCTTTTCCTCTGTACATCTGTCAGTACTGTCTGTCTGTTTCTACTTCAGTGTCTTTTTTTTTGCTTTCTGTATTGCAAACTTGTATTGAACAGTGTCGTCTAATATGAGCCCCACCAAGCGAAAAGGGCCCAGAATTTCTGCTTTTGAGGAAAATGCAAAAGAAGTTTCACATTCACATTCAAGCCCTTAAAAAATTTAGATTCCCAAGTCTCCATCTCTTTGCCATGTGAAAATTGGATGACTGTCTACTGTAGATACATGTACATAAATTAGGTAAAGGTAACACCCTTCAAAAGAAAAATTTAACAAAATACTGTATAAGGTCCCAGACTTTTCGCTTGGCGAGGCCTTGATTATCTAAAGCAGTTTTTTTTCCCAATTGTATGTCTGTTGATATTTCTGTCTATTGTCTGTCCATCAATCTGCCCCCAAGGCTTACCAGTTGTTTCTTCTCTTTGTTCTATTTGTAACTTGAGTCGATCTATTAGTTGCCTCAAGCACAGGGATGTATTGAAGTCTTCCTCCTCCACATCCATGTATGATGAACACTCAACAGCAAAATGCAGCATGTTGCCGCCAGACTCAGTTTTGAAGGTAAAGGGATTGGCTCCATGTTTGAGCAGGACCGCTACACACTACAGTAAGAAAATGTAGGATGTTAAAATAGTCTAACTTGATTAGAGTTTAGGCATATGTTACTCAGCCATCCTAAACAATTATAATATACATGTAGGTAAGATATAACACGCACTCTGATTGATCCAAATCTATGCTCTATTACACCGATAAAGTAATGGTTCTCCCCCACTATATCATAAAAGCATTAGAGCACAACTTTCTATGACTTTATTGGTAAACAGAGCACTTGTGATGTTGGGAGAGACACTCGAAACGCTTTAACCTGCGGCTTGTGATTTTACAACGTTCTCGTGTCTCTCCCAACATCACGCGTGCTCTATTGTGCCGATAAAGTCATAGAAAGTTGCGCAGCTCTATAAATGCTTAAATAAAATATACTGCTATTTATTACACAACTACAATGACATCATTTCAACATAATACCGGTAAGGTTGAAATCAAGCACAGATGGCCAGGCCTATTACATATGATACCTACGCATGTAGTCCTAAAGCCACACCACTGGTATTACAAAGTAGCAACCAGGTACATGTATGAACCATTTTTGCATGCGCATCATGAATAGCTACCTGAAAGTGTGCCAGTCAAAAATTCACTTTTCTAGTGAATCTTGAAATATAAATTAAAGAGTTTTTGTCAGTCTTATATAACTGACATTAGATATTTCTTTATCTAATATGGGCAGACATGTGCCTTTTTGTAAAATGTCCTCCCGTATTACATGAAAAACATTGAAGCAGATACATGTATATTGTTTTTTTGGGGGGAGGGGGGGTGGAAAGGCTATGGTGAATTTCTTGAATAACGCAATTCATTGATGGCTATTTGGCATTAGTAGAAACACATACTATCACAAATACTGCAATCTGATTGGCTCCACTACTCACTATCTATCAAGTAATGGTTATTGAGTAGCAAAAACGCTAGGGCAAAACTTTCTAAAACCATGAAAATAAGTATGTTTTAGCAACAACACAAAGGTACAAGTATGCTAGTGGGTTCCAATTTGACTACTCGTTCTTGTTTCTTTGAGTCAAATAGTCAACTTGGCACTACAGATTAATAGAAAACTTGACCTCGTAGTCTAATTGTTAATTATATGTACCTGATGTTGGCCTGCATACACTGCAGCCACTAAAGGTGTTCTGCCTCTAGAATCTTTACGTTCCAGCACTCGTTCGCAAGCCTTTTTACTGAAAGAGAACAACATCTCCATACATCTGCCCCTTGCAGAGCACTCCATTCCATTCCTGCCATCTCCAACAGCAAAGTGCAGGAGACTCATGCTACTGGCTGTCTTCAGTAGAGATTTATTAATAGCTTTGATATCTGAATGTTCCAGTAAAATCCTTAGACTATCATGATGACCATTTGCAGCATATGCAATAGCTGGGAATTGATATTTGTCAAGCGCAGTACGATCAGCTCTATGTCGCAACAGAACTCTCACCATAGGAGCATTACCAATCATTGCTGCTAAATGAAGGGCAGTTCTTCTCCTTGGTCCAATGGCATAAACGCTCTCTGGTGACTCTTTAATAATATTCTTTACTGCTTCAATGTCATTATCCATAACAGCAATATGCAATGGGGGGTTTATTTTCTGCTCTTTAGCATTTTCCTCCTCCTCAAACCCTGGCTCATCAGATTCTTCTGACTCTTCTTTATTAACTATTCTACTCCATCTGGATCTTTTCTTCTTCTTTCTCTGTTTCTTGGGAGTTTTAATAAAATACCCAACACCAGGGATTTCCTGACAGTCAATGTTACTATCACCTTTATGTGTATAAGTATCCAGGAGTTCCATAAATTGAGAAGCTCTGTCAGAGTTCATCCCATCATCTGAATCAGACTCATCACTTGACACAACAAAGTCTGTTTCATATTCATCAGAGTTTTCAGACTCTCCCCAAAAACTTGACAACTGACTTGACATTTGACTTTCTTCCTCTTCTTCAGAGGTTTCTGGGGTACTTGGTTGCTTTTCTTGGAACTCTTGCTCTTGTTTCACAGCTAAACGAGCTTTGGGTTCAAGCTTGGCCCTTCTTCTTGTTTCTAACAATTCATTAAAGATTACCTTCTTCTTCTCGTCACATCTTTTTGTAAGATTCCTAACTCTCTGTGATTTTGGCCTTTCTTTCTCCTTTACTGGAGAAGAATGTAGGTCCACTTTTTCAGGAGAGTTTTCCACTTCTTCAGTTTCCTCATTTTCAGAATCTGTGATTATAAGTTTTTTGGAGCTAGAGAATCTGCGTTTTTGGGTTCCACTCATCATAATATCTTCATCTGAACTGTCAGAATTATATTTTTCTGATTTTATCTGTACAACAGATGCAAGTGGTGCATCACTCGCATCAGAATCATTTGATGTACAAAGTTTATCTTTTGATTTCATTTTACTTCTAGAACTTTTACTTTCTTCTTGATCATCTTCAGAAAGAAAATCTTTCTTCCTAGATCTTTTCCTGTTGGATCTTTTAACATTTATTATAGAATTGTCACTGCTTGAGGAGCTAGAAGATGAACCCTCATCTACATCCTCATCACTGTCAGCAATAAAGTCTGCTAAGCTCCCATCAGATCCCCAGCAATCAGCAACTCTTTCAGTCACATAGGAATTACGTCTATAACAGTTAACAAACAAAATCATGGATTAGTTTGTTAGGGCAAAACTAATGGAAGCAGTAATAAAAACTTTAGGCACACTCTTAGACCCTAGAGCATGTTTTTGTATGCTGAAATTCCTGTAACTTCAACTGTCTTGCCTGGCCAGTGGTATTTTTTGATAAACAGTTTTGCCAGCCTACCTACAAAGCATGATGTTACATGTGCAAAAATTTTCAACTTATCCAATCTTTGACGTAATCAATGGAATAAGTCACTTGCCTTTAAACAAATCAAGAATTCGCTGGTGGTGCTCAACCAATCAGAAGTACAAAAATATGTTGAATGAATAATAATCTGCAGTATGCCACAAGAATTTGTTCAAGTATAACTATTTGATACCACTCCCAGCACCATGGTATCAAATTCACTTCCATAGTAAACAGATGTAATTAACAAAAAAATATATATTTATGCTTACTCTCTGATAAAGTTGTTGACAAGCCGACGTGGTCTAAGGGCCTTCACTCGTTCTTCCTCTATCTCTGGATGCTTGACATTTCCTGGAGAGATCATTTCAAGCGCTTTCTCTCTGTCTGGAAGATTAAATTCCCTGGAATTTCTTGACCTTATCCGCTTAGAACTCCTTGTAGCTGGGGTTCTTGAGAGGTTGTTCTGTTTGTTGACATCATCCCATGATCCTGAGACTTGCTCATCCTTGGATGGTGTTTCAGCATATTTTTGACTACTCTGTTTCTTCCTTGCAGATTGCCTCGCGCTTGTCCTAGTGGCTGGTGTTTGACAGGCAACACCAGTGCAGTTTTCCTGGTTCGCTTCAGAATCTGACGAAGACGACTGCAATTTGTATCTTCTTTTTCTCTTTGACCCCAGGATTCCCTGACTCGACGGTTCGCTATCTGAGTCCGACATTTCAAGTGGCAAAGTACCCAATTACCTTGCAAACATTTGAGATCTCACCACTATTCTGTATTCAATAGATGACTCGCAAATGAGTTCTACCGGAGCGAAGTTTCAGATTCAGCTTCCTCCATATTTCCGGTGAATACATTCATGACCGATTTAGATCGCGACAGTGACGCCAAAAACAGATAAACTGCAACCAGAACTATCCTATGTGAGTGTTGTAGCTTGTAAAAAGTGGAAACGAACCAAGAAATATTGCAGAAACTACAAGAAACTCTCGAACGAACCAACAACACTTCGTATTTCGCACCAGACATAGTGGGTACCAGTCTTCTCGGCTGGGAATGGCGGGAAACACCTCGAAAAGCATCATGGGTTTATAGTAGAGTGGACCCAGGGCCCCCACGGACGGAAACGGGACACATTCAACAAGACGGAGTTTCAGGTATATGCTTCATCGCTGAATGTCACAATAGCCGCCTTATTTGAATATGAATGGTCCTTTTGTTTGATTATGCCTCGTTCTATTAGAATTTCAAGAATTTCAGCGGTCCGGTAGACTTTCTAGATCGACTTTGGATTATGTTACCGCCAATAATACAGTGCAACTTGTTGCAAAAGTCATATTCTTTTTTTCCTAGGGCGGTTAGTGGAATATATTGCCTCATTTCCAAGACCTCGGTCGTCACAGTATTTCACGATCCGGCCGGACCTCCCAGCCACATGAGCCGGCACGTGACCTTGATTTAGCCAGTAAGAACGCACGCTAGGTTGGAGTGAGCACTCGCTATTTAACAATTAGACCTCAAGGCCGAATGTGCTATGATGAATAGACCATGAGGCCGAAGGCCGAATGGTCTATCGATATCATAGCACATGAGGACGAGAGGTCTAATTGTTTTAGTATAAACCAACTAGTTGGTCGGATTTGGCAAAGAATTCCATTATTTTATGTTGAAAAAATCAAGTTCTTGCAAAGAAAGGTGGTGGTTTTGCCATGGGCACGGTCTATCACTAAAAGACCATTAGTAGCTCAGCCAATCAGAATGCAGGATTTGTAATAGACCATTAGTTGGTTTATACTAAATAACAATATACACTTAAGGCTGGTTTCCATATAATCGCGTCGAGATCTCTTCAGTCTCGCCAGTGCATGAAATAGTGTACACGCGATCCATGCGATTATATGGAAACACTTCTCTCGCGATCGGAAGAGACTGAAACGATCGGGGCGATCGCGATCGCGCGTATAGAACACTGTTCTATCCAGGAGATCGCATGCGATCGCATGCGATTCAATGAGATTGAATGAGATTATATGGAGACATTCAAAGGCGTTCGAAAGCGACTGATGCGATCGGAATGTATCCCACAATTCATTGTTTAGAGACCAGCAGTCATCTCGGTCGCGTACACTTTCAAAATGGCGCACAAAACATTCATATTCTATGCGATCGGTGAGATTATATGGAAACATACGATCGCTTCAAATCGCATGAATCTCATGGATCACGTGTGCACTATTTCATGCGATCGGCGAGACTGATGAGACCGAAGAGATTATATGGAAACCAGCCTTTAATGACTGCTCCCGAGAGGGAAACATCGAAATTCGAGGGAAACTGGTGTTTCCCGAGCGAGTAGTCATTAAGTGTTTTGTTATATAGCAGAAAATTATACTGCAATAATTAAGTCAAAACAAATTGTATTTAAAGAATGAAAGAGAAGTTACAAAGTGTGCGCGCGACTGCATCATGTAAAAGGAAAACACTCATAAACAACACAATTTTCTTGCATTAGCATACTTATCAAAATTAGCAAAGGTTTTTAAAAAGACTCGCGTGTTTACAATAAACTTTCTCTTTTTTCCCGATCTCAAAGGCGACGCGCAAAAGCAATATTCCCCGACCAGTCAATAATTTTTCGAAATATTGACTGATCGGGGAAATATTTGACCTTGATTTCTCAGGGTACTTAAGGCATGGGTCCAAAGCAAATCCAATATGGCGGACGCAAAACCAAGGGGGGTGGTCTTTCTCTTGATGTTTTTATATATGCTTATGGATGTTGTTGAATGTAAATTGCATTGAGTATTCTGAACCACCTTCACGACAATTGGTCTCCATAGCAACAAATCTCGTAACCTTTGACCTTAAAATAGATTTTTGTATAAACCTCTTCGGGAGGGTAGGAAGACGAATAATATTTCATATTCTTTTTGGTGATATTAGAAGAGCATAGTGGTACACAAATAAATCAAATGAGGATGGCTGGAAATGTTATTTACAATCATGGTTTTTACTGGTATGTAATTTGATACTTCTCGTTATCTCAAAATCAGAATGGCTTGGACAGCCATCCTCATTTGAATTGTATTTTACACCTGATAGTCAACATTATAAACCAATTTTGAAAAAGGACCAAACTGATTTACCATGCCTCCCGTGGCTTCAAAGAAAATAAGGCCTTTGTCACGCACTGCCAGGTAACGCAATCGGTTGCCATGGTTACAAAATATTTCAAAAGAACTGTCCCAACTTGAGGAACAACCTTAACGAATAACTGTTTGTGCTAGATATGTTCTCTTCCTTGCAGATTTTTTTATACTATTTTTCAGCATTTTTGCTGTTAGACCCTGAGTTAGCCAATATGAGCGCGCGCTGGGTTGGAGTGAGCACTCGCTATATAATTTCGTCTCGGGAAACATCGAGATTCTCGGGAAACAAAACTGATGTTTCCCTTGGGAGCAGTCATTAAATGTTTTGTTATATAGCAGTGTTTTGTTTTTCCCGGTCTCAAACGCGACGCGCGAAAGCAATATACCCAATTGGTCAATAATTTTTTCGAAATATTGACTGATCGTGGAACATTTGATTTGTACTTCACCACGTGACCTTGATTTAGCCAGTAAGAGCGCGCGCAGGTTGGAGTGAGCACTCGCTATATATATACACTTTAATGACTACTCTTCGTCCCCGGGAAACACCATAAGTGTATAATATTTCCTTTTTTGCGTGCGGCAAACTCTGATTTCACTTTGTATTGGTTGCTAAATTTATATTGTTATTTGCCGTCCTAGGAAATCGCTACCGAGAAAAGAGAGAAGAGTTTGCTCTACTACGGTTTTGATAATTCTGCGAACAATATCTGAGCAACCCAGAAATCTATTATGAGACAATACGTCATTTCACTAGCACAATCACAATAAAGCCTGGTGCACACTCGCGACATAACGACATAAGGACGGTTATGTTACAACGAAAAAAGCATGGGAAAATAATTGAAATTTAATATTTTCCATGGAACATCGATTAGATTACTTCAACGTTTTGAAACTACTAAATTTTGATCTAGTGATATTTTCCTTTTGTCGTTGTGCACCAGACTTAACGGTTCGAATGCGTTCGCAAATGAACTGAGGGTAAACTAACCGTCCTAAACGATCAGGGGCACCCAACGAGACAATACCATAAAACAGCTCAGAATACCATTATAAGTCGTTACTGAGCATACAAATGATTGTAAACTGGGTATTTTTAATCCCTACAAATTTTTTATCTGTTCGGATTTCGTAGCTGAAAGTTTTATGTTGCGAAAATTTTAGGGATTGAAATCAAGTCTTCCGAAAATGCTAGGGCAAAAACTCTATCCGAAAATTTTAGGTGACCTTTTTAACGGCAAAAATCCCCCCAAAATTAGTAAAATTTAACCTTTTGTGCAATTCGAAAAATCCAGGGGATCTTATGATCACGAAAGTTAAAGCTTGAAATTCTGAAGCGAAAGTTTCAGCTCTCATTTCGCCATCCGAACAGATATTTTACCGAAAATAATCGTTGGGTGCCCCTGAACGATAACCAAATGCTGCTCACCACATGTGTAGCGCGTTTCGCCTTCTCGACCTTCTCACGTGACAACAGCGTGATCTAGAGCACGATAGTGTTTTCTCCGAAAAGATCAATAAAGAGTGCCTACATTTCACGTGACAACAGCGTGATTAGTGCAGGATAGTACTTTCTCCGAAAAATGAATCTGCAGACGCGTGACATGACCTACTGACGTCTGTGAAAAATAACTCGGATATATAATGAAAGCAGGAAAGCGTTGCCAAACAAATAAACAAAGTGTGCCCTTCTAACTTGCATTAATAATCATGATAATAATATGATGGATGTATTTTCTGTATTTTCGAGATTTAGTTCATTTTCAACAAGGCCGCACACATAGCACATTCCTCTAATACATGACCCCGATTCATAGACCAATTAGAAATGACAATCGTAACGTTGCGCCCTTTCCTGGAACTGGGTGCAATCCGAAGGATTATATAAAACTCGCCCTTGCGACATCAACTTTGAACACTCCCTCGCTGCTTCCTTGGATGCATTCGGCCTTTTGAGAGCCAGATAGCTTTGCTGGACGTTCTTGCAAGACTCAAAGTGTACCCGCGTCATTTCAACAAGTCAAAATGAAGGTCCTAGCTTTGTGCATTGGCGTTTTATGCAGTAAGTGCAAACTAGCTCACCCTGTAAAAGGCTGGTTTCCATAAGGTCGTATCAGTCGTCCCAGTCGTATCAGTCGACCGTAGGCGAGCCTAGTACAAACACCGCGAGTCTAATATCAGCCTTCCTGATGTAAATGAAGTATTTCAAATCATCGTCATCTTTATCAGTCTATACACGGTTAAAAACATCAGGCGTTTACAATTATTATCATTATTTTTTATTGTGGGTCTTACACGGATAGATCGTAATCTAGGCTATAAGCCTAATACTCTCCTACGCTCTGGTTGGGTTCGCCAACGTTTTAGGGGCGTTTTAGCAAGCTTATAAGCCTTATAAGGAACTAACTAAAGCTAGAGTGGCCTTATTTCGTGGAAAATGCCTTATAGAAATTCCCTGTAACTTAACTATAGATTCCGGGACGGAGACCTTTTGAGGAGGCTATATCGAGGCTGTCTGAAGTCTATTACACCACGTGGTCTTAATGTAGATGATTTCTCAAACATGTATAAATGTAGCGCGCGCCTTTTGTTCCTAGTTGTTATTGCGCGCGAATAGCGCGCGCTGTATTTTCAAGCGTTATATATAATGGTTTCTGTAAACTTTATCAGTTGCCCTGATGAAGGCTTTTCAATAAGCCGAACATTTTTCAGCATTCATTGCTTATTCGAGTTGCTGTTAAAGATATACATCACAATATGAAATATTGTGAAATATTTTGTGAATATTTTTCTAGGTTTTGTTTGGTCAGGTGAGGCCAGAGCACTAGATAAGCTAGAACACGTAGAGCAGACAGCCATTAGCTTTGTGCCAGTGCTATACGTTTCACCGCGCCCTGATCACCCGGATGCCGACCAGCAGCTCTTGTACAGTGCTACGGTCTGTGATGGCAAGCTTTACCATGGCAACCTAACCGCTGTGCATGTGAACATGCCATT
This sequence comes from Scolanthus callimorphus, assembly GCA_033964015.1. Classification (NCBI taxonomy): domain Eukaryota; kingdom Metazoa; phylum Cnidaria; class Anthozoa; order Actiniaria; family Edwardsiidae; genus Scolanthus; species Scolanthus callimorphus. The sequence goes on from CM066915.1 coordinate 8,901,450, forward strand.
TGGGTGGGACGTAATTACCGGCAGATACGCCAAGCTAGAGGTCAGTACTATCATGCTGATTATGGCCATATGTCCAATTTTTTAAAAGAACATCCAATCTTCAGTAGCAGTGTTCATGTGCTCATTAACGGTTTGGTTATTTTGTTACCATGGTAACGAATTACGACGTCATCAAAGATTCAGGTCAGAGCTATATTTGGAAATCTCTTTCTCTGCAGTCTTTCAATAAAAAAAATCTAATTTAAAATGCCATTGAGCCCCTAGCACCATATCTACGCCCTATGCCATTGAGGCTAGCACCCTATCTACGCCTTATGCCATTGAGCTCCTAGCACCCTATCTACGCCTTATGCCATTGAGCTCCTAGCACCATTATGCCATTGAGCCCCTAGCACCATATCTACGCCCTATGCCATTGAGGCTAGCACCCTGTCTACACCCTTTGCCATTGACCCCTTAGCACCCTATCTACGCCCTATGCCATTGACCCCCTAGCACCCTATCTACGCCCTATGCCATTGAGCTCCTAGCACCATTATGCCATTGAGCCCCTCCGGGCTTATGTGCGCGGGAGGTTGGCAATTCGAACCCCGGCCAGACCAACACTCAGGGTCTTTTCTAAATAATTGAGGAGAAGGTGCTGCCCTTGCTCTAACATCTGCAAATGGTTAGACCTTCGCGTCTTCTCGGATAAGGACGTTAAACCGTATAGGTCCAGTCTCTCACATACACTACACTAACCAACCGGAACCAGAGGGACGTTAAAGAACCACGAGGACCGTCGGAAGTTGCCCAACCTCTGTGTCACAGAACTCACCATACTAACACACACTCATGTTTATCAAACTTAGGATGTTATCCAAAAATGTAAAGCGCTTCTAGTCTTAGAGCTTTGAGGATAAGCGCTATAAGAACCTTACTTTACTATAATCTACGTATGCGCCCCTTAATATCTGTATCTCTTGGTACAGTGTGATTGATCGGTTGTCCCCTTTTCATTGACCTGTTGACTTACCCGTTTCCAGGTGTGCGACACCCAAGACTGTGCCAAGATACACTGCTCAAACTGGGAAAAGGGCAGGTTCAACGGATACCACTACTGTAACTTTACCTACAACGCGACAACCATGGGGGATCTCGTACTCAGAGTAACTGCCGGACCAAGCCCTAACAACGTTTGGACCGCAGCTGTGGAATTCGTGTCCAAGAAAGACTGGGATCCACCCAAACCTGTGGTACCCAGGGAGTACTGGGGACTTATGGAAGAGCCAAGAGGCAAGGGAGAGAAATATGCAACTGCAGTGACGGTACTGATTCAGATTGTTAAGACTGCCACACAACAAACTGTTATCACCCTCAAACCAAGAGAATTTTACTTCCGGTTTTGCCCAGACAACGGGACTGGTAGTCGGTGAGTATGAACAGCGTTTTAGTCTCTAGCAGAATGCCGAGGCGCGCAAACGAAGTTAAAACCCAAGTATGAAACGTTTCAGAGGATTCCTGCGATGAAGGACTGATCGAAGATACTTAGAAGTGCAGAATTAATTTAGTACTGAGGTTGATCCATTAAATTTCAAATAAATCAAATTTCCTCATGGCATTATGAAGATCTCGAAATCAGCTATCCGGTCCTACATCGAAAAGATCTCAAATTTCAACCATATCAATTGGAAGTATTCTTTACGCTGATAGTTTGTGGAAAGACGATTGGCGACGTCACATCGCGCCATGCATAATTGTAAGTTTGTTGGTGATCTGACGAACATCGCCGCAACCGAATCGTAATGGAATTTGAACATGCTCAAAACGCCTGCGGACATCTCTCATTAAGTGAAATTGCCATAAGATGATCGGCCGTGCACACCGCGCGATATTTGTTCAATATTAGCACCGCCGTGAGAACGCCGCAGAAAATCCATCGTACATCAAGTCACAGCTGAATTCGCGACGTGTGAACGGACCATGAGTATCCCAGTCCATGTTGCCTTGGTCTCATTCTGATTTTTGCCAAGTAACAAAGTCTCTTGTCTTTTTATTCCAGTTTTGATGTGACGGTCACAGTTGTTGGTGTTGACTCCAAGTCAGCCATGTCCACATACGTGTGTCTGCCGAGCGAGCTGCCCTGTTCTCCAGCAAGCTCTACCCACTATGATCCTCGCGGTACGTCAATCAACTCGGTCACCCTGACAACAGGCAGCAGCGGCCTGACCGAGTTGCACGTGTTGGTGGTCGGATGGGGCGATAGTGAGCAGACTAACACGTTCGAACTTGGAGCGACACTCAAGAAGATGACATAAACCAAACATGAAGCTCCGTAAAGCATCACGAAAAGCCTTTATAATTGATTTTTGTACTACAGTACTCACTTTTTTTTAGTTTAATATATTTGATAGTAGTGTTCGGTTTTTTATATAGGTAGATAAAGTATGATGTAGGCGCCTTTGCTTTGCAATGCATTGAATGAGTGTCGTGTAGCCTGCTCCGCGGGCATCTTTTGTCTTATGTCTCTCAGTACAAAGCGCGGGGTTGCTGAGGGCGAATGACGCGCGAGAAGACTTGGACTTACCACAGGAAGCCCAAATCTTGCATGACGCGAAAGAGCCGAAAACACCACGAAAAGACGCTTGCGGAAGAGGCTGAAGTGTCGTGTAATGTGCTGAGTTCTAAAAATAAAAAGAGCATTGCTAAATTACTTGTTTGCCTTGATGACGTCATGCGATTGAGTTGCTCATCAAAGATACATGCCCGCTTAGGAAGAAGGTCAAAACAACGGTACTCGATAGGTATCAGGGATGGTGAATAAGGTGGTGGGTATTGGGTACTACCACCCGCGCATATCCAGTGGTTATTTTCTCGAAGCACAAATAAGGGATACCCGATTTTATTGCAGAAATGTGTTGTTCTCTTCGTGTAAAGCACAACGGTAGGTTTTCGCCGTGATTCATAAATTATTTCGAGATATCGGCAGACGAAAACCCGATTTTTAGGAAAATTGAGAGAGGTGGTGGGTCTCGGGTACCCAACCCCCTAAACTGGATCTTTAAAAAGTACCGTTGTTTTGAGCTCTTCCCTTACGTAGCACAGCTCGATTAGCGTACTCACTCCCTACGTCACAAGAATATCGCAGCAAGAGTGACTGGATCCCATGTCACGCGAATGTCACACAACTTTGAGATTTGATTTTTTAAGGACGAGCTATAGTTGAAATCTGACAACAGTACTCAAGAAAGGGCGTGAGGTGAGGAGGGCTACATTTTGGTCGGTGGAGGGTCATATTTTTTTCAGCGGCAATTTGATGGAGGGCCGACATATATTCAAGCACAATTTCGGAGAACGTCACTGGCAACAAGATCCTTATACCAGCTGACCAGGGTGAATATTAGTCATCCTCGCGCGCCAGTGTCCTTCCCTCACCTCCCCTCATTTCCTCTTTCCCCTGGGGGGAGGTGAGGGGAGTAACCTGGCGCGCGAGGGTGAATATTAGCCTCCTCCGCAGGCATCTCCCATGGCATATTTTAACTCCCGTGGCATATTTTAATTTTAAATAATTGGTTTTCCTGTGGTTTGGCGAATCCTTCCGCTCATCCCTCTAGGCTCCCACTCCGTTGGCCGCTCGTCCCTAGGCTCCCACTCCGTTGAAATGATAGCACAGGAAGCCCAATTTCGAAGAATCGAACCGAATCCGAACAGCCATGCAAACAGACTCCCCCAAGACTCCTGCGGAGGAGGCTATGTGAAATATATCAAGCCGAAATAGAGCTGTTTCTAACACTTGACACTCGTTGCATTGTTAGTGCTGCGAGCCATGCACCGAGAATAGTCGCTCCCGCGTTGCCGTGGCCCTAGACTGGTACTTGTTAGTGTAGTGACACGTGTGGTGCATGACTGTTACCTGTCCCGCTCTACGTGACACTGACAAGGCCTAGACAGATTTGTTCCATGCGAGAGACAAGGCCTACGGTTTCTTTATGCGAGAAGACGCCCATATTTTTCGAACGGGGGTGCATATGCACAATAATAGGCGAATTTGACTCCTAAAAATGAGATCGCCAAATTGGGTGTGGCCAAGCTTCAGAATAGCACCTAAAAAAGATACCATTAACAAACATGGAAAAATAATCAGCTGTTCCCAACAGCTGATACAACGCCACAAAACTGACTGAGGTTTACAGCGATTCACTTCGCTTTTTTCTTAATTTGAAGGACAAAGTTGCTTGATAAGCCACCCTGAAAGATATCAGATGTCTAAATAAACACCGCTTTGAATGATATTATTTTGAAAGGAGTATTTTTTTTTACTGTGTCGCAAGCGATGGTACTCAATGGTGAGTCACATTCCGGCGTCTGGTAGGTGATAGAGCTCGCTGCCATGTGTGACGATATCAATCACCAAAAGCCCTTGGTGCACGCCCATGGGCACCAGGACTAGTTTTACTGGATTGCGTACAGGGGACGAGATTAGTAGTAGAGGGTATGATTTCGTCTTCGAACAAAACGAGACATCAGAAAGAAATGGATCTTAGGCTGCATTCATTATGTATAATACAGGGGGGGGCAGAGGATTTTTTTTTGACAATCCCAAATTTTCAGATCCCCCCAAGGCAACATATTTTTTTATGAATACCCCCTCTTGGTCAAAAGGAAAAAACATGCCCCCCCCCCCCCCCCCCAGTCGCGTCAATAACATTTTTTCAAAAGATGCAGAACAAGGCTCGATGATAAAAAAAATACAAAGCGTAAAGATGCAAATAAAAATCCTAGGTGGCTGTGGTACCCTTGGCTGTGTGTATTGACTTTCTACCGAGTGATCTGGTGCGCTCCTCGATTGTTTGGTTTTGTTTTTAGTTGTGCGCGCGAAGCGCACCGCAATTTTGACAATGAAGCTACAAGACTATTAATCAAAAGTCGAGAGGCGTTTTTGTCTGGCAGACAAAAGTCACTGAAGAGGACGTCGAGCAGTGGTAAAACAAGAAGGCCTTTTTACGATTTTTTAAGTTTATAATTCTTTATGCGCGCGAAGCGCGCAGCTTTTTTCAACGTATCAGTTGAAAGAGGGTAAATACACAAGAATAGTAGTGCAAGTGATATTTCTTCAGGAGGTTCAAACTCGATGTTCAACAATTGAGCCTTCCTTCATTATCAAACTGCACAACCTTGTCTTAAATATATATAATACCTCAACAAAAATATGCATCCCCCCTTCATGTTATGAAAAAAAACTTGATATCCCCCCTTTTCCAGTTCCAAAATTTTGAGATCCCCCCTCAAAATCCTCTGCCCCCCCCCCCCCCCCCCTGCCCCTGTAGTATACATAATGAAAATGAATGCAGCCTTATGTTTTGATGTTCCAACAGTGACTGCATGTTATCTGCGAGGTCACCCGCGCGCGCACCCACCGAGTGCCTTTAAACACAGGTTCAAATGTCGTGAATATAGTTTGACAATCAAGACAGATTTCAAGGCTTATCTTTTAAAGGAGAGAGGAATATTCGAGAAAGGTTTCTTATTATCTTTCACGACAAACACTACTCGTAATGAGAGAAGCGTGCGAATCATGATATCATCTTAGGGATTTTGGTAGAAGTCAGACGTACGTTTCAGATCGAAAAGGTTTATCATATACTTCTCGACTCTGAGAGCTATCGATCCGCATTCCAATGGTATATAATGGGATATTACTAAAGATATTGGCTCTCACAAAGTGGAAAAACAACTTGAAACTAGCTGAAATCCCAACTGACTCATGCTTCATTCTAGCCCTACTGGATTCATGGTACCAAATACAAACTTCAGAGATCTTGAGGGCGGTGGTGTCTTGATTTTACTTATCAAATTATTTTTCTTTTAATGCCATATGTTCCGTTCACGCATGCAAATAAATTCGTGGGCATCGGCTTTTTAACGTCATTCCAATATACAGAAGCGTTAAGTAATGCAAAGCTGACCACAATTTTTAATCAAAATTGGCACTTATACGTCGATATTGGCCAAATGGCCCTACAGGTCGGTTGATGTTTTGTGCTGAAAAGCGCCTTATTTTCAGTAGATATGAAATGACCATCAAAAACATAAAAGCACTTCTATAATCATAATGTTATTATGTTTTGTCTAACTGAAAATGCTAAATAACTGTACATAAAATTGCTAATTATATATTGTACTTCTTTGCACGCTTGAGCACTTTGAACACACATTTGAAATTCAAAACACGGGCCTGCCACTTCTTTTTATCGATATATAAAAACACTTTATCTCGACGATTTAAAGGCGCAGCGTGGACATTTTACCAACAAAACACACAGTGGCAGCTGTTTCTCAATTCACAAATTTGTATTTCCCTCTAAAAATATAGCATAATTGATGCGAAGCATTGTCGATCTTGTTCAAAGCGGAATCGGTTGCCTATGATCCCTGGGTCACTCCGTGGTTGACTTAGTCCAAGTTCCGTTACGTTCAAACTAAGTTCGGTAAATACGCAGGCATTTATGCTAATTACCTAACACATCTGTCTGAATTTAAACTTTGAAAAAGTGCAACTGGCGTGATACGAATTAGACGAGCGGATGATATGGGGGGAAGAAAGCCGTCTTTTCCTCCACAGAAATGCACGAGCAGCCCTCGGGAAGAAGCAAAATGAAGATGACCATTCCTGTCTACAAAACGGAGGGTTCTTAAAAGTTTAAAAGGAATATTTTTACATTAAAACCCAGCCTTGGAGCCGGTGTTTATATCGGAGACTTAAAGAACAAAAGGAATGATGGAAATAGTGGGTTATTGGAGAATTTACGTGATTGTTTTGTGGTGTTTGGCTGCTTTTGTCACATCTAAACCTCCACCTGCAAAGGGGAAAGACAAATCCGAACTCCCAGGTAAGTTTCGCCTGTGATCTGACGAATCTACTATTATGACTATGCTCATTCAAACAGGACCAAATTGACAGGTTTGAATTTTGAATGAAAATTAGGTTGAGTAGCATTACGGAAAAACAGCAAATCTATTCCATTTTTGTAGAATTTGTGCCGCAGTGGAATTGTGTAGTTCCTGTTTCTTTTTGATTGCCGCGAATTCTCAAAAGTTAGCGTTTTGAAATGCTGAGCTCAAGTGTAAATAAGCTGTCATGACCCCTTTTAGCTATTTATTCTTTTGATTCTATAGGACCAAATATATCGGAATGGACTTGAAATAAAAAAAACTCAATTCAAAGAAAACTCAATTTTACTATTAACTCGATCTACACCACTACGCGCCATGATCAGATTGTATGAGTTTCCGATTAAACGTGATCGGACATTGTTTGTATAATTAATCAATACAAAAGCGAAACCATCTCCAAATTAAAATAATATTCAGTTTTATTGACATCCTTCCGTTGGTCATGTATCATATTTTCACTCGATCGGGCATACTATGAAAGGCTTTCCTATATTTCACCTCTATAGATGAACGTCTGAAATTTGCTTTCAGTGCGCGTATACCAACGGACTGAACGTTTTTTTAGATCGAACAACACTTTTGGGGTATATATATATATATATATATATATATATATATATATATATATATATATATATATATATATATATATATATATTATCGGGAGTCCTTGGCTTAAATTGCAGAATGAAAGAAGTGGCATTTGACTATTTTTAAAACGTCTACAATCCCTGATAGGTACACCTGACCCGCGGGCGCATATTTCACTTACCAAGAAACACTAAAATTCCCGACAACAAAATTAAGAGCATTTAAGAACGGAAGATATAATTTCCATTCGGTTTTGAGGGATCAACAGATGTTGTTTGAGGTGAAATATCTCGACATGCCAGATGGTTCTCCTGTATAGTCTCGACAGTTTTTGAATATATCATCTATTTTTACCGCAATGGGAGACTTTTACTGGAATGATTAAAGTTTCTCGATATTTTTTTTAAAAAACTCCTAGGTATACTAGCTATGAGCTTGCCGTATGTTATAGAGCATTGTTCGCCGCAAGACGAAAAGAAAAAATACAATGCGCGCGGGCTGTGTGGGTGATTCACCACAAGCCAGCTGACTTAGTTTCTGGTTTTGGCGCCATTCTACTTTTATTGGAAAAATGAATGAATGAATTGATTAAGCGCTTGTTTACTGATGCGTCGGTAAGGGGAAAATTAAATAAAATTATAAAAATCTACTTTACTAGCTTGAGGGCCTTCTCGAAACTGAACACTCCTGATTGGCATGCACACGTGGTATTTTGGGGGCTACTGTAGCCAAAACCAAAATAAGTGGTCGAAATGAAATAACGATAAATTAGAGGTGGCTATTTATCCTGAGGCTCCATATAGATGAGCTTTCTAGTGAATGCGTAATATTTTTACCAATTCTTGCAAGTTTAGTGTCAAGAAACTACTGCCAGCCAGAGGCTACCAGAAGCTATGCGATGTGAGGGGGAGGGGTACCCTACGTGGCAAGCGTTCCCATGTGGTTCCCGTAGGAAAGCGAGAGGACGACGAGCGAGAAAGACACGTCTGTGTTCACACACCACGTGCCTAGAAATCTATTACATATGCACAAGTGCATTGACCCAAATCGGGACGGTTTACACGCCGACGTACGTGGTATTAAAGGTTATGGGGAAACACCCACCCGGGGACCCCTCCTCCTCCCTTCGACACTCGCCCCAGTAGATATTTTGCGTGTCAAATATGGCGCCCGCGATCTTATTGTCGTTCACTCTACAATAAGAATCCCACGATCCCATACGCCTTCGCGCGGAAATTTTTCTTTCTCTAGATTACTTTACAGGCAAAAATAGTTACGTAGCTTTCACCTCCTGACCTGACACACTAAAATTCGTGGATATGTTTTCTATACGTCTTTCTCGCTGCTTTTAGTCTAGATATTAGTGATAGTGATGTATTTATTTATAATTGTAGTTGCATTTTCGTTAATTTGGCATGGCCCTTAGTGCAGATTTGTCATTGTCGCGTTACTGAAGGCACGTATTTAGGGGTGAACCATTTGATCTTTGGGGAAGGGGGGGGGGGGGGGGGGGAGTTCATATACGAAAAAAATGACATTTACGAAGTACATATCATACACCATCGAAGAGAATTTTAAAAAACTTCGTGCACCCCTCAAAGATCAGATGGTCCGCCCCTTAGGCTCGTTTCATACGTCGGGATAGTTAACAAATGTCCTCTGATTTTCCGTGGTATGTCCTCTTATATACCACGGAATGACGTAATAATGTGGTCAAAATGTTGTGGACTCACGAGGCGCAGCCACAACAAAAAGGCAAAAATAAATACCAAAACAGCGCGCGCGCGCAGTAGGCACAGACAGATTCTGCTCAAAAATTATTTAAAAGTTGCCGCAAAATACCCTCAAAAGTTGCTCAAAAGTTGCTCAAATTCGAAAAACTTGCTCACAGAATCAAAAAAGTTGCTCCTCAAAAAAGAGCATTTCTTCACGCTTGTCGCCTGATTTATTTAAAAAATGATAAAGAATCACTCAACTCAACATCTCCATAAGATCAGGCAATTATATTCTTAAACACCATATGACATAATTATACTATTTGGAATGTGATACCCAACGAGACATCCATATCTTGAAGATACCTCTGAGCAGTGAGCACCCAAGGTGAAAGTACTTTTTTATTATCTTTTTAGCAAGATTTTTCATTCTGTGTTTGATTTGAAATGGCAAATGTATCACAAATTGCCATTTTGTTGTAAAAATTCAATAGGAAATAGCGGAAATGCGAAGAAGTTGCTCATAGTTGAAAAAGTTGCTCAGAATTGAAAAAGTTGCTCAAAATTGAAAAAGTTGCTCAAAAGTTGCCGAGTAGAATCTGTCTGTGCCTAGCGCGCAGCCAAACAACGTCTTTGTAGTGGTTCTTTTTAGCGCGCGCGCTGATGATGGCGCGTTTCGTGGTATATACTTTTATGTACCCACGGTTGAGAGCCAATCAGAATTCGAGAAGCGCGCGCGTTGTGGTATAATGTGCCTTGTCAAACCTTATTTGTTAGTATTGAGCACATCAAGAGAATCTTAATCAATTAAAATTTCGTCACTGAGTACGACCGTACCAGTCGCGCTGTACGGCACATACACGACATGGGCCGAACCAAATTGTTCTTTGAAGCATTCTCGTACCCAGAGCTGCCCCTAGTACCCGGCTCGTCACCAAAGTGACACATTTGAAGACCGCAAAAAGTTCTACCAGACTTGCCTCCCCCGCGAGGTGACGATCTTGGGATCTCTAGATACGAGAATGCTTTGGAAGACAGGAGCGTACGCAGGTTTTTAAAAAGTTGCAGGCACATCCTTGGGCGTACATAGGAATTCTTTCTTTTGGTTGCTTCCATATTAATATATCCTTCGGTGCGTAGCAGAAAAACAAGAAAGAATACTCATGGGAATGCCACGTGCATGATCTGAAATGGGAAACACTACGCCCAAGCCGAGGAGGTCCATTGTACAGGCCAATTTCATGAATGCAGTGCAGTACTACTAAAAGTTCCCCCGAAAAATTGCAGTCCCGTGCCTGCAGGCCTGTGGCTGCGTACGCCGCTGGAAGAATGTACAAAACATCGCGCGCACCGCACTGATTTTGAGCGCGGCGTAGCTAGAGGAATCGTGCCTTAGAGAATGGTATACGCTCATTGAAACACGTACCTTAGAAACACAAGAAGGATCTATCGTTCGTGCGATCCCTGTATTGTCCCCAATTGTCACTCTATACTTCTCATTCTGTTTCAGTTCCTTTGCCAGCTATCATCCTCCTTTCTGTGCTTGGATTCTGCCTGATCCTGTTCGCCGTTTTGTACAAGTTCCTGAGTTTCGATAAATGCTGCCCTCCAGATAAGGACGACAAAAAATCTGACAGGACGCCTTACGTTGAGCTGAGCCAGGCAGATGACGTATCCGACGCCGAAGTATGTTAACTATGTGTACTTGGATAGCTAGCCTGCTTGCAGGCAGCTGCTGGGTGTTTTAACGCGGGAAATCCGTGTTCGCTGATCGGACGCCATCTTGGATTTTGAGAAGTACGCGGTCAACCTCGTTTGCAACCTCGTTCCCAGGGTCTTCTCGATCGTTTTCAAAATGGCGGTTAGCTCAGAGAAGACCCTGGGGGAGGCTGAGTCACATGACCATCTCGAAACAAAGGACAAACCTCGTTCCCATGTTTTCAAACAGTGGTCATGCGTGGTCATGTGACTCAGCCTCCCCCAGGGTCCTCTCCCGAGCTAACCGCCATTTGAAAAACGACCGAGAAGACGGTTGACATTTGGAAGACTCGGGGACGAGGTTGGTGCGCGATCACGGGGCGAGCGAAAAAATCGCCCGATCAGCGAGCGGACTGCGTTTTCCGCAATACAAAAGCTTATAAAAAGCCAGGTGTCGCCTGCAAGCAGACTTCTATCGGATATATCTAACCTAGTCCCGATACGCAACTGTTTCCCTTTGCGCGGTTATTAAACTAAAAAGGAAGAGCATGGTTTATTTGGGGTAAATGCGATGAACTACGAGTGTTCGTATCCTTGTAATTAGCGCAAATTTCAGATTGATAAACTTGACCATGTAGAACATATGACTTGTGTTTAACTCCTGAGCGGATCCAGGGATTTCTGAAAGGGGGTAGGGCAAATAACAGGGACGGCAATTTGTAAATTTCCTTTAGCAAATACAGTAAATTTATAAACCTTGAGCTCTGATCTCGCTTTGCTTGTATTGATCAGTGCCTTCTTCAAATTTTAGGTATTTTGTTTCTGTTTTTCCCAGTGTGAAGTAAAATGAAGTTTTATACAATGACGATTTCGGAGACGACACGCAAGAACCGTGTGTTTGGTTTAGTTCGCACTGATTGAGTCACTAAAATAGACCCAAACCCTCGACTAGTAAGAACAAGAAGTGTGCGCACAACTTATCTTGGCCTGACTTACTCTCAACACTCATTAGCCTCTTGTGAGGCGGTGAAGCGTTGTTTTGACGGCGGGAAATCCGGCCGCCATTTTGGATTTTGGAGCGCGCGCGCGAGGACTAAGGACGAGGCGACAGCGCGCTCCAAGATGGCTGCTGTAGTCAATAAGTAACTCTTGCCGGGTTCCTAACCCCAAAAACCGCTTGAAAGCAGGCTAAACACTCATCTGAAAATGCATTGAAAGGGCTTTGTTTTACAGGAATATGAGGAGGATGGTCAAAGTGGGAGCGGTTTCGAGTCTCTCACGGTATCTAATCCCGCGCATACCATGGATAAGTATGCATACCCTGGATTGAGCCCCTACCTCGGCGGCAGGCCGAAACTCGCCAAGGGACGAAGTGCTAGTATGGCATCCCCACGGCAAATAGACCCTCGGTAAGAGCAAAGGCCCTTTAGTGTATTCAGTTACAGAACATTAACATAGACACGGACGAGCTATAGGCCCCCTCTACCCAGCAAGGACTCCACCTAATGTCCGGTAAGTGAAATATTTTTTTTGAAGGAGTCACCACCGAGACCATTTTGGTAGCTCGTCGCTCTTCAGCTAGTCGCCCTCGAGAGAGACTGTGAGTCATTAACGCTCCGCCAAATATTACGGTAAAGCGGGAGCAGTAAAGCACTTCGCGTGCGTCAGTTAACTAACACTTGATATAAACCGATGATCCGACAAGGTAGGCCCTGAAATGGTCGTCAGTTTATCAAAAGGGCTCCCTCGCAAAATCTGGAGATTGAGGAAACTATGGGCGCAAGAATAGTACAGCAACTTTACTAGAAGCGCATGCGCCTTGTGCAAACTACAAAGTATACAGTGATAATTTTCTTCTTTCAGATTTTTTCTTGCTGTGGAGGACAGGCAAGGCGATAAAATGCGCAAGAATTCATTTGATGGCGAGAGAATCCGCAGTGAAAGTGACCTGAGTGTCGGCGCAAGCGCAGCAGATTACAACGCTCGCTATGGCAGCTGGGCACATGGATTACATGCTCCAGTTGTCAATGCGCATGCGCATCATCAGCGCGCGATGTCGGCGTACGGAGACTTGACCTCCCTACGAGCATTACAAGAAAAACGCGACGGAAAATTCGCCAAGGTTCAAGTCTCCCTGTGGTACGCACCAACAGCTCAGCGGCTTGAAATCGAGATTCTACGAGTTGAGGAGGTCTGTGATGCGCTTATACGATCAGGAATCGCAACAGAAGTAGTAGTGCATGCTAGTATTTTACCTTCCAAGCGCAACAGATTCAAAACCAAAGCAAAGTCCATTCAAAACGCGAGTTTCCATGAACGCTGGGTCATACGGAATGTCTCCAAGAAGGAGTTGTTTCTACAGCAGTTGCGATTTAGGCTTACAGCCACGAGTTTCTTGGGACTGGTCGAATTCTTGGTGAGACCACCGTGGATATCATGTCGTTTGACTTGGAGGAGGTCGCCTGTACCAAATGGCTGCTACTTCTTCCCACGCCTGACATCAAAAAACTCCTAAAAATTTAAATCTTCGTGGAAATCTGAAAATAGAATTATAGATTTCGTAATATTTTAAAATTTGGGCAATGAACAATCTAAGATAGTTCTTTTTGTAGTGCCAATACTTCGAAGTAGATTGGCATCATTCTCGAGCTCAGAGCTCCCCGGTGATACAGAGCCGTTGAGAGAAACAACTTTCTGCGCATGCCCAAGCGTTCAAAATCAGCCAATCAGCGACGGCCCTCAAATGTATGTCCCCAGAGCCTCCCCCGCTAGCAGACGAGCCGGGGAGCTCTGGGTACGAGAAATGGCATACGTGACACGTGCGTTAAACATGCGCGTCAGTTGGCTATGCTACGCCGGAGAATGATGTGCGGGTTATGTTTTAAACCATCCCTCGTTTGTTACTTCTTCACATCAAGGTCAAAGCCACGCCCTTTTTCGAGCGCTTTAGCGTAGCGCGGGAATAGTTGAATAGAAAGTACAGCGCGCGTGTAGCAGTGTATTCCTCGTATCAGTATCTTCTCGATTTGTTACCTAATAAACACTGAAATGAGCCCTGGCACAAGGCTCGAAAAATCACGAACTAATTTTTTTTATAATTTCTATAATTTTGCATAATTTCAATACAGTGCAGGCTGCCTACTCCCCCAGAACTGGTTACGTCTTACGCATGGGACTGTGCAATAATTATCTGGAGGGGGGGGGGGGGCATGTAAAATTTATGAAGAACCAGAATGGTTATATAATTTTGGTCTTAATGGAAAGACGATTCTTTTTAGACCTGAGTATATACACAAATGACTGTAAATTGGGTATTTTTAATCCCTACACATTTTGTATCTGTTCGAGTTTCGTAGCTGAAAGTTTTGGGATGCGAAAATTTTAGGGGTTGAAATCAAGTCTTCCGAAAATGCCAGAAGGGGAAAAATCAGTATCCGAACATTCTAGGTACCGAAAATGATCGCTGGGGCTGTTCAATATGAGTGGTTCATCGTCTCCTACAAATTGTGTCCATCAAGTTTTCACTCGAGGTTTCATTGGATCGATCCTTGATGGTCCTTGATATATCGGCGGATATTTTTAACGCTTATCAGGGGCTCATAAGCCCCTTGCGCTTATTGAAAAAGTATCCTAGACATAAACGTAGCCCAAAACAAACGTCTCTCTCTGCTGTCTTGGGAAACAGAGAAACATTTTTTGGAGGGGGGGGGGGGGGGGGGGGGGGCGATGTCATTTACGGCAGGTCTGTTGGGGGGAGGGGGGTTAGGGGTGGTTACGCTAATGACGCCCCTCCCCCTCCCGATAATTGTTGCACAGTCCTGGGGGGGGGGGGGGTGACATCGAACCAAGATTAATGGAAATCGTATTTATTCCACTTCCAATTCCGTTATCTGTTCTGGGGTTTTCATGTTGGGATGATATGCAGAAATATACACGAGATCAGTCGCCGAGTCAGCGAAGACAATAAAGATATCGTTCAACTCCAAGAGTGAGAAATACAAGGACGCAGGTTAATTCAATGTTTCAGGTCTAATTTATTAAATTGTTTAAATTCAAAGAAAAAAAATTATTTATGCAAATAATGTGTAAGACACCATATGCTTCGCAAGAACTAAACCAATGGTGCGTTTCTGAAACAGAAATGTTCTGCATCAATCAGAATAAAGTCCAGTAAGGGGGAGTGATTGTGAATGATTGTGTTTTTTATTCCGGAAATCCTGCTGCGGTTGCGGCCCTAGGGGCCCGTTTCTCGAAATTGCCCGATATGGGCCCGAGAAATTTATTCTACAATTTCAATAGATTGATCTCAAAGTTTTTCGTCGCCTTTTCTACCCTGCTGATTTAAATAGTCTACTATACAGCTTTTTTCGCAATCCTACTAACACCGATCTTCATGAGAGACATGTTTAGAAGTCACAATCAAATTTTTTTGTGTGTGTGGCCCTAATTTTCGCCCTAGGTAGGACTATACGCCACTTTCATAATGGCCGCCGCTCATTTGCATGAGACATTCAAACTTTAAAGCTATTTGAAATTTTGACATGAAAATGATGAAAAGTTATAGTGTCTGATGACTTTCAGAGCATTTGTGGAATTGAGTTGAAACCAGCAAATCTTGGACGAGATATAAGCATCCGAAGTTCTCAAAATACACCAAAACGATCGCAGAGAGGCTTATAGTGAAAATCCTAAACTTGAATCCTATACGTGAAGGTCCTATAATTCCGTCAATATTTAACTTAATTATACTAAATTGTCTAAAACTGTGTATTCTGGTGTAATTTTTCTGAGCAGCAAGTTTTGGAAAAACTGAATTATGAAAGTGGTGTATGGGTTCCGGGATCCAGTGTGTGTGGAATCCGGGATCCAGAGGTGTGGGATCTGGGACCCATAGCATGGGATCCGGGATCCAAAACTTCGACTGCCAGAAACGCATATTTTAGACTACAGGGCCCGTCTTTTTATCAGCTAGATCAGCGAAATCGCATTGAAAATGTATCTCTGAATTTTATCAACAGCAAGAACCATTTTCCAATTTAACATAGAAGGCAAACCAAAATAGCGTTATAATAATAATAATCGTTTATTTACCAATTTGCAGTAAAAACTGAATTGCATGGTTAAAGATATATACATTAATGAAGAACTATCTATATGCAACACGAAGATCATTTGTTCCGTCAAGCCAAGAGTGCTCTATGCTGGCAAAGCAGAGCGAAGATATGTATACAAGAGAAGACGGAACAAGTTTACTTTCAGTTACACATGTTTCACGCTTGGCGCGATCATCAGACTAAAGTAAATCTTTTCAGTGCAGTTAATTCACCTAATTATGCTGCCGCGGAGGCTTTTGCTCCTATTGGTGGCGTAGAATTTATTCTCATGTCGACATTTCGTAACTAGCTCCGAGCGTTTGTTTAACAGCCCGGGATCTTTAGAGGAGAGAATGCAGAGCTTTTCAGCTAAACAAAGGTTACATTTAAATGGATGGCCGCTATATGCGCGCGTATGCTTGATTATATCCCATTCAATCTGGAAGTCGGCTGTTGTTTTTTAGCTCCCAGACTTGCTGAGAAAGCGCGGTGTTGTTTGCATGCTTAGCGTTATTAAAGGAAGAATTATGGCCGAATCACCTTCCGTCATGCCGATGTACGTTTTTGTGTCGCCAGGTGACAAAGAGAGCGTGGCCCGATACACAACCCTGCGCGTAAGGCATGCGCCTTGTAGTGGGCAATTTACACTATATACTATATACATGAATATGATAATAATAATAATAATATCCTTGGAAAACTAATGACGTTGGCGTGATAATCGTTGTCCCATCGTTTGGTATGTCGCGTGGTTGTTTTGTTTCGGTGTCTGGTATTTCGTGCTGTTGTTTTGTTTGGTCGCAAGAAAAAATAACCACACGTGGTCATGCAAAGACACGCGAACCTTTTCTAGATACAAATAGAAAACTGACATAGAGAAGCCTGCTCACAGAGGGGACCGTTGCCATCGCCAAACGTATTGCATATGAAAACATTTTACGGGATGGCCGGTTGACGTATTCGCACAGTAAAGCAGTCTTATAATCAAACTATATCTGATCAGCAATCGATATCAGATATCAGCAGCGTGTATAGAATTACTGCATTTAGGTTTTGTTGCTCGAGCGAGCGCAGCGAGCGAGAGCAACTCTAATTTCGTACCAGTTTACAAGTTCGTACCAGTTTACAAATGTACCGTACTCACGAGCTCTCCATTATCCCTCTTTGATTCTTTCGTACCAGTTTGTACCGTACTGACGAGCTCGCCATTATCCCTCTTTGATTCTCGCGCATGCGCAGTACGATGATATGTGAGACGGAATAGATTTTGGGCGGGCTGGCGGCAACATGCCACAGGGTACCCGTTGATTGCATGCAAAAGTAGCCTGTTACCAGGTCCTGTCGGCCACGCAGTTTGGTATACCATAATTTGGTTTCTCGACGAAGCGTGTTCTGCTGCTATTTCACAACACTCAACAGAAGTGAAGCGACGTGTTTGTGGAAATTTCTGGGAATTCGGTAAGTATAAACGTTATGAATCACTTTAGTTCTATTCTTGAAAGCTATCACAGCTTTCAAAGCATGTTATTCACTGGTATGAGATCATTTTCACAGCAGATTTCTCGACGACTAATAAGACGATTTGCGAGTCCGACGGTGGCCATCGAACACAACACGTTTGGTTTTACCAAATCTCCCCATCCGTAACAACATACTCTGCAGTGGTCACAAGTGAATTTTTCCTATGGTGAATTTTTCCTATGGAAAATGATAACAAGACTGGACATGTATAGTACACTGGTGCCCTGTGAGCAAGCAACAAATCAAGGGAATGACACTGTTTATATCATGGCAGAGAGAGAGAGAAAAAAAAAACAGTCACAGGAGGCAAAGTTAACTGTTACCATTGCTTCCAATCAACATTTACAAATTTGATATGTACAAGAAGTTGTTGTACAATTATGGAACAAGGCGCCACGTTGTTATAATATTATGAAAAATTGTGACAGAATATATTGAATGAAGACAATCAACAGAGGATCTGGAAGCTTTTACAGAGTGTAAAAGACACCAAGCTTTAATTTGTAAGACACCAGTGTCTATTATTATGGGAATAATTATCTCAAGAACAGAAATGACTGACTTGGTCAAACAATATCTAAAAACTGGTTAAAGAGAGTATCTTATGCATTACAAGTTCAAAGAATATTTACTTGGAACAAACTGAATCAAGAAAATGGCCCCACAGCTAGAATATTCTACCAAAACAGGAAACGAAGCTACTGCAATGGAAAATCCTGCTTTAGAAATTATATTCACACGAACCTGATTCCAGAAACATACATATACATTGATATTTAACATGCAAGTGTCTACACCCCTCCTATAGTTCGATAACTGCAGCAGAAGTCACAGGAGATGTTCACATGTTAATACAAATCACTCTGCAGAAACGTTGCATCAACTGTTTATGTCCAATTGTTACGAGTAAAATTCTATGATAAAAGAATACTTTGTTTAACAGACCCAAAGTTCAGTAGTAACAAGAGTGCTTTTTTCTGGACTGTTTGTGAGAACTCTAGAAACATTCCTGAAGCAGCTACAAATTGTTGATGTTATGGCATCCTTCACTGGCTTCAGATACTAATCAACAACCTGATTATGTATACAGTTGAATGATTTATTAAATTCCATGGAATGTTCACAACATTCAGACGACTCAGTTTTTATACACTAGGATGGAAACAAAACACTTTCAAGAGAGAGTAGCTTTCCGCTCGAGCACTCACTATCTCAACAGATACTTCTAGTTTATTACGTCATTGCTTGGTCGTTTATTGCGCATGCGCTAGAAATCCATATCCCACATGTATCAAGGATGCCTCCGGTAAAGGGTCAATCTTGTGATTCCTTAATCTGTAAGACCGTACTTACTAGTATCGCGATTCACCCTGCCACTCTGTGTTGTTTGTGAGCCGTCAATATTTTGTGGTATTGACGGCTCAAAAAGAGCTAGCAAAATTCAACTTTTTTCGCACGAATTTATGTTTCATTTCATTGTCAATAGTTAGAAATAACGTTTAGCTATATTTCTAGCAATATCTTATGGCAGAAAGAGATTTTTTTCGCCGAAAAAGATGGAAAAATGTAAACAGAAAATGCTCGAGCTCGTGCGAAAAAGCCCATGTGATTGCGTGAGATCGTGCGTAAATGTAATGAGAATTGAAATTTCAATCGACAATAAATAGCACTATTTCTTGCCATTTCCTCCAGAAAATCTTCAAGAATCGCGATACAATATTAATTACGATTTTGAGACGGCAATTCCACAAAATATTGACGGCGTTGGAAGAAAATATTTTCACGTATTGGGCTCCGTCGCTGCGCGACTCCGCCCAATACGTGAACATTTTCTCCCAACTAGCCGTCAATATTTTGTGGAATTGCCGTCTCAAAATCGTAATTAGTATATAGGATCATTTCTATAGTACGCGTCCGTCTTTGTTACCTAACAGAGACAATCACGATACCACGGTGATGATGCAAAGCGTCTTTCTCTGAGCGCGAAGCACGTCGAGGGCATTGCCTTGGTTGGCAAGTCGCCACCGGTGATTGATGACCGTTCCTTCCTTCCTTTAGTGGAGGTCGGGAGGAGGAGGGCGCATTCAGAGTGGTGTGTCGGATTTAATCATAAATCGAATCTTAAAACTGTCAGAGAATTTCAATCTTGAATAGGGCCTTCAAGTAAGCGTTCACGAAACGGGGCTGTTGAATACTTAGTGTGTGTATTTGAATAAAGGGGCCAGTTGATTCGAAACTGTTTTTGGTGCGTTGTTGTTACTGTCATTTTCATTATCCTGTGAACTCCACGCCAACTAACAAACCGCGGTTTGGCTTCCGTCAATCAAGCGAGTGAGCCACTCTCGATAATTCATGCAGGCTGTGCTTTGAGAGTTACCTAGGCATTAAAACCAAATCACCGGCATAAAATGCAAACGAAACTTAGAAAAGGGCAAACAACTTTTCTGTAGTTGGCACAGTAAAAGGAAAAATTAACACAGAACTTGTACCCAGCTTTGTTTGTGTTATCTTGAACATTCAAGGCAAGGAACTAAAGGATCGGCTTAAAACCATTTTGATTGACTTGACAATCAATGTCGACCCACTGAAGTAGCCGAATCCAGCGTTTTGGTTTGATTGACGGCTAAAATTCGCCAATCGCCCATCGCAACATTGAATTTTGAGGTCGCGTAGCAATGCATACAGTACGTGGCAAAGCTTTGAGAACAAGCACTTAGTAAGCACGGTTAATAAAACTCCAATCTAGCGCTCGGGAGATGGGGCTCGAAATCCGCTCGCTATCGTGAACGGACTTCCGGCGCGCTTTAGCGCTTCGTGCTTCGCAAGCTTTCCTCGGTATCACTGCTAAAATATAGCGCCTGTTGAGCAGGCGTCTAAAATGTATTCACAGACAGAGAGAGGAAGTCTACTCGCAGGCTATCGCGTTGCTATGAACCCCAAATGTCGTTATTTTATTTTAAACCGGTTAACTGTATCTTTATGTTCTTTATTTTTTAATTCATTTAATTTAGTACTGACTAATTTACAAGAATCATCCGATTGTTTCTGCTTGATTTCGATTCTTATCTTGCAATTCATAATCCAAAGTGAGTTTCTAAGTTGCTTTTAAAGCAAATATGTCTTATAATAATTGTTATTTATACTAGTATGTATAGAATTACTGCATTTAAGTTTTGTTTATTACGTCATTGCTTCGACATTTATTGCGCATGCGCTAGAAACCCATATCCCACATGTATCAAGGATGGCCTTTGTAAAGGGTCAATCTGACGATTCCTGTTTCGACAAGACCGTACTTACTAGGATCATTTCTATAGTACGCGTCCCGTCTTTGTTACCTAACAGAGACAACCACGACACCCACGGTGACGATGCAAAGCGTCTTCCTCTGAGCGCGAAGCACGTCGAGGGCATTGCCTTGATTGGCAAGTCGCCACCGATGATTGATGACCGTTCCCTTCCTTCCTTTAGTGGAGGTCGGGAGGAGGAGGGCGCATTCAGAGTGGTGTGTCGGGTTTAATCAAATATGGAATCTTAAAACGATACAGTACTCGAGAGTTATCGACAACTCAGTCTCAGAGTGCGAACGAGAATTATAGCTCGCTGACTTTGTTCTGTTGTGGCTAGTTTTATAGTATAAACTTGACTTTCCGTTCAGCCAAACCACGTGCGAATACTGTAAACAGCTTCTCATTCGAGACTGAAACATTTCCACCGTCTCAAAGAGACACTGGTTAAATCGTGCTCCCTTGTTTACCCCACAGCCTACTTTGTTTCAGCTAGACCAAGCTTGATCGCCGAAATATAAACAAATCCTATCGCTTGCTTGATGGAAATGCAAATCAGTCACTAAAAAGATTTATATACATAGACCAATTAACCCCTCCACGTGTTTGACAAGTCACGCATTGTTAAGGGTGTATTGGAGCGTATTATTTTAGACGAAACCAATAAGCTACCTCGGATTTTTGGCGGACCGAAGAAACACTTTGCTATTTCATATAACGTACTTTTTATCTGAACACAATGAAGTGAGCTTTTTCAAGCAGACACAAGTCTGTACATGACGGAAGAGGCAAACAAGAGTATGCTATGATTTCTAACAGACATCCTGTATATAAGGACTGTAAGATATGTCTTGAGTTTATTGGATTGGGAACAGAGTTGAAGGCCAAATTGGGGATTGTGTGACTCCGTTTGAGAGGCCAATGTATTCGTCTCGGGACAGCGAAAAATCATGGACTTTTAGAAGAAACACTAGCCTCACACAGGAACACAGCACAGCGGCTGGGGCCAAGTATGAAGGTAAAATTTACAATTATTTTAGAATCAGGACCACATGAGGTAAACACGATTGCGAGGAGTCAGCTCCCGCGTAAATAATTGGAGCATGTAAACATTACTAACATTGGATAATCCCGCGAAGGTACTTCAGCCGTTGCGGCGGGGATTTTTACAGGGATTCAGCTTGATTCGTATTCTGTAAGAAGTGCGTACTACAGTTTGAGGGTTTTGCACTGATTTGTGGAGCCAATTACAATATAGAGGATGCCGTACAACACCTGCCGCAACATGACAATTATCCAATGCTCAGAGACACATGCCTGGTACATTTCTTTATTGTAGATCAATTTAAATCATCAAGTTGAACGGCAGAGCATACATTCTTGGAAACCAAGGAAGAAAATTCGATCAAAAACCCTAGTTTGTTGTTATGCTCGTTAGGTTAAAACTTATATGAAGCAGAAAAGCGAAAAATGAAAATCTAAGGATCGTGAATTAATTTAACCCTGGGTTGTATTTCTACTCAAATTAAAATTGGGAGAATTGGGCGGTCCGTGTGCTCTTGTTCTGTGCAGTTCTGTGGCGCTCAAATTATATCAAAACACAAATACAACAAAACCTTTGTTTTCGTGTTATTGCTGCTCGTGGCAGTTTGGGGATTATTCTCTGCAAAATGGTGCGACAAAGGGAGTACGCAGGAAACGTTTCACAAAAAATCCTGGATTTCCGAAGTGGGGGAAATGTATGGAGAGGGGCAAGATGGAAACAGGGAACGGGGTGCGTGGAGGTACAGCAAATTGCTGCAGTGTTTTCCAGGAATTTTACAACAGGTTTAGAAGCATGAACTAAGTACAGTGGTACCTCTATTCAGCGGCCACCTCTATTTAGCGGCCGCGGCCACTATTTTCCGGTCCCAAATGCTATTATTGCCTCTATCAAGCGGCTACAAAGTTCTATTAATGATTGTTGTAACCATTTTGGTGACAGAAAATGTTGTGACAATTGAAAACAACAGTTCGTTCTTCTTTAATCTTTGTTGTGACAAGCTTACAAGCCGCTAATGCAACTCAAACATCCCGTGGCGGTTCTTTGAGAAGCAGTTTTCTACGGTAGTTTTCCGCGGAATTTACAGTGCAATGTTTTTTGTACTACCTATAAATTGAGCGACCACCTCCATTAAGCGGCCACTTGGCTCGGTCCCGAGGGCGTGGCCGCTTAATAGAGGTACCACTGTACTATAGGCAATAGGACATTTCGGGGAGAGAGGGGAGGTAAAAGCGGCCGTACACAGTGAGAAGAATTTCTCTTGTATTTTTAAAAGGCCGTTATCACCAAACAGGACTGCAGGCAGTAGGGCAGTCTACCCTGGATGGTATGAAAATACGTATTTTCATCGCGGAGAAACTTTGACAGGGTTCGAAAGGCCCTTGAAAGAACCTGCTCTTTGCACGCGCGTTTCAGAATACGAGCCGGTCGCTGGTCAGACTCACGCGTGGTCATCATCTTTATACTTATTGGAACTAATGCCTATGCAGCCTGGTCCCTGGCGTTCTGGGCGGGCTTCCTGTGGTAGAAGCGCGACGTCACAGGTACATGACGTCACAGGAAAAGCCCTCCTCGAATGTTTGAGCCCGCGCACATTCATCAGCGGTTTACCTCATCACTGCATACGAGCAACGCCTGGGAACAGGCTGATGCTTTGTATTTTTCGATACATCGCACCAATAAAACATGAGTCTATATGTTATCCAGTGGTAGCATCTGACGGTATCGTGCTTCACTTACAAGTCAAATTAATAGAAATCAGAGACTCCGAGACCGGGGCAGAAAAAATCCGACACTCCAAAATTCGGCCAAAATTCTGAGAAAAACGAGACATGCGAAAAAAACGCCGACATTTTTACAATATTTTACCGACACTTACGAAATTTTAAGGTACCATCGCTGCCCCTTAGGGGTGCGCGTATGTTTTCAGCTTCATGCACTGCCAAGTCATTGCAAATCGTTTAACAGTTATAGCAAAGGCATGTCAACGAGACGGAAACACTCGACGCTAGTTACATTAATTAATTTAATTCGTTATTCTCGTTACAGTGCCTTTATCAGCGGCCGTGCTGCTCGGCTTCTAACCTTCAGCCTTCTAGTACTTGCCATCATGTATGTGGTTCTTAGTCACGTGCAAAGTAAAGTCATGAACAAGCTAGTCATTCATAACAAAGATCGTAACCACGTGGAGCTAGGCCCACGCGCTCTTAACGATGGACGAGCAGACGAAAAATGGTTGCAGGTGACAAACCCTAGATTGCTACAAAAGCAGGTGAGATTCTGTTTAGATAGAGATGCAGTGGAGCTCAGAGGACAGAAAGGGAAGCCCGTATTTGCTGTTGATGTTAGGGCCTGCTGATGGGCGGGGCTGGGCCGGTTAAGCAGGTTCTTTTGTTTCGATTCGTTCTCTTTTCCTTGAAGGCCTCCGAACAAACGACTGTCGGGGATAATCTGCGATGGCTTGTTTCCCCCTCATCCCAGTCAGTTCCCGATACATATATGAAATCATGGCTTCGCGGACGGCCTGGGTGACGATCGTCTGGTATGCGATCGGGAAAATCAAAACCGTTTCAATCGCCATTGTCGCCGACAATAGGCCTCCTCGGCTTGGGCGTAATGTTTTCCCATTTCAGATGTGGCATTCATTTGAATAGTCTAGTCTTTGTTTGGGATGCTTCCATATTCATATATCCTTCGGTAAGTAGCAGAAAAACAAAGAAAGAATACTCATCGGAATGCCATGTGATCTGAAATGGGAAAACATTACGCCCAAGCCGAGGAGGTATTTTCCCGATATACGTTTTCATAAGACTGGGATTGACAGAGATGGTCGGGAAACCACGGATGCCCTGTCGTTGCGACGGTTACCAACATATGAAAACCAGTCTTAAGTCACGTGTTTATTCTTACACAGGACACGCAAAAAGTGGTCGCCAGGCTCCAAGTCTCCGTCACATTCAGTGATCATACTGGTCGTCTTGCGGCGGAGATTATACAAGTCACAAATGTTGCTCAAGCGATCATAAACCACGGCCTTGCCACTACCATAACAATACACGCCAGACTGCAGCCTTTGGACAAAAAGTTCCGCCACAGAACGCTTTCTAGGCCTGTAGCGAAAGCTAAATTCAATGAACGCTTTTCGTTTGAAGGATTTCGCCGACAGGACTTGCACAAATGTTGGTTCCGTTTTCGTTTGTACGCGGCGCCGCGGTTTGGGAAAGGGAAAGTGCTGGGACAGGTCAATGCTGGAGTTATAGACTTTGAAGAGGACGGTGTTTGGGGAACCCTGTGGCTGAATGTGACGCCGAGTGAAGAGATCGGCAAGTTGATCGCCAGTGCTAAAGAACTGAACGAGTATTAGTAATTCTGTAGCCACAGGTGACCCAAACGGTATTAGATCAAGCGTACATGGCGAAAAGTGGTAACATTGTAGTTTTGTGAAACGTGCACAGAACATCTACATGTCGCCATGCAATGCGCGCCCAAACCCTGCGCGGATCTTTGCAGAGGGCAATCACTTTAGAGCGGATTTATTTCACTTAGCCAAAAGACCAATGACCAAAGCAACCTTTTCTGAATTAGGTGTATACTTGGAGACGGCTAAGCCACTCCAGACGGCCTTGACATTTCTCGTTAAGGACGCGCGTCTAGTATAAATTCAGCGTATATAGTTCCCCAGAAAAAGTGAATTCTGAAAAAGAAAAGTATCGATTTTTAAAATAAGCTGCGCAATTTGCGGAACATGTAAGGCCGTCTTGGTTTTAGTCGTCTCGGCTTTATATTATACTAGACGGCTAAGCCGTCCGGGAAGATAAGGTCGTCTATAAGGGCGTCTGTTGGATGCCTTTAATTTTAGACGGCGTCTAATTCCCCATTCACACCAAAACCCTTGTTTAGTTAAACAAGGGTTTTGTTCGCTTCACAACACGGGAAGTTTCGTACTGCGATACACTCTTTGCCCCCTCCCCCCTCAGACAGACAGACAGACAGATTTATTTGGCACCTTATACAAATGCTAGCCCAAAAAATATGACCCCCCCTCCCTCCCCCTCGTAGTGTTACTGTTCTGACGTGTGAATAGAAAAATCACATAGTTTTTTCCAACTCTCAAACGAGTTGATTGATCCACTACTCAAAACTGCTAATTACCATTGAACTAAGGGTAAGGGACCGGTCATTATTTGATCGCCTTGGCGGGAACGACTCATATTGAAAGGAACCCCCGACGTTTTGCAGAAGTGAAGCACGGGTGGCGCAGCGTGTAAAGCGTTTGCCTCTTACCTCTGTGCACCGGATTCGAATCCCAGTCGGGGGCAGTTGGGATTTTTCTCTGCTGTTTCGAACCTTGTGTCCATCGTGGGTTGAAGTGATTCGTCATTTCTCCTGTGTTTCACGTCTTTCGGATGAGGGACGTTAAACAATCACAGTGCTCACCACAGAATGTAATCTAACAACCACTCATGATTGTAAACTGCATTGTATAAATCGCAGTCCGCTTCTTAGGGTTCAGACATGTCCACATCTGTAAACCGCATTTGAACATATTCATATGATAATTTGCGGTATACAAGTGCCTACATTACATTTACATTTTTTTTACAGAAAGAGAGAATCGCATTCTTCTTCTATGGGGCGCGAAGCGCCCCAGATAAAAAAAAAACACATTTTTTCATCAAGCCTGAGAGAAAAGGTTGATAAACATTTCATTTTTTTGGAGAGTTAACAAAGGCTGTAAATTCTTTATGCGCGCAGAGCGCGCCCTAAGGAAATTCTTATTATTCACGTGCGTAAAATGCGGCCCGATGAATTTCTATTTGTAACGTCGAACTCACGCTGACCTAAGGTGGCAGTTCTTTCAAACATAGTAGCGACTGACCGCCAGACTTATTTTGTGGAGTTATTGGCTTCGTTACGTGTGTTCTTTAAAAAACTGTATTGGATGTCTTCTTGCCGAAATTTTTAAACGGCACATGGTATTATCAACGTGTGTTGCTATGCAGTTAATGAATAAAAAATCTTCATCTAGCTATCAGAATCTTGTCCATGCTATTGCAGCCATCAAATCACCCTGTCTAACAATCAGCGGCCAAAAAATTTTGGCCCCCCCTCGAATGTAAGCCCCCCCCCCCCCCCCCCCCCCCCCCCCCCCCCCCCCCCGTTAAATAATGACCATTCCCTAACCAGTTTAAGCGCCTGTGTGAATGGGGTATAAGGTGGCCTAAGGCCGTTTTGACGAGGAACGCACAGAAAACACAAGTGTGATTTTCTTTCAACAGTGATCAGAAATCCGCTCTATCATAAAGCGTTTCATTAGGTCTGTCGTTGTAATATAGAGAGCGCAAGCAGTAACGAACAGTAAACCATGAGATTCACTGGACAAATCGGCCCGTTTTCAAACTGTGACGATGCGCGCGCCTCCGAAACATGTTTTTTTAAAGACAGCAAACATTCGCCACAACGTGTTTCGTTTTTCTCGCGTTTTTATTGGCTACTTCCAGAAACTTTGTTCCGGCCGTGGAGCTTCTCGTGTTTTGTCGACCCTTGAATAACACGTTTCGGTGACGTCTGCTATCGGTTAGATAGATGTACAAACGAATGAATTTTGGTAAAACTTTACATACTAAATGTACAGCATGTAAATCCATATTTACAGAAAGTTTATATTGTCAGAAAAAATACCAATTTTTTCTAGTGATTTCGGCAATAGTCTTCTATTCAAAATTACAGAAATTTGTGCAATTTACTAACTAGTAATTTTGTTGATACTCTAGACTAGTGGAATTTCTTTGTCAAGTCATGATTTTCATCAGTAAATCTGTGCAAAAGTGTTTTGCGGTCTAGAAGTAATAAATGAATTAAAATAAAAACGCCAAAACATTTCCCTACGACCTTTCTTCCTTCTTGAGGCTCCTCAGAATATCGACACGTGTCCCACACGATTTGCACAGTTCAGGCCAGGACCAAGTCCAATTTTATAGGAAAGCGTGATTCTAAGAAATAGCCAGTTTTCAGATAGGTACTCCGAAGGGACCTAAAATGGGAGGTTCTTACTTTTAGACCCCGTCCACACGATTGCGTTTTTGTTTTGAAAACGCAACTTTTTCTTTGCGTTTTGAAAAAAAATCGCGTCCAAGCGTAGCGTTTTCGAATCGTTTTTTGACCGTCCACACGAGTACGCTGTATCGTTTTGAAAACGGTCGTACTGTGCATGTGCAATGTATGCGCGGAAAACTGGGACCGAGAATATGACGTCATTGTTTTCGGAAAGTTCCGTTCTCAGTCGTTCACACGAACACGCTACGGTATCGTTTTCAAAAACATCCATTTTAAAAGCGATTTCAAAAAGTTGCGTTTTCGGTCATTGTTTTCATCGTACGCGTGGACGATAGCCGTATCTATAACAAAAAAGTTGCGTTTTCGTTCGCGTGGACGGGGTTAGTAATGGACTCTTGGTATCAAAAAGGCATGCTGTCATGCTTCATGGTCTTTTACGATCACTGACACCAGAACTAGATGCACTCTAAGGTTCACACAAGAAAGAACCGATTAAATTTCATGACTTTTCCAGGACAAAAATAAAAACTCAAGGACTCAAAAAACGAGAAACATATTCACTGGAACATATATAGACATTTGAAATTTAATCAAGTCAAGAATCTGATCATTCTAAAAGTGAATGGTAAATTCGAGGTCATTCCCACGACCTTAAGCATGTTTCCGAAATTCCAGGACTTTGCCAGGCCTGCAATGACTTTTTCAGAACTCCATGACTTTCCTGGACCATGCGAGAAAACCTGCACTCTCTTGGTGTTGGAACTTGAACAAGATGCCGTTCATCATAATCATGCGATGGAACCAACAACAGGAAATTTCTGAAGAAACTCATCCATGGAAAAAGCTGAATTTCCCAAGGCACACGCATTGGAAGTGTTCGGAATTCACATGGATGGCCATGGGAAGTCCGAACACTTCCCATTCTCCTATCATGAGAAATTCAGCTTTTCCATGGATGAGTTTCTGCAGAAATTCCCTGTTAGCAACACAGTCTTTCGACACACACATGCAGAAAACTACGCATGATCCTTTCACATGATCCAAAGTAGCACAATGAAACAGTCTGAAACACGCAGACGATGGAGAAACTTTCGTTATCAATGAATTTCTTTAATTACCTAATTATAACACCTACATAGAAGACAACAAAATAATTTATAAACCTTATTTACTATAAAATACATTGACTTTTACAATCCTGTCAGCCTATTAGGCAAAACATGCACTTTCTTAGAAAAACTGTTTCTACAACAAAACTTCACTTATCTAAACTGGTCTGATGACAAATTTTGGAATTCTAAACATAAATTTTGGTAAAATATATCTTTAAATTTTACAACAATTCTATTCAGCTAGCAAGGCGTTAACGATGTAAATTATCTCATGAAAATATATTATTAGCATTAGCTCTAATGCTCGGCATGTTTACTCGTGTTGATTTCTTTTGTTTTTTTTTTTTTATCATTTTATCTTATTTTACTTTATTCCACAGCACATTTTATGGCTTTACGTATATCTTTAGGAAACCAGAAATGTGACTGTCGCCTTTTAAAGTGACTAACTATATATGTGAGGAGCACTAAAATAAAATCCTAGAAAAAAAAATTCATTTAAATTATCATATTTTGTGGCATTCCACATCACAAATCCACAAACGTTACTTTTGGTCGCGTTTTTTCAGTGGAAACTCAAACACGTAGCCTGCGAACATCCGGTACACTAGCAAGCTTAACCTTCGGATGTTCGCAGGCTATCAAACACGTGATGTCCAGGGTGATGGCCTTTCCTAGCGCATGCTTGATATAACTATACTTTTCTCCTCTACGAATAACAAAGATTACAGGGCAGTTTGAAACGAGATTAAAGGCACTGACTCACCCTCCATGATGAACTGCGTGATCGCCGCCATTTTCGATGCAAAAAGCGTTATGTTTTGTCAGTTTAGCGCATGTTGCCGTTCAAACGCGAGAAAAACTCGTACTAGTAGAATTCCTTTGCATTAAGTCAGAATTTCTGATGCAATGAATCATGCAGAGTGAGTCGGATCTTTAACAGCGAGTGCATTGGAATAGTTTGCCATGACAATTAATCGCTACGTCAGTAAAGTGGCGTGTGAGGTAGAAGGAAACTTAAAGTGTTTCTAGATATCAGGGAGGAGACGCGACCTTTAGTAGGTTAGTCAGGAGAAGGCATACACTTGAGCCTCTCAAACGATTCTTTCTCCAGTTTTTCCCTGTGGTCTGGGTGAGCGATCTTGATGAGCTCATATGCACGCTGCCGCAGGTTTTTACCAAACAGATACGCGATACCGTACTCGGTAACCACGTAATGAACATGAGCACGTGTTGTTACCACGCCCCCACCTGGTAAACAAATAAACAACGAGCACCGTGAGTTATTTGTGCAGTTTGCAAGCGAGCATATAGATGGGAAAGACGGGAGGAAATTGCGACCAGTATAGATTTTTATCTGTGCCGGTCCATTTGTCGCCATCTGCCGACTCGACTTGATAGAGTAACTTCTCCAAGACAAATAATTTGGCGGCCATATTTTTATAATGATAGATTAGGAGGCAACTGACGACACAGTGCCGGGCGCGAAGGTACTTTTTTTGCAATCTTTAACTAAAAACAAGCGCGCGCAAATGGTTACCGTGACAGGAAAATATTGCCCGCGTGCGCACGCCCCAAGAAACAATCAGAAAGCAGAATTCGTGACCGTGCCCTCATATTCTCGTGTTGAAAACAAGACTACGAATCAGCGCAGCGAAAACCCTAGAAGCCACCATACTTCATCACTGATATTCATTCAATTCACGTTGTTCCGTGAATTGACCAAGTACCGTGAACCATGTATCATAATGAAATCGCTTTTTATTCGCCATATATATTTGGCAAACCAAACTATACTAAGAAGATGGAAATGGATGCTTCCTCTGACTCGTTATGTTGCTAGGCTGACAAATGGCGACTGACAGAGGCTCTTTTAAAACGATTCAGTGTGTTTACTTATTCGAGGCATAATCTGACATGAACTGATGCGTTTCAGTGATCATTGCGAACTATGAAGCGTCGTTCATGGTACATGGTTTCACAAGCAACGTTAAACAGGGTCCAGTTGCTCGAAAGTGGTTTAGCACTAATCCAGGATTAATTACCACGGTGACTCGATGGTATTGTTCAGAACTAAACCTGGTTTAAATTTAATCCACCTTTGAACAACCCGCAGGTGTATAATATAGTTGATGTTCTCGGGCGTAAATACAAAATGAGCACTGAGAAGGGCCTAACACATTTACGCCCAACAATCAACTAAAAATCTATGGCGACCATCATCAACGCCAATTGACTCGCGCTGGCTCTGAGATATTAGAGCCCGCCAAAATGTTCATTAGAGCCCGGATAATACGCCACAATTATTACGCCAAAGTTATTAAAATAAAGGATAACACGCGGCATGTGCTAAAAAAAGCCCACTGACCTTGCTTGAGATAGGGCACTATTTTGGACTCTCCTCTACTGGTGGTGGAGTTAAGGGCCAGGATTGGTTTACCAAGACCATCAAAACCAAGAGCGGCACTTCTCAGGAAGTCCACCTGACCTCCAACACCTAGCAAAGAGAAATATATCACGGATTACTACTTCTCAATATTTTAGATATGTTTTACAGACACTTAACTTACTTATCAAACAGCTAAACTACCCTAGGTTGTATAATGTAAAACTTATAAGCAGCAGGGCCGTAGCTAGCATAGGGTCAGCGAAGTGGGGAAAAACCTGCTTGCCCCCCCCCCCCCCCCCCAGCAAAAACAAAGAATGACCAAGGCCTGCCCCCAGTCAAAAATTTCTAGCTACGGCCTTGTAAATTAGTCAGCTTTTTTTCTCAAAAGGCTACTGAAATTCAGTGCATTACTGAGTGTGCATTTTTGGGAGGGATTTACTCAGCTATTGGGTACTGTCGGTATGACTTACAACATTTACATAAAGAAACGAAAACAAGTTCGAGATGTTCAAGTTAGAGCAATGCATTGCAGGAAAAAAAAACATAGAGAACAATTTGCACAGTGGCCAATGAAAGGAGCCAGTAACTTTCGTGCTGTACATCAATTAGGGTAGCAGTGTAGCCGTGATTACCTGAATACATGCGAGTACCGATAGAGTCTGACACAACCTGCCCAGTCAAGTCCACTTCGATGCATGAGTTAATGGCTGTAACTCTGGGATTCTGACTTGAGATGGACACCAAATTGACAAAGGCGACATCCAGCATCACTGCAAAGAGAAGGGGAGACAGATTGGGCGAGTGGTCAGAGCGTCAACCTCATAACATGATGACCCGGGTTCCTGCTCTGGTAGGCTTGGCCATTTTTTACATAGCCCAGAAGTGCGCTTCTTACATTTTGCCTCCTGTCGCCCGTTTCTCAAAACGCCCGAGAACTTTGTTTTGAATTTTCTATGGATTTATCAAAACGTTTTTCGTTTTCCTTTCTACCCTGCTGATTTTAATAGTCTATAACTCCCTTTCGTGGTTATTTATGGTTATTTTTAGTCTTTAGTTTAAACCAAACTTTTCGGGCACAATTGGCAACCACTTTATGACAGTTAGTCCCCACTTGGCGACTGGTTAAAAACTTTGGTTCCTAGAATCATTATCGCCACAAAATTTTTAATATATTTTCAAGTTGGCAAAAATCTATCAAGAAAGCTACATACACAGGGCATTTCGTTATTTTGCATTCTGTGAACTTCAACTTTCCACTTCCAATTGCCAAACTCGGTTCTGATGTCCATCAATCAAAGTTCTAAACATCAATTCAACTGTTCCTTGTCAGTCTGATCAATCTTTCAGATAAAATCCAAAATTGTATTCAAAAACAATGACTAACACTTGGCCACCAAAAACATCTAGCAGAGGGTTGGTAAAATCAGTGAGGCTCTTTGGATGTTTGACTGACAGACAAGAACACCTGGTTTAGCAGTGAAGAGTAACCCCAGTAAGACATGTGAATATTTTGTCCTGTACACACCTACAAATGGGTTGTTGTCAATAAATTCGAAGACTTTTTTGGAGCCAATAACAAAACTGCCCACAATTCTTCCTGGTAGAATGAGCTTCTTGGCATTGGTGACAGCACCCCGCTCAACTAATTCAACAATACCATCACTAAACATCTCAGAGTGGATACCAAGATCCTTATGGTCCATCAGCTCGGATAAACAGCAGTCAGGGATGGAGCCTATACCTGCAATTGACAATATCAAGTGACTTTAGGGTCAGAAATCAGGTCCATATCTTTTCAGGGATACAACTAGAATTCTCGCTCCAGTCAACAGAGACCACTAGAATCTTTACACTGATGTCTGTATTTCAGAATACAGTTATCCCAAACATTATTATCTTGATCTCTTTTACAGTGTAAATTGGCATAAATCACCCCCAAAATACGTAAAACCACATCGTATTCTACCGGTAAGCTTAGTCTAAGAGGAATGAACCATTGCATTTATTACCAAAAAGCACAATTCTGTCATGCCTTTTTCAAATGGGAGGGTTTGTTCTATTCTGACTACAACACAAAATCTTGTTAAGTGCTACACTCTACCCAATCATGACAAATGCTATAAATTACTTTACCCATTTGAAGTGTTGCTCCATCAGCAACCAAGTTTTCGGCAATCAGTTTCCCGATCTTTTTATCTTGTGGTGTTGGAATTGAAGGCTTGTGCTCTGGGAGAGGGAAGTCCGCAACGCAGAGGACATCCAAATGAGACTGATGTATACCACCAGGGCCATGTGTGCGTGGGCACTGAGGGTTGACTAGTCCTGCAAGTGTGAGTGTTGTTAATATGTGTGCAACAGAGAGAAGACCCTAGATATGTGAGGCCAGATATGTAAATAAAAAATATTTCTAGTAGTGGGATTTTATGCAATGACACTAGTAAAATGTGTCTGATTGGTTGGCAGGCTGTGTATGTTAATACAGTACAGACACACAATTGATGGCACATACTAGCAAATAAGAGTTTTTCAAATCCACCCACACTGTTTGGGCTTTCATCTTCAGAAAATCACTGTATTTTAAAAACATGTATTAAACAAATCTCAGAGCCATGGAAATATTTTTTTCACTTGACCTGACAATTTCTAAAGAAACTCCAATTGTGGTCAGACATATCTGCTAATTGGACATGACATATCAGAAAATTGGTCTGACATAATTTGCAAACCTTTTTGAAAGAAATAACGCTTGTTTATTGCACTTTTATAAAAATTCTTGCTGATATTAAATTTGTATTTTATTCTACACCATCTCTTGTTGTCTTTTGAAAAATTGTCTGCTAGTGTTAAGAGATAGAGAGTTTCTTTCTCTCTGATGGTGACCTGGAATACATTACCAGCACAACCTGCTCACAGCATAATTCTTTGTTATCTGAGTTCAAGAGAAGTGTGAAAGCCCACGTCTTTTAATCAGACTCACACATTGAAAATGTAAAACATTGACACAATGTTCTTTTTATTCTTATTTTATACCCTGTATTGTGTAGCACAGTGATATTTTAACCAATGTATAAATAAAGTGTGCGTGAATGAACAGAGACATCAACTCTCCTGGTTTTGCCTGGAGTCTCACAGGAAAAATTCAAGAGGACTGCCATTACATTTACTGTATTTCTCCTAGAGGATTTAAGAAAATTTCATCATTTCAAGGCAGTCCCTGTGTGAATGTATGATTGGCTTACCTATAATATATTTGGCATTTTGTATAGCAGCTCTTGTGACATCCACACTTGGCCCCAGAGTACAAAAGCCATGTTTATCTGGCGGGCTAACTTGGATAAGTGCAACGTCTAACTCAACAATGTTACGATGAAATAATAATGGCACCTCACTCAGGAAAATAGGAGTGAAGTCAGCTCGGCCTTCATTGACAGCTTTACGACAATTAGCCCCAATGAATAAAGAGTTGTCACGGAAAATTCCTGAAAATTAAAGTAGAAATACATGGTTGATGAGCTAGTAATCACAAGCTAGTAACTAATGCTTTGCAAAGAACTGCCCCCAACTATTTCTTTAATCAAATCGTATTGCAACCCATTAACAGGATTTGCTGTCCGTTTAAGCTGGAATGTTGAAGAATCCAAATTTGCATGAAAGATACAGCCAAGTCAAACCAACAGACCGTGGTTTAGAGAAGCACAACGTCGACCAACAGAGAACTTTGGGAAATTGGAGTCTTCAAAAATTTGTACTGAGCAGGCATTCAGATTGCCCATGTTGTGAACTTCAGTGCAACAGAAATCGCGACAGAAACAGAGAACTAAGACATATTACAGTCCAGCTTATTTTTTGGAGAGCTAAAAAATAGGGGGAAAATGTATTTAAGATCTGCCGTTCGGGCTCCTGTGCTGGGCTGAGATCATGTGTCACATGCGCGGTGTATCTTGGGAATACAATTTGAGGACGGATACCTCATTAGGGTCGAAGTTTGGGGTGAAAATACCCTATTTCCTTTCAATTACTTTAATGTGCCAAATTTGGTGGAATTTCGGGTAAGTGACAAATTAGGTACTAGTGGCACTTTAACAGAGGTAACAAAATCAATAAATATTCCACTTGCGAAAGGTTTAAAATGGTGGCCACGGCGCTGCTTAATGGGGGTTGCTGCTGAATAGAAGTACTTATTGGCATATATTTTTGGACTTTGAAGAGTGACCATACTGCATGAAGAGAGGGTGGCCACTTAATAGATGCTAAAAGAGTTACCACTGTAGGCTGTACCACTGTATGCTCTGTGTTTCTACCTTCATATTCCTTCTGCGTGTGTTGTGCTGGGCCCTCTATATGGATATGAATCACCTCCACATCCTGTAGATTGGCCTTCTTCCCCCAGTTAGCCATGGCTTCCACCAGAGGCACAGGTGTGGCAGCAGCACTATGCACAAAATACTTCATCCCTGAAAAAATGGTTTGGTTGGTTGGGTTTTTGATTTGTGGATCAGCAGTGGTGGATCCAAGTGGGAACAGGCCTTTCAGCCTTTCAGGTTTAAATACATTAATTGTGGCTCCTGATCAGGGTCAGTTCCATTAATTTTCAAAGTGAGGGGGTCACCATCTGAGTATTGTTTTAATTTCATTTCTTTTTGCATACAAAGTGCACCACCATTTTGATTATAAATGAAGCTACAAAATTAGTGGAAAGGCTTTTTACAGAGATGACTGTAATTTTGTCACTGAAAAAAAAAACTCATGGAAAATTACTACCGTTTACGTCCATCCATGAAGTGCAGGGGCAGATTTAGGGGGGCAAAGGGGGCTGCAGCCCCCCCTTTCTCAGAAGATTTCTCCCATAGATTTACTGTATTTGCTGGAAGAAATTTGAAAAATGTTTTCACTATCTGCTATGTTTCCAACGTGCACATTTTGTTGAGAAGTTTTCACATATTGCTTGCTGATTGGCTGCAGTTTTGACGGTTATTTTTCAGCCAATCAGAGGGCCAGAAATGCAACTAATTTTTGACAAAACATGTACATTTGAAAAGTCAACTTCATGAAAAATAGTCACACTTCATGGATGGATGCAAATGGTAGTATAGGCCAGTATTCTTTCTGGAATATCTATTGTTAAGGCTGAAAGGCCTGTTCCCACTTGGATCCACCCCTGCTGATCCACAAATCAATCTTTTGTTTCTTGTTCAGGCATGGATTCTACTGGACATGAAATAGCCAGCTGCTCCAGTGAAATTCTGATGTCAATGCCATAGTCGTAATTATTGATGGGTAGCATATAATGAAGGTTCTCATTGGTTATCAGCCAAAGCAATATTAAATGGACTAAGAACCTACAAAATTGTCCATTGTCTATGCATATCAAAAACCACAAATTTGCACAGAAAAGAAACATAGTAACATAAGAGAAGCTCAAATGGAAATTTAGTTTTGACAGATCATCAGGCTAAATGCAAGCACTAACTAACAGGCTATTTAATCCCTTTCATCTGTATTCAACTGGCTAGATTGACAATGAATTAATATCATAAGCTTATATTAAATATCCAAAGACAGTAAAGACTAAATAATTCAAATTAAGGAACATAATATTATCCATATCAGAATTGTTTATCAATTATCTTATTCAACACGATTTTCTAGAACAAAGCTAATGCATGGGAACTACTTTTGTTTTTAAGGAGAAAGGCGTTTGGCGAAATCAGTACAAACTAGAGAAAGTTTGTTTGGCAACAGACGATCATTAAGCACTTAAAGACAACATAAACATTCAATTGTCTGGGATATTCTGTCAACACGTCCAATTCGTGACTATAAATTCCCATACTATACAACCGCTGTTTGTCTATTATTGCAGTCCAGGGATCTAGCAAACTATGTCAGCCAGTCAAACTCACCTGATTTTATCACTTGTACCGCTTCCTCGGGTGATTTCCAAGCCGGCGTTCTTCCCGGTAAAGGATGAAATGGCTCAGACGAGTACGTATAGTACGTTCTTCGCTCTGAAATCGGCGAAATACGAAACCATAACCATTCATAAGTGCAAAGAAGACATTATGCTTTTTCCTCAAGTGGAATATCTCGAAATCAAGACGCTGGTTTTTAAATAACAACTGCTGTTTTACCCACCATTTGGTGTGGAACCACCTGAGTTGTTGTTCAAACTTTGGCGTGAAGGAAGGCACGCACAAGAGATAGGCCTGAAAAGTTTCGGCCTGACAACACGGCTAACCCCTAGCCGAGTTAGAAACATCTTTGAACGATAAATTATGCGAACGTGTTGAGAAATAGAGCAGTTTCAGTTCTTGTCGGGTCAAATGGACGTTCGACAATCCTTTCGGCTGTCAACCGGAGATTCGAACGAGCGGATAACACGGCTGGTGACGTCACTGCGGGCCCGGGAATACTTCACATTTTCGCTCGTGACGTAGCTTCCGGTCCGTAGGTAAATGCAGGGTGACACGCGCACAAGTGCGACTGACACAATGTTCCGGCTTTTCCTTCAAATGGAATAGATCGAAAAAATTTTGAAAAACAACTTTTAAGTTACTGCCTGAGAGAAAATGACAATCCCGCCTAGCTGAAGTCCTAGAAACAAATTGAGAAATTGGGCGCAACAATTTCTTTGGCGTCTTCCGCGATAGCCGTGCTAAAATTCCACTGAGATACAATATGTCCGAATATGTATGTCAAAACACAGCGAAAATATTGCACATCGACAAAATACTCAGCGTACAGTAAGGATACTTGGTCAAACAATACTAATTCCTACTTTCTCTATAAAGTATAAAGCCCGAGCGACGATTGCGACTTTTATTTTCCCACATCTACCCTGTATTTTTGACAGGCTTTTACGCATCGATGCACAAGAATTTTACAGGCATCGCTATGAAGAAATAAAAGTCTAGCTGCTCAATCGTTACATTTAGCTATAACCTCCGAACTGTTTCAGTCCTATCTCAATGCTGCGATTCATATTTTGCTGATATGTTTAATATTTTCGCAACCATTTCTTCGCGTTTGCATGCATGTGGTATTTTGTACGACTTTGTGATAAGGCCTATCCATGTGCATATGGCCTGGACGTGTGGAATTCAGTTGCACATCAGGATGTTGTGAGGGTGCAGGGTCAGCAGGGTAAATCACTAAAGGTATGTCCCATGTGTGTTTATGTGTCCTTTGTGTTACTTCAACCAGTCAAAACAAGGGGGTTTTGGCCACATAAGGGACTCTGGCCATTTTATCCCTAGGAGGGTAGGAGGAGTAAGGCCAAGAATTCCAAGACACACTGTGAAAATGTTGTCATCCATATAAAGGACCCAGCACAACATACGCAGAAAGAATATGAAGGTAGAAACACCGAGCATACATTGGTACATAAAAAATAAAACATAAAAAATAAAAAAGTACCACTAAGCGGCCAACAAATGCTACATCTCCGCTGTGGATAGCCCGAATCGCAGGAGGGAGAAATTCGGCGCATGCAAAGAAAAGGCAGCATGCTCCGTCACAGGCTGGCCTGTGTTGCTGTGTCGATCTGTCCGCAGCGTCCTCCTTATGTTTTGTTTCCTAGGTAACGTGGCACTTGCAGCAATGATCCTTGCTAACCCGCTAAACATGTAAATAAGACGTATGCCAGCGAGATTTCTGAACGCATGCGCGCCGTTTCAGCCAATCAGCGAAGGCCCTAAATGGAGGTCCTTCTTTTTCGATTTCCCTTTTCTAGGGGTTTACCCCCACTAGGGTGTGTCCATTTTAT
Organism: Scolanthus callimorphus; assembly: GCA_033964015.1. Taxonomy (NCBI): domain Eukaryota; kingdom Metazoa; phylum Cnidaria; class Anthozoa; order Actiniaria; family Edwardsiidae; genus Scolanthus; species Scolanthus callimorphus. Next base: position 8,940,653 of record CM066915.1, read on the forward strand.
CTAATAGGGAAGCCCTAGATACACTGGCTAGTAGACGGGAAATTGTCATTAAACCAGCAGACAAAGGCTCAGGAGTGGTCATACAAGACCGAGACCAGTACATTACCGAGGCCAATAGGCAACTAAGTGACAGGCAATTCTATCAGCCCCTGGACCATGACCCATCAACATCTTTCAGCGAGAAAGTCAACAATCAGCTCAATAAGATGGAGGAGAATGGTGAGATAGATGAAGATACTTTGGAGTACCTGATGGTCGATGACGCCAAGGCCTCCCGCTTCTACCTATTACCTAAGATTCATAAACCAGGCAACCCCGGAAGACCCGTCTGTTCGTCGAACGGATGTGCCACAGAGAAAGCGTCAGAGTTTGTGGACCACTGGATCCGTCCCATCGCTAAGAGTTTACCGTCGTACATCCACGACACCCCAGATTTTCTGCGTAAGTTGTCGAACATCACTGATCTCCCAGAGAATTCCATACTATTTACGATGGATGTGAAATCCCTCTACACTAATATCCCCCATGATGATGGTTTAGCGGCCTTGAGACAAGCCTTGGACCAACGAGCTAGCAAGGAGACCAGTACTGAATCACTCATGAAATTATCGGAACTAGTGCTCACGCAGAACAACTTTGTCTTCATGAATCAGAACTACCTCCAAATCAACGGTGTCGCCATGGGAACCAGGATGGCACCCGCATACGCTAATATCTTCATGGGTCGCATAGAGCATTCTATCCTCAACCAAGCACCGCTCAAACCTCTGATTTGGTGGCGATACATAGATGACATCTTCGGTATTTGGACCCATGGAGAAAACAGCTTTGAAGATTTTCTACAGTCAGCTAACAACATCCATGAAACCATCAAATTCACAGCTACACAATCTACCGATAGTGTGGATTTCCTGGATGTCAAAGTCTCCAAGGCCCATGGTTCCCTTCAGACAGACTTGTACTGCAAACCCACAGACACACATCAGTACCTACTCTGGACATCATGTCACCCCACCCACTGCAAAACAAGCATCCCGTATTCCTTAGCCCTGCGTTTGAGGAGGATCTGCTCGACCGAGGAAGCATTCCATCAACGCTGTGATGAGCTCACGAGGTTCCTCGTTTCAAGAGGGTACAAACAAGATCTTGTACTGCAGAGCATCGCACGAGTCTCACAGAACCGTCGTTCCGATGTTCTCCAGGTGCGGTCTCGTCAGCGTAACAACAACAGAGTTCCGCTAGTCATGACGTACCATCCACTCCTACGTAACGCCCCAAGAATTGTCAGAGACGCATTTCCCATCGCCTGCATCTCTGACAGGATACGCGCAGCGCTACAAGAACCACCTATGGTAGCATTCAGGCGCCCACCCAACCTGAGGGACCACCTGGTGCGAGCTCGCTTACCGGCATCCGAGACATTAGAAACCGAGCGAGGCATGAAGCTGTGCGGCGACAAAAGGTGTGGAACATGTGCATATGTGGATGTGAGCGCCACGTTCTCCAGCACCACTACCGACAAAGAGTATAACATCAATAGCCAGCTCAACTGCAAAACGAAGAACGTTGTGTACCTCATTACCTGCCAGAGATGCGAAAAGCAGTACGTTGGGGAAACGAGCTGCTCTCTACACGCACGCTTTCGCACACATAAGTGCACTATTAAGAACTGGGTTAAATATGCGGATACCAACCCCGTCGCTGCTCATTTCAACACAAGCAACGCGGGACACACTCTAGAAGATCTGAAGATTAAATGCATCAAGCGGGTTACTAACTCTAGAGACCTCACAGGTGTTGAGGGCTATTGGATGGACACACTGAAAACCATGGTCCCAAATGGCCTGAATATCAGAGAGGAACTCTAGAACTCAGCCCTTTTATTATCCCGTATTCTCTATCTTGTTTGTGTCGCGCGCAACCTTGTGCGCGCGCGCATTTGTGTATATATACGTGATTTCTGTAACGGTTTTAGTCGCCCTGAAGAAGGACCGAAATAAAGGTCCGAAACGTTGGCAAATCTTGCGTTTCTGTGTTGGTTTTTCCTTCTTTTACATCTAATAGACACTGAAACACTGTTCTGTCCATCATTATCCTCCTTATCTGTTGGGCATCCATTCCCAGGTATTTCTCTAAGCCAGTCCATTTTGAGGCATGTTCATCAAAAATAATTTGTTTTCGTATAGCCACGTTGTCTATACGACATATGTGAGCCAGGTCCCCAGAGCCTCCATGACAGAGCCGTTGAGAGAGACAACTTTCTGCGCATGCCCTCAAATGGACGTCCGCGCGAGCAGACGAGCCCGGGAGCTCTGGATGAGAATGGCGCGCGCCTGGAAACAACGACCCGTTATTACGTGTAGCGCGCGAGACCCGGTAACCACGGCAACAGATCAACATAATCAAAACACTGCACTCGTCACTTGCAACAAACCTCTCGTCTTGTGAGGAGTGCAAACCCAACGCTTAGAAAATTGAACACAACTTAGCGTAATAAGTATTTCCAGAGCATCTGAACCATGAGTAAGGTGAGAGGGGGAATCTGATTATCGTTTGTGTATGAAAGTAGCGAGTTTTGTTTCAAATTAAAGCGAATAAAATTTGGATAATTACGAAGAAAAATCATCAGTTTGAAAACTCCCCCATTGTTTAAAATACCGACCTACAAAAGGGATTTAGATTTGTCGATTTCGCATGACCCTCGCACACCAACCGTTTTCTTCACGAAGCTGCGCAAATTTTAGTACAGACCCCGAAGTGTTAGAAGAGTCCGTAAAACAACCTATGCTACAAGGCGCGTGCGACTTACTACCTGCAAAAAAATACTACGGCTTCATGCATTTCTACCAAACATGGATGAACCTCCGGCAAACAACTGTGCAACCTGCCTCACACAATAACAGATTATTGGTCGTGCTTCATATTTGGAAAAAGTCCGTCGTGACACGTATTTGGGTCATCCATTGATGAGTCAGGCCAGGTTTAGACGTCCAACTTTTGCCGCTCGAATCAAATTGTTAGAAACTTCATTTCAAGCGTAGAGAGCACTTTGTCTAGTACAAAAGGAATATTAAGATGAGCCAAAGCAGAACAAAACGGAATGTAGAGTTTGTTTTTCTTGTATATTTTTCCTTTGGTTGTAAAGCAGAGAGCCACACATCACTGGGATCGTCACCTTATTTGTGGTGATATGGCTTGTGTGACACCTAGCTATGTGACGGTTGGAGCCTAAAGCTCCTGGTAGCGTCACCCATGCCGAACAGCTAAGTTGACGGGTAGGAGCCAGACGAAGAACGATCCCCTGGTCCTCCAAGGTTGGGGGTTGGGCTGAGGGCTAATAACCTGCTCCCATAAAAAAAACTTCATTACAGAAACTGAAAGCAGAGATAATTCATTGCATCTTGGGTACGCAGTGGCCGCTTTCGTAAGCAACGGAGAACCTATAGAGCCGGGAAAGCTGCTGAAGCCTCATGTGCCATAGTTAGGCGCGAAGGAGACAGGTAACAGTGTAAAGCGGAGAAAACCAGTCGGTTGGATCGACGTTTGAAACAGGCGTCAAATAAATGTTTTGGGAGATTTACACGCTACGATTTGACGGGCCAATTTCTTGAAGGCTTCATTCTTGTCAGTCCGACAATGAATGATTTCTGATGACTTAGCAAAAACACGCAAAGTAAATTCAACAATTTGTGAACTAAAGGTATAGGAGTAAACGCGAAGTGATTGCAAGACAGTCATCTGAAATCTGCTCTAATGCATGAAAACACAATAGATGTGTTCGTGTCCCACGGCCCGAATTGTCAGCACATCAAAGAAGATATCGTGACTCAAAGAACAATCGGCCAGGCAAGTCGCAATGTGGTGAATCGGCCATTACATAAGTGAAGTACAATTCAGATGTCATGTTCACTAAAAACGCGAGTTGACAATCTGGAGAGACGGTACACCCGAGATTTAATCTCCGAGATTCACTCCCCGACAGAAAGTTCTTCCTGGGAGCAATTGGCATGACCCTTACCTGAAGTCATGTATTCCATCTTAAAAAATTAAAACTGATACAGAAGATACAATTCTAAACGGAGTTATCCTGTTTAAATGACGTTAGACCTGTTAGACGTTTGCCGACATTTCAGTGATCTGGGCACGTAGTGTCGCACCTCGTTCGCATAATAATAATAATAAATACTTTATTTAAAGAGGGTAAAACACGTAATAGTGAACATACACTAGTAAACGGGAAAGGCTCTGATTACAGCCGTTGACGCATGCGCAAATTTAAAGATGATTTCCATTGTGCCCTCACCCTTTCTTTTCAACTTGTCTTTGCTCTCTGCTCCCCTCGCGACGCGTTTCGACTCGGTGAGTCCTCGTCAGGTGCGGTGTTGAACCAACCACTGCCGAGTACTTGGAACGACTGAGTGTCGAAATGCGTCGTGTGAAAAGAGCAGGGAGCAAAGACCAATGGAAAAGAAAAGGCAAGGGGATAATAAACATATCCAAAACGTGCATGTCAAGAGGTGAAGTTGACAAATGGGTCAGCGATGATCACCAACCAATCAGAGAAGACGCCCAAATGGTTGTAGGGAGAGCTTGTCTTCATAAGTCTGAGGTGCGACGGAGTTCTATGTGAAAGAACGTGGGCTTCTACTGCTGTTCAATAAGTCGGAACAATCGATTTCGACTCAATACGATTGCGATTTCCAGGAAAGACAAAATGGCTCGTGTAATATGGTCTAAAGGCTTGTTCTTACTGGAACGAGCGCAAGCCCAGGACGCAAGCACAGGGCAAGTGTGAATCATAGCATTCTCGAACCCAGAGCCCCCCGGCTCGTCACCTCGCGGGGGAGGCTCTGGTGACAGTCGTCACTGGCGTATGCGCGAGATTTGATACAGAGTCCTTGAGAGAAACACCTTTTTGCGCATGCCCCAACGTTCAAAATCAACCAATCAGCGAAGGCACCCAAATGGATGTCCCCAGAGACTCCCCTGCGAGCGGACGAGCTGAGGAGCTCTGGGTACGAGAATGGAATCATAGCGACTCTGCGTAATCGCAAACTTAAAATCGACATTGATTAGTTGCTTGCGCTTGCGTTCACTTGATTCACACTAGACGCAAGCACAAGGGAGCGCCATGTCTGGATTTCTTGCGCTTGTGTCTGCGCTTGCTTGCTTTGTGTGAACCACAAAAGGGAAATAAATGAGTTTGATGTCCTTGCGCTTGCGCTGCGGTTGCGTTCCAGTGAGAACCAGCCTCTAACGAGGGCGCGCCGAGGCTTTGTTGTCACAATTCTCCGTAACAAAGCCTGTGGCAAATCATATAAATAAACACTTAACAGGTCTGATGTCAGTCCTTTTGCTTGTAGGCTAATGGTAGTTCTGTCCAGGACACTCAGTCTCGCACCATTCCCTACTTAGCCCTCCCCTCAGAGTCGCTCCATTTCCTGCACTCGCGGGAGGCAGTAGTATGGGTGGGACCAGAGGGGACCTATTCGTTGGTGTCCTCATGTGAAAAGGGCGCGGACACAACTGATGCTCAGCAGTTGAACTACCTTGCTGACGTCACTTCCTCTCCTCAGTTCCCCGCGGGCGAGTTTAACCCTTGTCATGACGTGGAGGTGATTCCCCACGAAGATGACCGTCTGCTCACGCCCTACTCAGATAACGATGACGAACCAGTGGTAAGCGATAATAGAAAGATAAGACCGCTTTACCTACGTATGCAAGTTGCCCATTAAACAACGTGATGTTTACATGAAGACAAATCCTTTATCTTTCTGAAATTATTTTCATGTGGAAATAGAACCATTGCAAAGGATGAAACACCACATGATTTGCAATGGGATTTGCATACGGTAACGAGGTCTATGTATCAACAAAAATCCAAGAAAGCAAAATGGTAAAATGATATCGCAGCAAAATTTGGGTCGGGCAATTTTTCACGATCGTCGGTGAGCCTTCTTCATACCGATTATTCTCGTTTTCTCGTGTTTTTTAAGCAAGATTTTAAGTCAGTCTGATTGCATGTTTCAGTCACTCGAGGACATCGAGAATGATGCGTTATGTGAAGGAATTGGACCATCACCACCTCAAACTGATGGGACATTATCTCAACACCCCTCAGAGCTCCTTCGCAGCACTCCTTTCCTACAAAGCGCCCCGTGGGAGCTCCATTAGTGATCTGGCCAGCAGATTGCTGTCAAGTCCTTTGCTATCAGTGCCACTTGGGACAAGACACCATGGAAAAGGAAGGGCGCTCTGGCGTGATGTTTACGGATGACGTCATATCCAGTTTCAATATTCTTGTGGGGGTGCTTTACCCTCTAGATGTGTTCCCCCGTGACGAACTGGTGTGTGACTTCCTGCCTCCATACATCCCAGATGAACCACTGGTAATAATTTATCCTATGTCGTATCCAAGAAATAATCACGCATGATCATGCACCCATCAATTCAAAGGGGCTGTGTCACGACTATTTGAATAAATTAGTAAATACAGCTCTAAATGTTTGATGTAATCATCTCCCCACGGCGGGCCTAAACGCGCGCAAAACGGTAAGTCATTGTGAATCGTGGCAGCTTTGGGGCTCGGACGTGAGGCCTTTTTGGTAGCCTGGTGACTAATTTGAGGATTCATCCGACAATCCACTTCGGTAGCTCGTTTCAAACTGGCGTGGTTTACCGAAGAAAAAGATCGGAAGGCTGGAAGCCATGGCCGAAAAGGAAGCAGCTTTGTTCTCATACCAAACATGACGGGTTTTGGAAAACAGAAGGCAGATTTCTGCTCTACTGGAAAGTGGCAAAATTCGAAAAACACAGAACATAGTCGTCAGCAGCTATTTTGACCATTGTTTTGCTTTTTCCATGAAGTTATTAATCCCTTTGATTTAATGTTTAGTGCGTTCTTGAGTCTTCAAACCAAAACGCTATGTTTTTAGTTTTTTGAATCAGTTGGTCAGGTCTTTTTGAAATGGGAAAAGCCTTACGGAGCTGAGAAGAATATGAAAATTCAAAATCGTTTCGTTTGTATAAGGCAAAAGTACAGTTCTAGCTAAACTAACAGCGTAACGTTTGAAATATGCCATTAAATTTAACGTTCCTGGCTGTTGTTTTAGAAAACAAAATATTTATTTTGTTTCTGTGTTTCGATGTATGTGTTCCACAAATGTCAAAGAGCTTTTACATGTATCTTATTTGACCAGCCGCGCTTTTCGTTCTGTCGCAAATGTCAAAAAGTAAACAACAGCTAAAAGCAGCCGAAAATTAGCGTAAGTTCAGATAGTAGGCTACATTTTGCTCGATATTATCAAGCCTCAGGTCATTGATTAAGACAAGAAGCTGGTGACACGAGATCAAATAGCTAGCAAACATTGTAAAAACAAAAATATTTTCGCAAATATACTCAAACGTGATCAAGCGCGATTGTGGATTTCGTAGTAAAGTGTCTATATAGCACGAAGTCGACACGATTTTACAACTTCGGCTCAACAAGATGTTACCACGAGACATGTCTCATGACAAAGAATGAGTGTTCTTGGAACTGCATTTCTCGAAAAGGTATATCGTAAAAGAGCTGAACGACCCGATACTAAATCTTACTTTTTTTTCAGTTCAGCATAAACAGTTCCTGTTTTGTGACAAGCGATTAAATATTCACGCGCCGAATGGAATGAGCCGTGGCACAAAGTCGTTGCCGCTTGACTATTAATTGATTTCCATTTTGATTAATTGTCCAAGAAAAGATCTAACTACAGGGGCACCCAACGAGACAATACCGTAAAACAGCTCAGAATGCCATTATAAGTCGTTGCTGAGCATACAAATGACTGTAAACTGGGTATTTTTAATCCCTACAAATTTTATATCAGTTCGGATTTCGTAGCTGAAAGTTTTGGGTTGCGAAAATTTTAGGGATTGAAATCAAGTCTTCCGAAAATGCTAGGGGAAAGACTCTATCCGAAAATTTTAGGTGACCTTTTTAACGGCAAAAATCCCCCCAAAATTAGTAAAATTTAACCTTTTTGTGCTATTCGAAAAATCTAGGGGATCTTATGATCTATATACGAAAGTTAAAGCTTGAAATTCTGAAGCGAAAGTTTCAGCTCTCAGGCCCCCATCCGAACAGATATTTTACCGAAAATAATCGTTGGGTGCCCCTGTAACTATCTTTCTTTCATGCGTAAATGTGGCAACCATCAATAGCACAGCTCACTGCATTTGACGCGTGAATATGTAACCGCATGTCACAACAACAATGAGCATTCGTAGTGGGTCGTTCATGAGCAGCTCTCAATAGAGCGATTTTCACATGACTGTCGTGAAAGCAATTCATGATTAATTCACTATCCAATCAAATGCGTAATTCAACAACAAACTAATCAGAGAGCTAAGTGATTCACAATATCTCCTTTTCGCGAGCGAATTGTGTCATTGTCTCCTCTACGCGATCTGATTGGCTGAAGGATTAAAGATCATGCCCTCGACCAATCACAACCCGAATCGCAATTACCGAGTAATCTGTCATTACTCACGACAGTTCAATGAACCCACTAGAACTGCGAGACAAAACTTAGCCGACAATCATTCTATAAGATATGTCGGTGGTAACACCATTTTACTGTAAAATCATGTCTATTTCCGGTTTCGCCATCTTAAACATTTTACGGATCAGGAGGCCCGGTGCAGCACCGGTGTTTATTAACTCCACGTCTACACTTGACACCAAATGATCAGATTTGCCCGAAAACGTGATTTCATTATGTTATGTTTTTTTGCATTATAATTCTACAGAGATCTCACCATTATTCATTATTATAATATAGCTGAGCTACGATATAACACGCGCTCTGATTGGTCCAAATCTATACTCTATTTCACCGATAAAGTAATGGTTCTCCTCCGCTATATCATAAAAGCATTAGAGCACAACTTTCTATGACTTTAGGGGCGAATAGAGCACTTGTGATGTTGGGAGGTACACTGCAAACGTTTTAAAATTACTCGCTTGCGGCTCGTGATTTTACACGCTCTCGGGTCTCTCCCAACACCACGCGTGCTCTATTGCGCCGATAAAGTCATAGAAAGTTGTGCTCTAATACTTAAAAAGAACTCTGATCGAAAGAATAGCCAGCTATAAGCCGCTGGGAGTACATCTCTCTCATGATCTCTCGTTGAATACCCATTGTGAATATATCAGTAAGAAAGCTGCGCGCGCTCAAGAAAAGTGACTTGCCACTTGCAGACCTTGCTAGGGTATACACCATTTAAGATCACGTGGCATTCATTGGAACATTCTATCTTTGTTTGGTTTGCTTCTATAATTCATATATCCTTTGGTGCGGAACATAAAAACAAAGAAAGAATATTCATTGGAATGCCACGTGATCTGAAATGGGACAACATTACGCCCAAGGTAAAGAGGTATATTAGGTTAGGAATATATAGAGGATATTACACGGTGGCGCGAAGATATGAGTTTTATTTTCGAGTGGCAAGAACAATATTTTACGAATGAGCGCAGCGAATGAGTAAAATATTGTTTTTGACACGAGAAAATAAAACTCATATCTTCAAGCCACCGTGTAATTTTCTTTTTATTATATAGACAAACCAGAAAAAATATTCCAGATTGATTTCCAAGCACTTTTGTTTTGGCCGATATCCTCACTAGTGAGGATATGGAAAATATGTCACTGTGGACCCGGATGTAGCTTCGTATGAGATCTACGAGTGGCGTATTTCCCAGTAAAACACTCGTGTTTATATAATAAATTGGAATAATGTACAGAACACCGACCTCCCTGTAATTCAGTTCTACTGTAATAGGGTGAATAAACGAACATTTATTAAATGCAAAACATACGTTTGATGGGAGGGGATTGTTGTGATTTAACATGACCTTTTAGAAAATCGCTTCTCAACTATCGGCCTCCTCAGTCTTCCCAATACATTCACACCACGTGACATTCCTGATGCACTGAATGATATACGAACATGGAACCATTCCAAACGATTTCAAATGAATCGCACGTGATCTGAAATGAGAAAAGCACACGCCCCAAGCTGGAGAGGTCTTTTTCGTGACACATATAGTATCTTCAAAGATTGCTTTATCATCTCAAGCGATACAAAATTAGTTTACCTTTGGCCAAATCTGTTCATTTTTGTAAAGGGTCACGTCTTGCTGAATGTAGGCGCGGGCCATATCTTTCGTTTTACAAGATTTACAAAAGATTATAGTTCCCTAAAGAATTTAAAGATGTTTTAAGAGAATTTAAGAATCCCGTGGCAAAACACTTGAGGTACTTACAAGGGATATCTCTAGGTCTTTACACGACTACATTGATGTCTTTTTTGATAAAAATCTTACAAACGCGTGGTTATACGATACCAAGGCGTTATACTAGGTGGATCTCTAGGTGGATCCGCACTATAGTGAGAAGGAAGGTTTTCTGGAGAATTCCTTATATTCACCCCTGATCCCAATGAAACATTACAGTCCATACTTGAACTAGCATTAGTCCCTTGCTGCAGACGAAATACCCCGTTAAGACTTCCATTTATGTTGCCATCAACTTTTCTGCTTTTATTCCGGATGCTTTCAGTGCGGGAAGTACAAGTTCTCTTTTCCTCGTCTCCGTTAGTAACGTGAATGGCTTTGCCCGCGCTTTCTTCTCGAGCGGCATACTCGCCGAGCGCACCACGACGACTTGCGCGCAGTAATAACACTTTACGTAAAGCCTGTTTAAAGTTTGGAAGCCTCCATCCAAATATAAAGGGATTAATTGATGAGGGGAATAACAGGGACAGGAAATGTATGTCTCGAAATATATGTATCGTGTTGCAATTACAGTGACCACAGAAGTTCAAAAGATACGCGAATATAAAGGCAGGTGCGTTCAATACCAAAAAGAAGCTCAATAAAGCCAGGAAGGTATAAGTTACTTTTGCGTCTCGTTTTTGTAGGATTTTCCCCTCCCCGCGACAGTATATTGTTGTGTTGTAACTTGGAAGTGATATCATGGCAATTCGTTCTCGATTTCGGCGCAGGCTTCGCCAAACCTGAACCTGTACTAGCAGTAACACTAGCAAAGTCAACAATAAAATACTGTTGACATACACGAATGTATATGCAATGAAGTCTACTTGGAAATAAAGAAACGAAAGCGCAACTGACGCAAACCAAATCAGAAGCGATACTCTCACCGATCGCTTTACAGTTAGTTTGGCTCTGTATCTGAAAGGATTCGTTATTGAAGTACATCTGTCCACCGCCAAAGCTGCAATGCTAAGAACTGATGCCGTGCACGATAAAATGTGAAGAGATGCAAAGCCTTTATTAGCGCATCTGAAGAGAGCGCGAGTCCCTCAAGGACGTGGAAGGCCACTGAGATCGGCATCACGGCAATGCCTTGTATAAGATCGGCCAGGGTTATATTGAGAATAATTAAATTGAACGGTGTTTTGAGGTTCTTGTAGGGGTCTCTGTACACCGCCAGGCAGATGAGCAGATTACAAGGTGCGGCGATACACGTTAGCAATATAGAAATCCCAGCTGTACTGAAAGACAAGCTTGTCAAGTTACTGCTGTTCCCACATTCGGCAGGCCCGCCAAACCGCATATTATGTATAGTCTTGATTTTCGTCTACAAGTTAAAATCTTAAAGCGAAGACTGACCAAGATCCTTAAGTGATTGTTAGCATTCAAGAGCCGAGTGTTGTTTCAATCAGTCATGGAACTGCAGATTTATCTCAGCTTCATATTCAGTTGTGAAGAGCAGTTAAAAGCACTGTGTATGTGTTTGTAGTGTCTCTAAAGTGAAACGTCATCAGCTAAACCCATCAGCGATAAAACACTGCTTGTCGTTGAACAATTTGTTAGGCCGTCTTTGCTGATGGAATTATCTAGAGTGGGGACTTTAGGACTCAAGCTGCTTAATAACGATTGTTCTTCTGTTTTGTAAATCATAAAGCATTTGGAGATTTCTCTGCCACCACGCACGCACCTGCTTGTATTAATTCTGTATCGCTTGAAAGACTTAAATTCCCGTTGAACGGTTTGAATATCTCACTGCAGAACTTGTGGTCCTTCCGGCAAAAAATATGAAGTTCCAAAACTCGTGTTACCACAAAACAGCAGAGACCTCCTCTAATTACCCCGTGTAGTGTCGCTTGTTGTTGTCGAATTGCCCTCGCTACCTGAACTTCCTCTGCATGATTCTCGATACAAACTTTCAATTCCGTATTTCCAAATATCAGCTTTAACTCCTGAATCTTAATCACTGTTCGTTGTTTTTGCTTGCCCTCAGGCGCTAAGATGCGTTTTTTTAAAGAGAAGTTACATGACACGCCATGCAAACCAAACACCTTGTAGAAAATGCTGTAGTTGTAGCCACTCTGTTATAAAGTGCATTCGTATGGCAGCGACAAATATCACGTCAGCAAACAAATCTACGGACAAGTAAATGATAATTTACAATAGAACGCGGCGTTGTAGAAAACGTCTCTTTTAATTTAGCGCCCTTTCAATTAACCCTTTCGCGGGATGAATATAAAGCAAAGGTGATCTACCATTTTGCTTGATCACTAATCACACGCTATTTTATCTGATTTTCAATCCTTCCTTCTGATTGCACAAAAGGTCATTCAGAAAGGTCCGGTAAATTACTAACAAACAAGGTTGAAATGAAATAATACCGTATACTTTTCCACAAACTATGCCAATATATCTATTAAGACTTCAGAAAGGCGTGAAAATAGAACACGCGTGCAGTAGAAAATCCAAAATAAGGATTTGCGAGCACGCATTCACAAGCATTGATAACCTTCAAAGTCAGGATCTTGTAACAATAAACAGAATCCCGTTTCACGATATATATATGCTTTCTTAATTTCCCAAAAAGCCGATCAGGTATAACGAAATAATCTCTCTGAATAAAAAAAACAACAAACGTTTTTCCTGTATAATATTATGCACAACCTTTGCTGTCACTATCGACCTAATCTTACGAAAACATTGGTCGGCTAAAAAAATCATTACGGTTATCTGTATATATCAGGATTTGTAACATTTTAAAAAGCTTGTATTGAATTAAAGAAAATGATAACATTCATTTATCGATTACGTTAAAAAATCGTACTAGAAATTTTTAGATACGGTAAAAGGTTCAAATTAATCAAAACGAAAAAAAAATTTGACATTCAGTAAATATTTTACAAGTCGATTTTATAAATGACGGGGGAAAAGTCATATATGGCTGGCGATTGTTTGGACTAACTGCATCTTAAACTCGTGCTAAAATTTACCCAAAATTGAATATGCCACATTACATTCTCTACTTGGCACGGCAGGTGATCATGAATCTGCAGTGCAAAGTTCACTTTAGCGGGTAATACGGAACCTTTTGCACTACGGGACGAATAAATGCTATGCGCCAGCGCTTTGACAATAGAATGAACCCGGTTTTTCAATTTGATAAGCTAAGACAAAATCAGCTTTAGCTTCTTTATAGATCGGACTCCCAGTTGCGAAAGCGTGCAACCCTTTCTAGCTTCAAAATCAAGTGTGCATGTAAATTGGAAAGAAGAGTTATTAGTTTTTATTTTTACCTGTATAGTTATATTTGCATTACTGATATTCTTTAGAGTGTTCAAGTTTCCTCTCTCTTTCTCTCTCTATGATATTTTTGTACTAACAAAGAGCGATAACTAATAAACAATGGACATGAACCGTTTTCGAAGTGTCATTTTGCCTGCCCCCTAGCCAGAGAAACCACCCACTCTTTCTTAGCGGACTTAACGAATGTTATCAAGCGTTTGCACAATGGTTACATGTTATAAAGCGTGCACATGGTCATATATTATCAAGCGTTTGCACATGGTCATATATTATCAAGCGTTTGCACATGGTCACATGTTATAAAGCGTTTGCACATGGTCATATGTTATAAAGCGTGCACACGGTCATATATTATCAAGCGTTTGCACATGGTCATATATTATCAAGCGTTTGCACATGGTCATATATTATCAAGCGTTTGCACATGGTCATATATTATCAAGCGTTTGCACATGGTCATATATTATCAAGCGTTTGCACATGGTCACATGTTATAAAGCGTTTGCACATGGTCATATATTATCAAGCGTTTGCACATGGTCATATATTATCAAGCGTTTGCACATGGTCATATATTATCAAGCGTTTGCACATGGTCACATGTTATAAAGCGTTTGCACATGGTCATATGTTATAAAGCGTTTGCACATGGTCATACGTTATAGCAAAAAAACTTGCTTCGAGCTATATTATATATCATAAAGCGTTTACACATGGTCTGGATTATAGCAAAACGTCGTTTTGGGTTCTCGATTTGATTTGTTTCTGTTCAAACCAAATCTTTCTGTCGCGACGAAACCCCACGGCAAGGACCTCTTAGATGGTGGACTGGCGGTACAGAAAAATAAATACCAGGAGTTTTGATAGCTCACCGCGCTAAACAATGGTGTTTTTGTGAGAACACCAGACATAGGACACATTGAAATGTTTAATTGTAGTATTTTGATTTTCCTGGTTAAAAGGTTAGTAGAAAGGTATATTTTTGGACCTGCTGCAGGGAGGAGTATAATTTGAATGACCTCGAATCAAGGGCGGTCAGGTCAAAGGAAGCCGGTTGCTTTTCGGTTCGTGGAAGTAATTTAACATGGCATGATTTGAATGGATAGAATTTCGAAAATAAGTCAAGACGAAATACGAGCACTTTCTTTTCATGAGCTTCCTATTTTAGCAACTTGAAATAGAAGTTCTAGTGAGCACCTGCTATTTAATCACGGGTCAATTTAAAACGACATTAGAGAAAATTACATCACTAAAAAATCAAGTAACCCGAAGGAATTCAGGATACATGAATCGTTGCATTTCTTCTTTTTTCGTTGCGAATGGCAAAATGGGAGGATGCATGAATGACATTTCAAGGGCTGGAAACGTTGCGGAAATACTGTATAAATAAATGAGATAATAAATTCTTCGTGTTTACCGGCAATTTCGGTATTACTAGAAAGTCCAATAGGGGAAATTCGAGTCCAAAAAGAGGTTAAGTATAGAGCTCAACATGGCATCCTTTACAAAGCGATTCACTTGTATTAAGCTGAGCGTTTCTCAGTCATTTTTAGTCATTAACGCAAACAGTTCAGATGAAATGCTATTTATTCAAAGTTCGGACTTTAAAAGAGTAAATATTTCAACTGAACTTGTTGATTCAGTTCCTCAAACAAAACCCTTATAACTAGCCCGTAATGTAAACGACCTTGGAGATTTCGTATTGACTGGAAACTGAGGGTTTGTCGGGGTGGAAAAGGACCTTGCATGCTTCGTTAAAAGTGTACGGATTGAGCGCAGCTGTGTAGTTCAGGCCAACTTATAAACAGATGAACTTTTATCACGAGAAAATGTCACATATCATCATGTTATCATTGTACATATATGTTATTTACCGGCTGGGAGGTCCGTATAGGGAAAAACTGTGACAGAGGGCTGGAAAATGTTGACCGAGGCCGGAGGCCGAGGTCAACATTTTCCAGGCCGAGGTCACAGTTTTTGCCTATACGGACCGACCTAAAGCCGGTAAATAACTTATTTATTTTTTTCCAACTCTAAAATTTGATCTTTTCGATGGAAACAAGCGCGCGCAAATGGTTACCGTGGCCTAGGTCAGAGATAGGAAAATATTGCCCCCGCGCGCGCGCTCTAAGAACCAATCAGAATGCAGAATTCGTTACCGTGCCCTCTAGGAAAAAAATAAAGATGGATATTGTGCATATAATCTTATCTCGGATGCGAGAGGGCTTCATGATTGTGTATGTCACGCGTATGTCTGGTTAGGCAAACGGCAAACCTGACAAACCTGACAAACCTGACAAACCTGACAAACCTGACAAACCTGACAAACCTGACAAACAGAGTGCGCATTTGTCAACCAACACGTCTGATTCTCTTGCCTCTGCCTCATTTTTCATTTCCTTTCACAGCTATAAAATGGCATTCATCAGAAACATAAAACACTTTATTCACAAATATTCAATAACAGAATAAATTAAGTCACGTCCAAGATTTGCGTCGTTCGTCTGCAAAATGTCCTGTTTCCAACCTTTGATGAGAATTCTTCACCATTTTAGATACTACGATGCAGATGCTATTAATGTAGCATCACGTATCCAAACTTACAAACTCGTCTCAACCTCCTTAACATTATGTAGCCTTGTCATGCCTGAGTATGTCCCATGTTGCTATCTTGTGATTTAAGGTATTCAAGTGCTGCCTGTGGTGGCTGGAGATACTCTGGCATGGCTTCTAGTGCCGTCTGTTCTACGCTCATACTCACTCCTTCTGGTAGGTTACGCTGTATGTACTCCAAGAACACGTCTGCTGTATCTGACGTCAGATTTTTGAGCTAGATGAGAAAACAATCAAATATATACAATAATCTTTATTTAACATCGGGTCAAATATTGGAGGAAAAAATCACATACCAATAAATAAAATACATAAATATAAAATACTTTAAGTTACATAGAGGATGGGCATGGAAAACTAAAATTATAGGGTGATAGCTGATACTGGGGTCGATGTACATTTTGTACCAGTTTTGACATTATTTTGATAAACTTCGTATATGCAATTCAAAAACCTATCGATCAAGTCTAACCAACAGACCATGAACTAGACAAGCACAACCTACATTACAGAGACCTTTGGAAATTTTTTGGGCATCTTAAAAATTTCAATTGAGCGGGTGTTCGGATTGGGCTTTGCAAATCTCGTGAACTTCAATCCAACAGAAATAGAGCAAAATTGATTAATAGGTTTTTGAATTGCATATACGAAGTCTATCAAAATCTGGCAAAACAAATGGCATAGTGCTAAAGATTATAATGTCTTCTTCTTGTGTGCCGAATTTGGTGGAATTTCAGGCAAGTGACAATTTAGGTGCTAGTGGCACTTTAAGAGCAACATGGAAGGTAAAACAGACACTGGTATCACTTCTCATCACATCTATTTTGCAGTGCTACAAGAAGGGGACAATGGGGCTTGCGGTTCAGCGGTTTTGGCTCTGTTTTTATTTGCGTTTAAAATTTTCTAATTTTCTGGTTTTCTGGTTTTAAAATTTCTATGGAGCACAGATTTTTCTGCTATGACCACCTTTTACTCCCGTCATATTTGCTAAAAGAAATTTCATTTGTGAAATGCGGTTTCTGTTGTGATATGATTTTGATGTAATTTTTAGATGGTTTTGCAGTTTTGTACCTCCCCAATATTGTGTATGCCCCCTCCTTCAATGTAGCTAAAAATATGCATTGAGATAAATCAGTAGCAAGCCTGGGCTGTTCATGTATCAATTTGAAACTCAATTTGATGCTAGTGTGGACAAGAACATCTCTGAAATGGAGGATTTGAAAACTAGCTTTCAAAAATGGATTAGCGTAGACAGTACCTCACAGCCAGCAAATTCAAGCAACTAAACACAATGAGCATTAATACATTGCATCTACAGTAAAAAGCATACCTGTAAAAGGCGTCCATGTGTTCTGATTTCATACTGTGCCCGGTGCTTTTTATAGATGTGTGGGGATTTAAGAAGAGTGTATCTTTCCCTTCTTGTTGGCAGAAGAATTCTATCAAACAAAATGTTGGTGAAATTAGTGGGTCAATTAGCACATGCGTAGTGATGCTGACTGACTGCACAGAGAGTTAGGGAATGAAAAACAGACTGAGTGTACATGCTTTGACGACGCAGTTCTTGTGACATGCACTTGTACCTTTCTTTAAAATTACTACAAGTAATCTACATTAAACTAATTAGCATGTAATTCGTAATTAGCATGTAATTAGCGCCTAGCATGGCTGCCACTTTAGGAACTGCGGCAATTTTTATTGCCTTTCTCGCTGGGGTTTTGCGTACACCTGCTAATACCCCTCATTTTTACAACCTGAGAGGTTACTCTGCATGCTGTAGGGTAAATTTTAGGGATGGATTACCGCAGAAGATACAAAACTCGAACAAATCATCTCGCCCAGTCAGTGTCTGGACCAAGCGTGGGCATGTTTGTCTCCTTCGCCCTTCGCTGTGGATTTAACTGTGGCTATGGACGTCGAAACCAACCCTGGTCCTGATAACACTTCTTTGTACTCTTCATTTTATCAAGGGACTGTATCTCGTGGCCATAGACCGGCCTCTGAAAGTTCACTAGTGTACGAAGTTGATTCATCACGTTATCGCGATTATGCAAATTCCACCATTGGCTTGACTCGTCCTCTGCTCCATTCAATCGATCAATGCCACTCTCTGCGTCCACCTGGAACTGCTACAACGCAAGTCCGTCCAACGGTTCACTCTCGGCTTAGGCGTACGACTTATAGAGGATGCAGAGCCGGAAAAAAGGTCAAGGAGAAACGCAATTTGCTCTTCAAGATTCCTACTGTTGTTTCGCGTCGTTGCGAGTCACGCAAGTGTCACACAACGAAACGTAATCGAACTCGTTCGCTCGTTGCAGTGAAAATTGAGAAGTCTGCGTCCGCTCCTAAGGTGATCCCGAAGTGTATGGTTCTCAATGCTCGTTCTCTGGCTAAAGCCGATGCAGCCCCGGCATTGTATGCTGAACTGAGCAGTAATAACATCGATATTTGCTTTGTTTCGGAGTCTTGGCTAAACAAGAAAATTCTGTCACACTTGATTTGCCCCGATGGCTACGTGATAATAAGAAAAGACCGGCCTGGACTTCGTGCTGGAGGTGGGGTGGCCGTTATTTGCAGGAATGATTGGAAAATTAAAGTAATCAATGTTCAAGAGGATTTCGAATCTGAAACCATCTGGTGCAAAATAACAACTCCAAACTCTGAATACTACGTGGCCAGTGTTTATCACCCACCTGATCCTATCTACGACCCTAGGGATTTACTGGATTTACTATCGGACACTTGTGATGAGATTTTGGTCGATGACCCAGATGCTAAAATTGTAATTGCGGGTGACATTAACCAATTGAGAATAAAAGACCTCATGCAACAACATGGTCTACATCAAATGGTTAAAGTCCCGACCAGGCGTGATAAAATACTTGATGTATTTCTCACCAATCACCCACTTCTTTGGAAACCGGGCAAGGTGCATAAAGGCTTGGTGAGGTCTGATCACTTAGTTGTCACTGTTCCACCCTCTATCCCTACGAAGCCTCAGCGGAAATATGTAAGTTTCCGTGACACAAGGGACCATCGCAAACTAGCTTTGGAGGCTAGACTGAGTGCTTTTGACTGGTGTTCTATTAACAACTTGGACAACCCAGAAGACAGCGTGAAGTTGCTGAATGAGAGCCTATGGTCAATGTTCAATGAATGTTTTCCGCTCATCAAAGTCAGAGTGTCATCTAGAGACCCACCCTACATGTCCCCCCTTGTTAAGCATCTTTGTAATACCAGAAACAAAATAGTGCGTCGTCATGGTAACCAAGCTGAGATCTTCAGGTACCAGGAGAAGATAAACGCACTTATTCGGAGAAACCAGGTGGAGGCTGTAAACAATGAACGTGCAAAACATAACCGGGCTTCAAAAGGGTGGTGGGATACTGCCAACAGGATCACTGGACGAAAAACGCAGGGGACCCCTATAAGCTCAGTGATTCTTCCAGATGACATCAATGCCTACTTCCAGGCAATTAACACAGATGAGGCTTATGTAGCTCCTGTGCGCATGGAAATTCCGGAAGGCACATGCATTCCAACCGTGAGTGAAACTGACGTTGGGAGAATTTTATCTCACCAGAAAAGAACTGCATCAGGGCCTGACGAATTTCCCTACTGGCTCTGGCGTGACTTTTCTCACCATCTTGCACCTATCATTACTAAGATCTTCAACTGTTCGCTAAAGCACCAAGCTGTTCCATTAGTGTGGAAATTAGCGAATGTTGCGCCCGTCCCCAAGGAATCTCCATTGACCGAACGTAACCAGCTACGGCCAATTTCATTAACCAATATTATTATGAGGATTTTTGAACGCCTTGTCTGCAAAAACGAACTATCCTCCACTCTCAAGTCAGCAATTGGCCCAGACCAATTCGCCTATAAGGAGGGTCACAATACCACCATGGCTCTTATTAAGTGCCAACACTTTGGCTTGAGAAGCTGGACAAGGATGCAGATTTTGTAAGAGCTTTCTCATTCGATTTCAGCAAGGCATTCGACACCGTCTCTCATCACATTTTGTGTGACAAATTGGCAGCATATGACATCAATCCTTATATTAAGAACTGGATCATAAGCTTTTTGAGTGGTCGTCAACAAAGGGTCGTTGTCGATGGAGTGGTTACCAGTTTTCTCAGTATCAATAGAGGAGTTCCACAAGGAACAGTGCTTGGGCCCTTGCTGTTCTCTATCATGGTCAATGACATTAAACCAGTTAGCACCAATACTCAGCTAATTAAATACGCCGATGACATCACAGTTAGTGTGCCTGTGACATCTGGTCCCAACTGTCTTGCTGACTCATCACTTGAGGAAGTAGTGAACATCAAACGCTGGGCAGACATGAACTTAATGAAGTTGAACATGAAAAAGACTTTTGAAATGGTAGTGAAAGGGAGGACCAAAAAGCCTGTCCAGAATCCATAGAGGGCATAGCTAGGAAGAGTGAGTTAAGACTGCTAGGCATTACAGTTAGTGAAGACCCTTGCAACTGGGACACGCAGTTTGAAAACATGCTGAGTAAAGCCAGTTCCAGGTTGTATATCTTAAGAGTCTGTAAGTACTATGGCTACTCCCTTCAAGAGCTCACTCTACTATTTAATAGCCTCATTATGTCACTTTTTACCTATGCAATTGAGGTTTGGGCCTCTGCCCATTATAACAAATATCTTTCATGCATCGATAGGTTTTGCAAACGGGCTACACGTTATGGCTACACTAGTGAGTATACTCCCATTGCTGATATAATAACAAAAAGGGACCGAACTCTCTGGAACAAAATAACTGCGGTCAGCATCCATCCCCTTAATGAACTTCTCCCCCCGCAGAGATGCAGAAGTACGCGGAAGAAAGGTCATAATTACATCTTGCCTCGAGTAAGAACTGAGAGGTTCAAGAGATGTTTTGTAAATAGGTGCCTCTTCAATTTTATATAACATTATGTACATATTGTATAAATTTAGATGTAGTTTTTTTTTCAATTAATATTTTTGGAATTGTAAGCCCACACGTATGCCTGCGGGTATGTTCCCTTTGAATGTATATTCTTAATAAAGATCTTTATTAACTAACAAAAACTTAAAAAGTAAATTCTTCATGAGTCCTGAAGCAAACTAATTTTAAATAAACTTTAGCATTCAGAGAAGTTGAGCCTTGTCTAGCCAATTATTTTTAGTATAATGTATATTGGCAAGCTTTAATTAATTAAGTGGTCCATTCATGGTTGCTGGTCAGAGACTTGGAAGTTTTTCGAAGCCTTTCAAGACAAAACTGTGTAATTGATGTCTAATCATTAAAAGAAGACAGTAAAAAGGCATGTGCTGCTAGCAGCCTAACATCGCAAGGGATTTGAGACAGCTTTTTATGCCTTTTTTATGCTTTTTTCTTGTGAAGTATGTTAAATTTATGTTTTAAGTGAGTATACATTAAAACATAAATTCATTTCAGCGAACGTGCACAGAAAAATAATTTCTTCTGGACCATTTTTGCCAAACTTCAATAACTTTGTTTCTTTTTGCCAATAGTATACTGATAATCATGGGTACATACTGAGCATTCATGACTAACATACCTGCCAGAGACATCAATGCTGAGCAGATTAGCTGCTCTTGTGACAAACTGTGTATAGCTCTTCAGTACAGCTTCATCATTACCCTTGACCTTGACATTCACAAGAGATAGGAGGGTGTCATTTGAAAGGCCATCACCCTGGAAATGAATCAAGATTAAAGTCACCTACAGTCACTACCCATTGTTCAGTGTTCTTTTCTTTTTTTTCCCAAAGGGCTCTCACCCAAAAATGCTGCTAGGGACCCCAGGGGGGAGGGGGGACTCCAATAAAAATACTGGTAGACAGGGTGCCCGTCAGGAAAATTGAAGTTAAAGGGGCACTTGCACGCTTATTCCTATTGCCCATGGTCTCTCCCTTCAGAATAAAAGTACACTGTGGACCGACATGTTTTTGAATGTGAATCTAAGGGAGAAACGATTAGTGCTAGTGAGAAATCCATTTCCATCACATTTATTTTGCCTTTGCGTGCTAGTAAGGCTAGTAATATTTCAGTCTGTTGAAAGAATTATTTGATGCACAGGGACTTCAAGAGTCTTGTTACAAGGTTCTGATGGAATCAACTCAAAAGGAAAGCGACAAGCTGCCATCTTTGCCGTCTTCCAAAGTGAATAAGCATAACAACCGGAAGGTTTGGCAGCTGGATCATCTGTGATATACCTCCATGAGACGGTTTTTCAGACCTGTTGGTCAATGAGATTAGCAGTAACCTTTTAGATCGAGCTGGACACCGAGAGCTGACCTCATTGTTGTGATTTCACCCTTTGGCATTCTGGACAATAAACTGGCAAACACCAAGGAACAGTTACTCTTGCCTGCAGCCTGCATTCATTTCTCCATGGACAGTTCTAGTAGCAATCAAGCTACAGCATGCTTTAATGCTGCTTAAAGAGTTAAATTGCTGTGTTAAAATGGACAAGGCTTTGTGATACCAGTAGCCGTTTGTGTTTTGTGAACAGCGAAGGCGCAAGAAATAACTCTGAACGATCCAGGAATACGGAAATGTTGTGACAAGTCGGCTATTTTCCTCTACTTATTGAGAGACATGGCCTCAGAACAACTCAGAGATACTCAGGAAAGTTAGTATAAATTATATTCTGAATTTTTACTGTACAAATCGACAAGGCTTGTGATACCAGGAGCTGTTTGTGTTATGAAATCAGCGAAGATATGAAGCAATAACTGACGATCAGGAATTATGAATTCGTTGTAGATGTATTTGTGAGTAACAATACATTATGCAATAAAGATTCTATTATCAACGCATTATTTTCCGAATTGCTGTTCTAATTTGATTTAATTGACATTCGTATGTCAGAATTCAAGCGTCAGTTCCACGTGTCAGTTGTCGAAGCTTGTTTTGAATGTTTGAAAAAGCTTGCTGGAATTTGTTATTGCTGTTTCGATCTTTCACAATCCCACAGACATAACTCCATTGATTTGACTCGAAAAACAATGCAAGTTAAACTTTTTTGTTTATATATTCTGATGCGAACACTCTCAAGAAATAGATAAGCCTCAAAAGTCCGTACTACACATGGTGTTTTGGATTTTATGACAGTAGCATACTTGGCAACCTGGGCTTTCCGTGCGAGTGCCCCTTTAACCCTAAGGGTAGCAAATTGGGTGTGGTCAACAGTGAATTTTACCCCTAAGAATATTACCCCTTGGATATGGAAAAAGTAAATTTTAACCCAAGATATAATATACAAAAATATATGTTCCAGTTTTACCTAAATGCTATTATGGTCCTTAAGAAAATTAGCATCAAGTTGAAACAATTTATTCTGTTGTCGCTAAATGTTTCATAGGTTCTTTGCCGTGAGACCCCCTAAGGGATAGCAGACTCTTTGGAAACCCCTAACAGATAGCACTTGGATGAATTTTATACCCTAAAAACACCTTAGTCTATTTATGGATAGTACACAGGTAGGAACCTCTCTGAATATTTGATTTCTCAGGCGTAATCGAAGTGTTAAAGAAGTGTTATAGAAGTGTTAAAACTTGTTGAATTCTTTACAATATGTGACCGCCGGGTCGCTTCCTTGAATATTTTTTCTGGGTGGTCTTTTCCTTATCATACCCCGTTCTAGAAGACGGTTCCTAAACGGCACCCCGTTCTATCGGCTGGAGGAAGAAATCGGGACCCCGTTTGGCGGCACATACCTGTATAGCTCTTGTAAGGGAGTACCCCCCCCCCCCCCCCCCAAAAAAAAAAAATATATATATATATATATAAATGCGGTCTTCAGATTTTTGAAGTCCTGGGGTTGACGTCCCTGCAAGGGGATGTGTGTGCCTGGATATAAAATGGAATGGCCCAATGCAGGAACTGACTGGAACAGCTACTCGTGTTGACGCCCTATCCGTCTCTACTTTGAGGTTGAGTTGGTGCGCAAAAATATGGAAAACGTGAAATTGTATCTCGAAAAAAGTCATATAGCTTACAGCGGATTCAGCATGTGTAGCAAATTTCCGGCGAAGAAATTGACTTTGGTTGCACTTCGCTAGAATACTGTATGTTGTTGCCACCAATAGCTGGAAAAAAATAATAAGAAGAAGGCCAAGCTTGCGCCATATAAACAAAACAACATGGAGATTTCGTCAAACGGGCCTCTGTTGTCAACATCTAGAATGGGAAGAAAATGCCAAGAAACTTACATTTCTCTTGAGTGTGTGTTGGCAGCAAGTCGTTACACGTGGAGCAGATCTTGTCAAAAGCTCAAACAAACGAGTGCTAGCGCATTTAAGCGCCATTTTAATGCAGAACTCTGCGAGATGGCCGGTGTTTCTCAACTCGATGGACGAAGAGGAGGAAGTAACCGCGCCGTGTCAAGTCGCAAGATATTACGCGCAATTTCATTGGCTAGTTTTCTTGTTCGCTAACATTTGAACCAATCACGTCGATTCTTACATTTGGTTACAGATCCCAGTCCACCTCAGTTTCCTCAATTCAACATGGCGGACGAAGCAACGCATTTTTGTTCAGGCACTGGGTTTCGCCTTTTCAAGTAGCGTAATGAGCGGAGAGGTTGCTAAAAGCTTTTATGAAGTTCTAGGAGTTTCACCAGAAGCCACACAAGAGGAGCTCAAAAAAGCCTACCAGCAACTCGTTTTGAAAGTGAGTATAGTTTCTCGCACAAGGGACTCGCGCTCGATAGAGTCATAAAGACAACAAACAGGTCTGAGTTTCACAATGGAACGAGCTAACAAAGGATACAATAGATTTTGTGGTACACACAGAAGGACCCCAATAAAGCCTCCACACAAAGGAGCGCGAGAAACCATGTAAAAGGGTCTGAGAGTCCTAATGTGTGACGTCACAAATTTGAAAAATGTTGAATGTCAGATTTTTGTCTGCGAATAATAAAAGACCAACTCAAAGATCGTGAATTGGGGTGAATTGGTTGAAACGTGACCGAGATATGGCCTGCTGAATACATAATTTTCTTTAACAATTTATGTTGCATGCTGGACTGGTTTTGCTGAAAAGGTTCCACATGGTATTGGGCAGTCGCAAAAAAAATCACACCAAAAAATTCGGAATTCCAGGGTGGGTGGTCAAAGTAGAGCTTGGAATTCCATGGTGGGCACCCTTAAAATACAAAATTCCAAGGTGGGCAAGCACAATTTCCAGGGTGGTCATGAGAAAATCACTGGAATTCCAGGGTGGGTGGTCCAAATTCTGTGGCTGGTCCTCAACAGGAGGGTGTGAATTTTTTTGTGAAACTGTTTTCTTGGTATTTCCCAAAACAACAATAATATTGTATTAGGGAAGGAGAGTGAGGCATCTGAGCTACATGTACGTGACCCAGGGGTTTTTGTCACTGATTGTAGGTTCACCCTGACAAGATAGATAAAGGGTTATCTGCAGAAGAACATGCAAAAGCATCAGCACAGTTTCTAGTGGTTGGGGAAGCCTGGAAGGTGTTAGGTGATCCTGAGCAGAGGCACAAATATGACAAGGGTATCAGAGGTGAGAAACTACTATCCTTTTCTATACATGTAAGCAGTAGGTTGCATATCACAGATTGCAGATCACAGCTGTTTTGCATAATTTTTCCAAGTGCATGTTATCACAAACTAAAGGTAGCAGATAATTATTTGAATACAATAAGCTGTATGGGAGGCATCTGAAGACTGTAGCTCAACCCCTACCTTGCAAGCCACGGTATGAATTTATTATCAGCTTCTTTTTTGCAGAACAAAATCTGGTCCAAGAGTGGCCTGTAAATGCTGAAGTAGACTTGGATGACATGGAGGAATCATCAGGTACATTCATTATTGCTGCAGTTTTAAATGTAATAATTCAATGAACTCTGACTAATTCTACCAATACTGACTAAGTGATTGTGTTTTCAAAGCACTTCCTGAATCAAACATCTGAGCAACCCGGTAGTTTTTGCAAAACCTCTCAGTGATGTTTTTGGTTGCTAAGTGTTAGGCCAAAGGAATGAAGTCATAGATTTGCGTCCAGACTATTTTCAAAACAGAGGCTGTTGTTTCATTATTTTACTTTAAAGCCATTCTCAGTTACACGCAGTCGCCAGGAAAATTAATGCAGGCAAGCAAAAACTCGTTTTACTGTCTTGTCTGAGCGTGACAAGCCGGCAAAAGCATGTGTGTTGCCATGGAAACTTTGACAAAGAACGATTTTTCGCTTGCAAGCTTTTTTCCTGG
The DNA here is from genome assembly GCA_033964015.1 of Scolanthus callimorphus. NCBI lineage: Eukaryota > Metazoa > Cnidaria > Anthozoa > Actiniaria > Edwardsiidae > Scolanthus > Scolanthus callimorphus. The sequence continues at coordinate 8,967,130 of CM066915.1, forward strand.
CGACCGTGTGTAGCTGAGAATGGCTGTAAAGTGTCTTTCAGTCGTTTCAGGGAGTTCCAGTTGATGTATCATTAATGCAGAACTCCAATAAACATATGTAGTAGTACTGTACTGCTAAGCCACTCAGTTAAAACTATGTTCTGCAGTCCCTGTTACGTAGGGGCTGTGGAGCTCAATGAAAAGTGGTAGAGCTAAATTTTCGATAAATGGAACATGCATTTTCATAGTCACTTTACCATTAGCATAGCGCAAACACTGTAAATTTATCCTTTTACTCACGTAAATAATTCGGAAGTAGCTCTCTAAGCACGCAGGTGGTGGACGCAAATCTATATGACTTTCATTCCCTTGGCCTTACAGTGTAAGTTGTGTGATCAAAGGAAGCTGATGAAGCATGGTTTGGCTGTTGCTGTAGAGCTTGCAGAGTTACAGTGTGAAAACCACAGTACTTAAACCTTGAAATGCATCCACCTGTCTTGTATTATTCTAATATTATTATTTTTTTTTTATCAGTACTATTACTGACAATTGTTTTCACAATACTTTTCTGCACCAGGTTGCAAAAATGGTTTCTGTGTTCACAACTACTAGTAGGTTCCTAAGTTTGCAACCAAGTTCCCAACTAACTCGCAGCTCATATAGAAAATTTAGATCAAAAACAGATAAAAACTTTTGATATTCACATCACTGCAAAAGAAGCCTAAGCAGCTAATGTTTGAGTTTTCAAACCAAAATTTCCCAACTTAGATGCGAAGTTACGAACTAATAATAATAATTATAATAATAATGGGTTACGCAAATCGGATTCCACTAGGTGGCTCTTCTTCCCGTGGGGCCTACGGTTTTACGTCCTTATCCGAGAAGACCTGAAGGTCTTACCATTTGCAGATGTTAGAGCAAAGGCAGCACCTTCTCCTCAATTATCTAGAAAAGACCCTGAGTGTTGGTCTGACCAGTTTTTGAACTCCCAACCTCCCGCACACAAGCCCGGTGCTCTATCACTGCGCTAACCGGTTGGCAACTTAAATAGTTGCAAACTTGGTTGGCAACCTAGTTGGGAACATGGGAACTAACTTCGCAACCTGACGTGGAAAAGTATTCTGAAAACAACTGTAAATACCCCTCTTGATAATTTTTTTTTCTTATCTTGTCTTAGAAGGAAGCTACACTTGGCCATGCCGATGTGGTGGGGAGTATGTCATTACTCATGAGAATTTAGAGAATGGCAAGAGTATTGTGTGCTGCTCTGTCTGCACTCTGTCTATAAGGGTGATGTACACAGTGGTCAGTGAGGAAGGAGATGTATGAACCAAATCAGCATTTTCCTGTCGTCATCATGGCTGCATGGTTGAGAGAAAGTCCTTCTGGTGGCAAACAGGTTTAAAATAAGTAATTGAAATTAAGGACTTTGTCTTGCAATATCCTGAAATCAAAGAATCTCTAGAACTATAAATTCTTTTGGCAAGGGCTTCATCAGAAGCTGGTCCCAGGGTTCAGTCTCTGTTGTGTATTTTGATGATGGTTGGCAACTTTGGAGGTTTGCTCCACAGTGTCAGTAGTTTTGGCATGCTCAGCATTTTTCCAGACTTTTCACAGTGTAATGTACATTTCAATTCTGGAGATGCCTGTTACTTTACCATCAGTATCGATCTACATCACTGTACTGTCTTCAACAGTTACTGAAACTCCCTGCCAAAGAATGGCTTTGATTTCCTTGATAGGCATGTAGCAGAGAAACCAGGGGTACTGGCAAGTTACACATTACTACTAATTTTAATTTTTATCTTAAATACATTTTATCAGTTAAGTTTTACTGTGTCCTTACTGGAAGGGAAATATTTACGTAGTACACCATGTTGTTTATCTTTCTTTGAAACACTGAGTAATGATGCAATATTTACGTCTGATAGTACAGCTGTAAACACCATATTGTCAAAGATTAAGATACCATATGTCTCAATCAGCTGGATCCACAGACTGTTCATGTGCCAGCTAACATATGAGGGGCTGCTACGTTTAGGGTTTCTTCAAGCTTTTTTATGTCATAAATTCACATCATCATAATATAACAACTTTGCCATGATACTAGAATAATGATTTTTTTGCATCCTTCCTGAAAGGTATTTAAAAACTAAATGTGCCTTTTATAAACAATCAAGTACAGTTACCAGTATTAAATGCAAATTTTGAGCTAGCTTCAGGGTGTTTCCTGTAAATTAATTTATGGTATACTGTACTAGTTAACTTTTGCTCGCCTATTGTACTCAAATCTGGTGGTGGAAATAACTTAATACTATAATATTTATTGAATCTCAAGCAGAGAAAATCATAACATTTTTATGTGAGCCTAAAATACAGTATCAAAAATATAAGACAAAGATAACCAAAAATATGTGATTTTAGAGTGCTAATACTTTAAGTAGTACACTTCTAATGTTCTTTCATGTAATAAAACACATCTAGTTTCCACCACTACATATTTTTTTAAGAAATGCATAAAAAGGTCACCATTAACAGCACAATAGGGAACAATAAAGGTAGTATTTCATTACAGTAAAGATGAGGACCTAATTTATCAGTACTGCCATTATACAGTAACACCCAGTAAGAGCAGTAGTCCCCTCATATAGCCATGTTTGCTGTTACTATGGTAACCACAAGCTCACTTGGGTCCTAGCATGTCCTCAGGGCGCACCCACTCATCAATTGTTCACTTGTGAGTAGACCAAGGCTGATGGCAGCATCTTTTAAGTTCGTGCCTTCCTTATGAGCTTTCTTGGCGATCTTTGCAGCATTGTCATAGCCGACATGGGGATTTAGTGCTGTGACCAGCATGAGGGACTCTTTCAATAGGGAGTCAATACGCTCTCTATTGGCAATGATACCATCAACACAGTTATCAGTAAAAGCACCACAAGCATCACCTGGGGAGAAAATATAACAATATTATTAGTTGGGTATTGATCTGTCATTTCAATAGATCCTCTTGTCAACACATGAATTTGACTCTTTAAAGTCTTTGTTGCCGAAAATATGGAGTATGGAGTCAGTCATAACGTGCCTGACCTGATGTAAATCATGCATCTTATTTGAGCATCAACATGATAAAGACTACCCCTGTGAGCTTTCTTTCTGTCAGTCTTTTAACATATAACAAAGAAAACAACACGCAACAGCCAAACCATGAAGGCTAACAACAAAACGATACAGCATAGCCTCTGCTAGCCCATAGATAAAGACGCATAATCTACTGGGATTTGAACCAACAACCCTTGACTTTCATGGTTTGAAAATATGACTGGACACTGACCTATCAATCTAGCAGACTGCAGCACATTGCGAACCATCATGGCTTAAAGACATTCAGTTCAAAGTGTCCATTACTGCCACCCACAGATACTGCCGTCTGATTGCCAATCACCTGTGCTGCTACCATGGTAATGGCTTCACACTGAGTCGGATTCACCTTGCCTTCAAGAGAAACAACAGGTAAGTTAATTAAGTTATTATAGAATCATTAGTCTTGTCTTGCTTTTCTAATGTTGGTATTCTTTGTGAGTAAAATACATTGATCAGAGGTTTAAAGAGTCTGTGTCAGCCGCCATTTTGACAGCATAGCAACACACTACGGCTGATTTAGAGAATAAAGAACAATGTTCTCGATTGAATTTGGTAAATCAAATCTGAAACTTTGCGCCATTTAGATGTTTATTAAGAAATTTATACGCGTAGTTCTTCTTCTAATATCGAACGAAAACAATAACTGGCTGACATGGGCTCTTTAAATTAAACTGAAATATTGCAACAAAAGTTATTGAGCACTCTCAAAATATCATTTGGAAAAGAAATTAAAAGAGGGTGTGTTTACATTAGAATGAACATTCAAATTAATTTGGTGCAGTTTTATTTTACTTTGTTGTTTTGGAAAATAATTTTTGCAAAATACCTTCCCCACAAGCACTTCCTACTTGAAGCAACCAAAACAGCAATGACAGCTGGTACGTTCAGTTAGCACATCCAGTCTGTTCAAAACATTGAGTGGGCTTTTGGCAGTTTCTGCCTACTAGTCTATATAACCACGTTAAGCAACCCCCAGTTTCACCTACTGTTGGCTCCCGGCTTCCCATGTCATATCAGGACAGAAGCTAACTACGTAAGTGGCTAACATTGTTTGATTGACCAAACAAAACTGCCAAAAGCAGGGATGATTGTCAGGAATTTTCAGTTTCACCCCTAAAAGATACCAAAAAAGGGCGTGGCTCAAATACTTTTTTATCCTAAAAGATACCCATCAAGAAATTTCTTTCTTTGAGTAAAATGCTGCCTTTGATGTCTAATTTATCATCTTGTCAACAACTACTCTCTTTCTTGAAGGTTTGTTGCTGTGTTAGATATGATCATTCCCACCAAAAAATATGGGGGTCCCCCTGGAATCATATTGTGTTACCTGAAACAGCTGTAAGACGTCAGAGTTACACGTCAGAGTTACATGTACCTGGCATGATGCTGCTTCCTGGTTCATTCTCAGGTAACAGTAGCTCCCCCAAGCCACACCGTGGCCCTGACCCAAGGAACCTGATGTCATTAGCAATCTTCATCAAGCTACAGGCAATAACATTGAGGGCTCCATGTAACTCAACCATGGCATCATGGGCAGCAAGACCTTCAAACTTGTTGGGATTGCTATGATCAAGACAGAGACTAGGGGTAAGTTTATGCTAACTAACTTAACCTATGCTACACTGATGAAGTGGCAGGAGCCACGAAACATCTGCTATATATTTTAGTGCTTTATATTCCAAATTTTACATTATTTTTAGCACTACACAGTCTATGCTATATATTTAGCATTTTCCTAACCTATGTATGTATGTATGGTACTTCAATGATTGAAATTTTGAAGGGGCCATTATAGTTAATAAACAATTATTTTACTGTAGTTTAGAGGAAAGTTGTGGAAAAGTACTAGAAAACATAGAATTAGAAAAATAATGCAAAAGTTCATGGAAACTTCTGGAATTTTATCTTCACACACTTTCTCTACCAGTGAACTCTCTGACATTCAAGTGGGGCTAGTGTATTCAATACCTTGTGAAGGGGAGCTTAGTGTATTCAGCTATCCTGGCTGTGACTTTCTCTGCAAATCCAATGCGAGTGTTGAGCCCAGTACCAACAGCAGTACCACCTATAGCCAGCTCATATACCCTTGGCAAGGTAGCCTCTACCCTTGCTATGCCATTCTCTATTTGCTTTGTATATCCACTGAACTCCTGGCCTAGGGTTAGAGGGGTGGCATCCTACAACAATCAGATGGACATAATGTGTTGCAGACATTATTCTCAAACACATAAATAATTCACCAAGCTTAAAAAAGAAAATCATATAGTAAAAGAGGTTTGGATGCGATATGTAATTTGAATAGAGTTTTGATATTTTTTGGGTGGTCATACGTAATAGAGCTGGGAATTCCAGAGGGTGGGTAAGCACAAATTCCAGGGTGGTCATAGAAAATTCACTGAAACTCCAAGGTGGGTGGTTCAAATTAAAAAATCCCAGGGTAGGTAGCTGTCAGTGGGGTCTGGGTCCTAAACAGGGAGGTGCAGATTTTTTTTTGCGACTGCCCATTTGCTGTGACATTATCAATAACATCAGCTCATGGGAAACAATTTTACCGCAATCAAATCTGACAACATTTTCTAAGAAGAGAATAACATCATGTTTAATATGCAAACTGCCTAAAACATTCAGCTCCCATAATATGCTTGTTATATGATGTGTGAGTGTAGGGTACATGCACCATCTCACCTGGGTGTGTGTGCGACCAATCTTGATGATGTCCTTGAACTCCTTGGCCTTACTGTCCAGTGCTGCATGGAGTTTCTTCAGCCCTGGCATCAGTCTTTCCTTCACCTCAATAGCACAAGCCACATGCATGGCTGTAGGGAAGGTGTCATTTGAGCTCTGAAGGGACACAAATACCAATGAGAGACTTAGAGATGTTTATGTTTACATAAAGATTGGGTGACTGACAACGCGTTGTGCCAACATTTCTGTCGATTTTGTCTGGGCGCCATATGTTTCTAAATAATTAAATTTTTGAGTTTTGAAATTGTTGTATTGGGTTAGCATTGATTCGATTAACACCAAATTTTCGGATTTTACACAAATCAGTGTGCTCTTTCTTACTAAGTGGGTCTTGTTTTGACCATAATATTGAGGGATTCACAAGCAGTCCCTCACGATATGAAACTCGGCAATGACTGAGTAATACACACAATGTATGTCAACTGCTGATAGAGCAAGTCTCCCCCTACCTGGCTCTTGTTAACATGATCATTAGGGTGAACTGGTTTCTTGGAGCCCATCTGTCCTCCCATCATCTCTATCGCTCTGTTGCTGATCACTTCATTGACGTTCATGTTAGACTGAGTTCCAGAACCTGTCTGCCATACTACCAGTGGGAAATGGTCCCTTAACTCACCACTGATTACCTGGAAAATAGTAATTCAAAGCCATGATTCTAACCAATCACTTTACTGGCATGAACGTGACAACTCCTCGACTCCTATGAACATTTCATGCTTGCCTTACACTGAACACTTCCATAAGAAGCTGTAAATCACCCCTCCCTACTCCCAGTCAGGTCTCACAACTGGTTCTGAAGGGGGCCCAACATGATGAAATTCATCCATACCTTTTAGGGGTAAATTTTGCAAGCAACACAGCTTTGTAACAACTTGCAACAGCGACACCAGAGCACCCAAAAAGTGACAAATGACACACTTTTCTTGAGAACAATTATAGTGAGTTACTGACAGCAACATCAAGGTTGTCCAAAGCTGCAACACTACCTAATTTGAAATTCAGACATGTGCTATCCCCCTTACATGAACCAGGCTGCCTTTGTCATATAATTGATTATGGTGTCCCCAGTCCTATGATTATGGCGCTAGGGATGTATGCCCAAGCTATTCTATACCTCATCAGCTGCTTTCATGATATTATCAGCAACAGCTACATCTAATCCAAACTCTTTGTTGACTTCCGCTGCTGCTTTCTTGAGGTAGCCAAAAGCTCTAATCACTAGAAACTAGACACAATTGAAAAAAACACATAATAAAAAAATGCTACTTTTTGTCTAATCTTGACCAGCATGTAAAGTTGAAGTGAATATGGGATACAAGGACCATTCTGTGAAAGCCCCTTTATATACTTTGATGTAAATATTCTTTTTGCTGGTATTGTAAGTTACACATAGCAGGGATGTCAACTCTTCCTGTTTTTCCAGGAGTCTCAAGAGTTTTCACTAATTTTGTCTTCTGCTAAATTTTCCTGAATTGCCTTACATTATCCATTTTTTCTTGCAACTTTCCCATAAACTGAACTAGATTTCGGAAGTCCTAGGGTTGACATCGCTAGGAGTTTGAGGAACTAATTTTAATGTTTTTATGTTAAATCCAAAATTACTGCACAAATATTTCATTCAAAGATAATAGAGTGGTGAGCACTAGATGGCAGTAAATTTCTGGAGGGCAAGGAGCTAGGCATTTGCCATTTTTCACATTGAATGCCACAAGTAATAATGGAAAATCAATTAATGTCTAATTATCAAGCAAGAAACAATCCATTAGTGACTTCCTGGTGAAGAATTTTATTAGTGACTTAGCCTGGTATTGTACAATACTTACAGGCATTCTCTCACTCTCATCTCCAATTGGGAAGTTGGTTTTTGATCTTGCAGTCTGGGCTCCATAGTATTTATCAGAGGGCACCTCAATCTCTCCAAAACTGTCTGTCTCTACTCGAGTGGCCTGTAATTGGCAAAAACAGTGATTTGTATTGTTTGCTTTTATCATATTTTTATGTTTGTTTGTATTTTAGAACAATCTCTACCCTATGTGGGGGAATTAGGAATTATTGTTTTGGAATGAGTTGTAAAAAAATGAAATGAAATGAAAAAAGAAACAATAAAAGACTATAACAATTTCTGCATGCTGATTGGTCAATATTTACATTTTTCTTTTGCTTGATAGTCACCTCCAATGGTGACTACAACACTGAATGTGATGGCAGGGCTGGAAATTTTTCTAAATTTATTCAACAGACAAATTTATTCAACGGACGGTACAAATTGCAAGTTGCAGGTTTGCAGGTACCATCCATTTATTGAATGTTAAAATTCGCATCCCCTGGAAAACTAGGCAATACAAAAAATGACACCTACATTCTACATTCTAAAAAAACTTACTCCCCATCCTTAACCATATTTGCTTTTTCTTTCCCAAACTGCCTTGATGTATGTTCAGTCCCGGTTCATGTATGTTTTTTTTTTTGGACAAAATAGGATAGCAAATCAATAGCCCATTTCGCGGTTTAAAAATGCGGCACTGTGGGAAGCCTGTATTTAACACCAAAGAGAGGCTCAAGCGGGCACTGTTTTTTCAAGCGCGCGTGTTGTTCAAATGGCGGGAAGAAAAGTTGAGAAATACGGCGGGTCTCATTTGCAGGTCGCAGGTCACAGGTCGCAGGTCGCAGGTCGCAGGTCACAGGTCGCAGTCCGAGATATAAAATATTTTTTACAAGTTTCCGAGACCACGCAGACTCCTGTAGTGGTTCTACCATTTTCTTCGAGCCGTATTCATCATGAAGCCGTATTCACGGACTGATAGAAGCTTTTATTAAACTGCATTTCACTTCTTTTGAGCGAATTAACATTTGTCTTTGGGAACGGGAAAATTAACGCGCGAATATCAATATGTTGCTGATGTATGTATTTAATGTGTTTATAAAAATTCAATTGCGAGATGTTTGATCTCTAAGATGCGGACTGTAGTTTTGGCAATGCAGTTTAGAACCATGAGTGGGTTTATCTTTATCTTAAAGATACTTAGAACCTAAGCGACGATTTAATAATCATATCTATTTTTGTGAGTGTTTTACAGAACAGGGCGTTTCAGAGAGTTTCGCTTGTGCAGCACGTGATAGCTATTGACAGTCTGTGAAACGGCCAATAGAAATGGAGCGATCCCACGATAATTAGCATTACATAGCATATGTTTGCCAAAAGTAGAAGTAAAAGTTTTGTACCTTCGTAAAACACTCACAAAAATAGATACGATTATTAATTCGTCGCTCAGGTTCTAAGTATCTTTAAGATAAAGATAAACCCACTCATGGTTCTAAACTGCATTGCCAAAACTACAGTCCGCATCTTAGAGATCAAACATCTCGCAATTGAATTTTATAAACACATAAAATACATACATCAGCAACATATTGATATTCGCGCGTAAATTCTCCCGTTCCCAAAGACAAATGTTAATTCGCTCAAAAGAAAGTGAAATGCAGTTTAATAAAAGTTTCTATCAGTCCGTGAATACGGCTTCATGAATACGGCTCGAAGAAAATGATAGAACCACTACAGGAGTCTGCGTGATCTCGGAAACTTGTAAAAAATATTTTATATCTCGGACTGCGACCTGCGACCTGTGACCTGCGACCTGTGACCTGCGACCTGCGACCTGCAAATGAGACCCGCCGTGAGAAATACATTTTCGCCACTACTGGCAGGTAGATCGAAATGACTTGCTACAGTATTTTGACAAAGGGAAGTGCCCACAGAGAACATTGCCCACCTGAGCCTCTCTTTGGTGTATACAGGATTTTAACCGCGAAATGGGCTATTAATCAATTTCTGCAATGCAAAATTTGTTCTAATGACTCAGACCCTGTCCACACTACACTGTTTTCAAACGAAAACGGATACTTTTTGCTCCGTTTCCAAAAAGATTTGCCTCCACACTTACCGTTTTCGTATTGTTTTCGCCCTTTTTGGTGCTCGTTTTCGGCGTTGTAGTGTGGACGATAGCCGTATCCGGAGCAAAAAGTATCCGTTTTCATTTGAAGACGGTGTAGTGTGGACAGGGTCTCTGATAGTCTCTTCCATGTTAGAGAATCTGCTTGAGATCATGGTATCAGCACAGCGTGGCGACAGAGATAGCTTGTACATTATTTTGAGTATTTAGTTTAAGCCTCAAAATGTCTCTGAAACATTACCCCTTGTTTTGAGTGAGGGTACCCAAAAATTACCCCCCTATAACTTATAATCCATATCTTCCAAATTTTTACCCCCACCCAAATTATACACCGCAACTCGGAGATTTTGTGCACTGATACAGAGGTTTGTTTACTCTTATCCAGGGAACCAGTTTGTTTTGTATGTTAACAGAGACTGCTCGTTTTGTATACAATAAGATAGATTTCTGACAAAGCCCACTTCAACTTCTGTGACACTATCTGACATAGTGGTATGAGTTTTACAGTAAATTATCTGTAAGAATAAAACAATTTGCTGTTAATTGTACCGAATGTGCAATCCCGCAGATCTCGAAAATAATCCAGTCCATGCCACACGTGTACACATGACAAATCATATCAGCTTTGCGGAATAATATTTTCTTGTCGAAAGAAATCGATGTTCGTGCACACAAATCTGGAGTCGAGTAGAATGTCTCTTACCATGAAGCGTGCGAGGTTGAAAGTGGTCTTATGAGCGTGAATATAAGGTCCTGCAAGCCTAGAAAGTGGAGTAGAAGCCCTTAGTACAGTACAAAGTCTGTAAGCCATGCTCGAAAGGCGATAATTTATGCTCTGAGACCGGCAAAAACTGCAAACAAGATGGCGGACCACAGCTGGTGGCCAGCAGTACACACCGCGGGCTCGGTTGAGAGTTAAAAAATCAACTCGGGAAGGAAACGTGCCAGAATTCATGCGAACAGAGCAACTCTGATTTGAAATAATATGATAATTGCTATCACAGCTACAATAAGGTGGTGCCCTTTGAAAGTAAATCGATATAACTGACCCTGTGTACGACTAAATGTATTTCCTAACTAATGTTTTCACCGATTCTGCGACGATCTGCGCACAATTGCTTGTGCGCGCGGACATACACACATCATTTTTACTGTGTAAATCTCACACTGAGCGCGATTTTCATCGACTATTCCCAATAATGAAAATACAGTGCAGACAATAGTGCAATAGTATAGCACCCAGTACTAATAAGAGTGCTCGTGCGCTCGTTTGACTCTAGTTGCCCATAGTTACCAGTGACATTGTGACGTCATTAGATAGCTTCTAATTGCTCAGATTTGAGAATCTAACTGTCAGGTTTTGTTTCCGCATTAACGATGGCTCTGTGAATTATTTCAGATTTGCTACAAACAACATGGCCATCCGCGAAGGAGAAGGTAAGGCATTGCCCACTCGTGACATTCCAGTGCGTTTTTTGTCGCGTTTGTCGCGGCCATTTTTATCGCGCGACTACAATACTATCGTTTACGGGCTACCGTGAAAAGCAAACTGATTTTCGAGTTTGCCCAGACGCAAAACACGCCCCTCTGGCGTCGGGCGGCCGCGTTTCATGGCCCAATCACGTTAGGGGTAGTAGTTGCATTACGAGTTCTCTGCTCTACCGTAAATCCGTGCGATTTCGCACCCTCTTTCTTGAAACCAGTGCGACATCGCGCGACAAAATCGAAGTTCTGAATCAGTCAGCCATACTACTTTCAAGAGAAGAATCGCGCAACACGGGGAGCTCTGGATTCGCAAGTCGCGCTCAAAATAAGACTGTTTTCATGCGTACAACCCTGCAACGGGTAATTATCCTTACATTTATATCGACTGTCGCATTTAGTCTCAGTGGTGAATTACATTCAATCCACACATACCCATTTCAGAAAAAAGTTGCACCGTCACACCTGCCTGTTATATCCTGTGGTTCGTCATGGGAGAAACAAAGAAGAACGAAATTACCGTGTAAAATTCCTTGCGAGCGATGTATTGTAGAATCGATTGGCGTATGCAAGATGATAAGTATGGCTATTTTTCCTGAAAAGCAGTGTCCATGATTCTGTTTTGGTATTTGCGCGCATAACACATCGACGTGCGTTACAACAGACAGTTGTGAAGGTGCAACCTTTTGTGAAATAATTTAATTTATTAAATTTGCCTGAGGGCCGGGAAATCCTCACAGAGCGAGGCTCCAATTACGAGGTTCCCTGGTCAGTGTGGTGGGTTAGTAAGTTGTAAGCCCTGCACTAAGGATGGGCAGCTTCCTCGTGGTTCTTTAGCGTCCTTCTGGTTCGGCCGGTTAGTGTATTGATATGTGAGAGACGGGACCTTACAATAGAGTTATTCAAGTTTTTCAATCGTTCATCAAAATCAACTGGCAGACCAAAACTTGAAAAACTGACCTCGTTTACAATTACATACTCTTCTACTCTATAGTCGACTAGCTTCGACTTTTTCAACAATATCCTTTTTTTAATCCTATTTCTTTTTTCCCAGGGAGTGACTCCACTGCCCTTCGTCAGCTGCTGACCCACGTGCCAGACACGGTGATTATGTGCGACCATAGCCACTCCATGCCTAACGTGACGCACATGCCGGGCGTGTGTATGTTTGCCGATATATCAGGTATGTACAAGGCTAGATCCCATAACCATTCCATGCCTAACGGTACACACATGCCGGGCGTGTGTATGTTTGCCGATATATCAGGTACGTACAAGATTAGAGACCATAGACACTCTATGCCTAAGCCGTTACACACATGCCGGGCGTGTGTATGTTTGCCGATATATCAGGTATGTAAAAGCTAGATCCCATAACCACTCAATGACTAACGTTACACACATGCCGGGCGTGTGTATGTTTGCCGATATATCAGATATGTACAAGGTTATAGACCATAGCCACTACATGTCTAACGGTACACACATGCCGGGCGTGTGAATGTTTGCCGAAATATAAGGTATGTTCAAGGTTAGAGAACATAACCACTCCATGGCTAACGTTACACACATGCCGGGCGTGTATGTTTGCCGATATATCACGTATGTAGAAGGTTATAGACCATAACCACTCCGCCCCTAACGGTATACTTATGACGTAGGATTTACCAACCTCTGTGAGGTGTATGGCCAGGCAGGGTGCGAGGTGTCGTGTGGGACAGAGAAACTGACAGCCACGTTGAACATATACATTGGCAAGATAGTAGAAGGTAAGAAAGGATAGAGCTTAGACGAAATTACTGACAGTGGGCTCGGTAGTGGGCTCGATGTGATCCGACAGCCATTTTAAGTAGGAAACATTACCCAACGTATGTCCTTGCCGCAGGGTCGAGGCTTGTTATTTATCATTAAAGCCGGGAAAATAGGATTTGTCGCGCAATATTGTATTTTTGATGATCACACATGCGAGCCAAGGCGGATTTTACCCCTTAACTTATATCTACCGACTAACCAATTTGAATTGCAGGCAAAATGTTGCGCGACAAGTTGCGACGAGCACTACAAAGATAACAAAGAATTTTTAGCTCAAAATAAACCTGCGCTCTACTTCGCGCAACAAGTTTTTATAACTTGAAACCAATGTTTTTGTTGCATGACGAGTTGTGGCGCGAGTGAAAAACGCGCTACATTAATCCAAAACTTGCAATGCAATGCTACATGATGTTAACACTAGCATATCTCTCTTGACAGATATTCTCATGAACGGCGGAGATGTCCTTAAGTTTGCAGGTAAACTAAGTTTGATCGTCAACTGTACAGGGTCAACTAAACGCCAAGTTCGTTATTCTTGCATGAACCGTTTGAGTGTTGGACCGTTTCGGCCAGTGTTGATTTGCAACCATAGGAAAGATCAGTGATGAACAGAGGACAAAACAGAGAACAGGGCATTATAGAATATTTGTATGTTCTTTTATTGTGTACTGTTATTTTTTTATCAAACAAAAAGTCGTACTGGTTGACTATGCATGCATATGACTATTGCGCACTTCTAACTTTGTAAGTAATGTATTCGTGCCGGTTTTGTGCGCGCAAAAGACCGTGGTCTCATCTTGTGACGCATCTTTAGTCTTCCCCCTTTACTCATCCCTTGTCTCGCCCCTTTACTCATCCCTTGTCTTTCCCCTTTACTCATCCCTTGTCTTCCCCCTTTACTCATCCCATGTCTTCCCCTTTACTCATCCCTTATCTTCCCCCTTTACTCATCCCTTGTCTTTCCCCTTTACTCATCCCTTGTCTTCCCCCTTACTCATCCCTTGTCTTCCTCCTTTACTCATCCCTTGTCTTCCCCTTTACTCATCCCATGTCTTCCCCCTTTACTCATCCCTTGTCTTCCCCCTTACTCATCCCTTGTCTTCCCCCTTTACTCATCCCTTGTCTTCCCCCTTTACTCATCCCATGTCTTCCCCCTTTACTCATCCCATGTCTTCCCCCTTTACTCATCCCTTGTCTTCCCCCTTTACTCATCCCTTGTCTTTCCCCTTTACTCATCCCTTGTCTTTCCCCTTTACTCATCCCTTGTCTTTCCCCTTTACTCACCCCATGTCTTCCCCCTTTACTCATCCCTTGTCTTCCCCCTTTTCTCATCCCATGTCTTCCCCCTTTACTCATCCCATGTCTTCCCCCTTTACTCATCCCTTGTCTTCCCCCTTTACTCATCCCTTGTCTTCCCCCTTTACTCATCCCATGTCTTCCCCCTTTACTCATCCCTTGTCTTCCCCTTTACTCATCCCTTGTCTTCCCCCTTTACTCATCCCATGTCTTCCCCTTTACTCATCCCTTGTCTTCCCCCTTTACTCATCCCTTGTCTTTCCCCTTTACTCATCCCTTGTCTTCCCCCTTTACTCATCCCTTGTCTTGCCCCTTTACTCATCCCTTGTCTTCCCCCTTTACTCATCCCTTGTCTTCCCCCTTTACTCATCCCATGTCTTCCCCCTTTACTCATCCCTTGTCTTCCCCCTTTACTCATCCCTTGTCTTTCCCCTTTACTCATCCCTTGTCTTCCCCCTTTACTCATCCCTTGTCTTCCCCCTTTACTCATCCCTTGTCTTCCCCCTTTACTCATCCCTTGTCTTGCCCCTTTACTCAGGTGATGCTTTACTGGCTATCTGGAAATGCGATGACAATACAAGTGACTTGACGCGCCTGGTCAACAAGGCGATTATCTGTAGCCTGGCGATACAAGAAGAGTGTGACAATTACATGACAGACGTGGGGGTGTTATTACGGGTCAAGATCGCCCTCTCTATTGGTACGTGCTCTATAAAAGAAACACATTTACAACCACGGGTAATACTTCAGATAAGCCGGTTTACAGGCCGTAAGACGTGCTATAAAATCTATCATTGCAGTAAGGGAATCTAACATATAGAGCAGATTTCGCATGACTGTGAAAAGTGCTGCGACACGGCGCGACACGGTCGCGGTCGCGGCCCGGAACCTGGCCTGTTGTAGATACGCCAATAGAGCAGATTTCGTATGACTGTGAAAAGTGTCGCGGTACGGCGCGGAACTGTCGCGGTGGCGGTACGGAACCTGGCCTGCTATAAATGGAATGAAATCGCCAATGAAATCGCGTAGTCGCGGCACGGTCACTGTCGCAGCGCGGCACGACTTTGTCGCGGCACTTTTTATAGTCATACGAAATCTGCTCTACAGTAAATAAAGTGAAAAATTTTAAAAACAAATATGTGAGGGAAGAAAAAAAGCTATGAACAATCCAACTTTGATTTGAAGAGATTTAGCGATTCGCTTTCGTGAATATATTCTGGTAAACCGCCACTCTAACTAGTTGAGACCAGCCTCTCGTCAGGTCGCACGGAAGGTTTATAGACCTATCTATCTACTCCTACAGGCAAGATGCACATCACTTATGTTGGGGTGCAAGATTGTAAGCAGTTTGACCTTACCGGGCCTGCTGTGGAAGACGTGAATGGAGCGGAGAAATGGGCAACGCCTGGTTCTATTATACTGACGCGTCTGGCCTGGGCAAATTGTGACCAGGGTCTGTTTACACACGAGGTGATGGAAGATGGACTGCATTTTAGGGTGAGTGTTTGGATAACAGTACGGGTGGCGTGCGTTGTTGCCCCGTGGGGAGGTGGAGGACTCCACCATTTTTGGGGCGGGTGGCTTATCGGGAGCTTTCGATATTACCCCT
Organism: Scolanthus callimorphus; assembly: GCA_033964015.1. NCBI lineage: Eukaryota > Metazoa > Cnidaria > Anthozoa > Actiniaria > Edwardsiidae > Scolanthus > Scolanthus callimorphus. Next base: position 8,983,144 of record CM066915.1, read on the forward strand.
AAAAGGTACCAAAAAGGGCGTGGCTTAGTTGGTTTTGACCCCTAAAAGGTACCAACAAGTGTGATACCCTAAAAGGTACCAACAAGTGTGATATAGATAAAACCATCGTTGCTTGGTTGGCTAGAACGGACCCCTAAGAGGTACATATCTTGGAAAAGTTTCAATTTTCGAATTTTACCCCCTAAAAGGTACACGACGAGCACCCCAACCCCCAAAATAGGGGAGTCCACCCGGGGTTATTGCGCTGACCTCTCACCGCTTCGGGATTTTTTTCTCTTCTGCCTGAGTTGTGTTTGACGTGGGTGTTTATCGTGGGTTGCAGTTTTCACGATGTTGCGCACGCAACATAAATGGGATAAGAACAAAGCTTGTCTGTTTTGAATAACAAAAGCCGTCTTCACCAGAACGAGTCGGAACGGCTCAAGAGTATTGTTCTCACGACATCGTGAAAACTGTCATGGTCGAAGGCTATCCGCAATGACAGAAAGGATTTCATTTGATCTAAGTTTGTATCCGACCGGCCGACTGGACAGTTATGAGTATCTAGTGGTGGATCATTAAATTCTATCTTCGCTTGTAGGGCGGCATTTCTATAAATTTCCTAAATCGTTTCCTTCCCAGGTGACAGGGGTGCGGCAAGTACAAGAAACAGAAGTCGGGGAAGAAGAACCGTCGTACACTTCCGCCCTCCTTATGTCCATGGCAGGGGTGATATCTACCAAGGGCGTGGCCCTGTCCGCTCCTACCGTGGGAAAGCGCATCTTTGGTCCCCATGTGGGGAGCCATTTCACCAAGTATCACCCGGATATCAAGCTAACGAGGATTTATATGAAGAAACAACAGAAAAAGGAAGAGAAAGCAGCAGAGCAGTTTAGGGCGTGCTCCATTACGGGGAAACTGATGAGAACGGGCAGCATTCATGATCCGGGTCAGTAGACATACTTAGATATTGCCGCATTTGACTACAATCGGGGGCGGAAGCCAGCCTGCGTAGCAAGAATTGACGTAGAATTTTCAGGACGAGAAAACTCGGGCGAGATTTGGGCCACGCAAACAATGAAGAGGGTGGAGGCGGCCAAAAACTCGCTCGTCGTAGTTCTCGCCGTTTTCTCCTCTTTTTCTCCGGGTTTCTTTTCCCTGAAAACACACGTGAACGCTTGCTACGCAGGTTAGGCGGAAGCTGAATAATTGGACCCTGATTATTTCTTATTCTTTGGCATTTTTATTCGATTATTCATTCTTCCTTTTTAACTTGAAAATTGTTATTCGTTATTCAATTTCGAAACTTATTATTAATTATTCTTCGCCTTTCCGACGCAATAATTCTTTATTCATTATTCAGCTTCCACACCCCCGAACTATAAGGCATAATAAAACTTCGAAATAGCTATATGAAAACAAAACATATTGCTATTTATTATATAAACATGAGTGTTTTACAGGGATTTCTATCACTGAGAAAAACCGTGAAAATACGATATTTTTACATGCGAAAATATCCGCCAATAAGATGTCTTCTCCCGTTGCTATAACAACTTTCGGTTTCGGCGGGAATCGGCGCGTTTGGCAAGGGGCAGTTTCTCCTTTGTCAGTCATGTCGGTTTTGTAGAAGTTTTTGTTTCTATTCTACAAGTTTCCTGGAGCATGACAGCCTTTCTTGTTTATAAAATAAACAGAATAATACATGGACGCTTGGAGATATATCTTTAGCCAATCTAAATAAGCCCCCTAATCCGAATCATTTAGACCGCTCTAGATCAGCTTCTCAAGTCCCCTCTGATTAGGCTATTCGCTTTTAGTCAAATCACACTAGTGGTCTATTATCAATGCTGCGTTCTGATAGGTTGAGCTACTAGTAGGCTAGTTATAGCCTACTAGTAGCGAAAAGTGTCGGATTTGAAAGCCAGAAAATGGCAAATGACCATAACAAAAACATTTTTTTGGCAATACAAATTGACCTACTTGTGTGATTTGACTAAAACAATTATTCCTCTCGCCCTCATGGCCTCTGAGTCAATAGCTATTGACTCAGAGCCCATTCGGGCTCGAGGAATAATTGTTAATTAGCTTGTTCGACTAAGTACTTATCTTGTTCATAATAAAATGGCGACTCATAACGTTTTCTTGTAGATCACCGCACTGACGTTTACAACAGACTGAACGATCGCGATATCGAGGACTTGCGTGCGTACGTGTCGAAGCCAGTATTATCCAAGGTAAAAAAACACAACGAGTTACATTAAAGGCCTCGCCTTTCCTGCTGCTCAGGCAAGGGGGCAAAACATGTTTGTATGTGTACTTAGATCCCAGGCAAAAAAGCTTTAACATGGACAGCGCGAACTTGTGTAAATCCTAGTGTTACTCAAAGAGGTTCGAGAGTCATAGCCATACTCTCCCCCTTCTCGTACCACTCGTTCACTCCTCTCCCTCCTTGCCCCTATCAACTCCCCCAATCTCCCCTTCTCGCATCTCGCCTACTTCTCGTCTCCCCTCTTCGCACCCCGCTCACGGCCCTTCGGTCCACTCCGCCCACGTACCATATCGTCTTTCCAGATTGATCACGGCCAAGACCTGCAGTGGCTCTCGGAAATGCGACAAGTCTCGGTGCTTTTTATCAACATGGTGTTGCCTAAGAAAGGCGATAACAGTGCATGGGCGCTGCAGAAGGCATTCGAGATCATTCACGACAATGTCAGGCGACTAAGAGGTATGTGGGTGTGTTCACGGACACATCCGTTCAACTTGTGTTGACTGTAAATAATACTATCCAAAGAATACGGCATCTGCGAATGTGACTATCAGCTATACCCTTTAACGTAGACTCATCGTGCCCATGGCGCAATTTAATCACAAACTGTATTGTCCTTTACGCTTCTACAGGAAATCTCAATAAGGTCTTCTCCTTTGACAAGGTAATTACAAGATTATGCTTTTGTATCAGGGTTTGTTGTAATAGTAAACTGTTCATTTTGTAACGTAAGTTTTGCAAAGTGACCTGATAATGCTAGCCTGTTATCGGTTGATATTGGTGTTATGTCCTTACCTAGGGCTGCACATTCCTGGTCGTGTTCGGATTGCCTGGCGACAAACACGAAGATGATCCCACGCGCGCTCTGAAGGCGGGCCACAGAATCATTGACGCGCTTCATACAGTCCTCGAAATTACGTGAGTATGATGGATTAAAAGGGTCTGAAGCCGGAGCGTTGTCCAACGGGCCACTTTATATAAGCCGGGCTGTCCAGGTTTTCTATTTTTCCTTGGAAGCCTCACTCCGGCTAACCAGGCCAGTCCAGATCCACGTAAAGTGCCCCAAAGTCACAGCAATCGAGAGCGACATCTCAACAAGTTAATTTTATTAGTGCTGATCGCAAATGGCACTAGAACTCAAACCAAAGAATGCCTATATCATGCACATTTAGGATTCTAGGTTGTTCGAGGATACCGCAGGCAGGACTCATTTTATGCAACACAGCCCCGTTAATTCTTTTAGATGATGGAATCATGTTTTTGTCAATCCCGAATCTCACCCATTGTTTTCTTGTAGGCATGAAGCTATCGGCGTGACAACTGGGCGAGCGTTTTGTGGTGTAGTAGGTCATCGAGATCGGCACGAATACACAGGTACGACATGTTGTGAGCCACGTTTTATTTGCGTCGCGATTAGTCCTGCAACAATATATTGTTCTAGCGCCAATCTTTAAAGATGTGTTTGGCAGTACGCGTTGAGGATGTAATAGAGCCAATTTCGTATAACTGTGAAAAAATGCGGCGCGTTCTGTGCCGTGTGCGCGGCGTATAAACGGTATTGTGCCGTGCCGTGTGCCAAAGCATCTTGATTGGTTGATCTGTCATTTCGCGTGATGTGATTGGCTGAATGTTCACGAGAAGGCTAGGTTCCGTGCTATGACCGTGCCGTGTTCTGTGCTTTTTTACAGTCATATAAGAAATCTGCTCCATTGACTCTTTTGCGACATGCCATCGCACAATTTGCAATCTATAGTATAACTTCGAGTTATTTCTTGCTCTGAAAGTGCGAAAGATTATTGGGACCGGTCTTGTGGAGTCCATGGTATATCAAAGCTACAGGGTGATCGACTAGAGCAGATTTCGTATGACTGTGAAAAATGCCGCGACAAAGTAGCCGTGCCGTGCCGCGACTACGCGATTTCATTGTGTATCTACAGCAGGCCAGGTTCTGGGCCGCGACTGCGACAGTACCTCGCCGTGTCACGGCACTTTTCAAAGTCCTACGACTGCTCTATCAATGTTTGCCTTTGTGTCGGTAGTTATTGGTCGCCGTGTGAATATGGCCGCTCGGTTGATGGTAAATTACCCTGGAATCCTGTCATGTGATAACGAGACGTTTGTCGCCGGCAAATCTAAACTAAAGAAGGACGACTTCTTGTTGCTACCGGCCAAGCCACTGAAGGGGATCTCTGAACCCGGGCCTGTCCGAGAGTACAACAAAAACCATGAGTACGTTAAGCCGGGGAAATACGAGACACAAAATCCCTCAACTTGTCGCGCAACATTGTTGCGTTGCAAGTTGATGATCAATGTTGCGCAGTTTTCATCTCGCGCCACAACTTGTTTCGCAACAAAAACATTTGTTTCAATTTGTCAAAACTTGTTGCGCGAAGTAGAGCGCGGGTCTGCTTTGAGCTACAAATTCTATGGATTTGTTGCTCGTTTTTCATCAAACACACAACTTGTCGGGCGACATTTTGCCTACAATTCAAGTTGATTAGTCAATAGAAATGAGGCGCTAAGAGGCAAAATCCGTTAGGCTCACATGTTAGTCCAGTCGCTGAACTCTCCTTCGCGGCTCCGTTGTCTGTGGTCGCCGAAAGGAGAGTCCAGAAACCTTGAGATTGACCAGATATTGATTGTTGGCATCATAAATTTTGTTCATCAAGATAGGACGCCATTTCGGCCGTTCCCACGAAAATTCAAGAAACATTTCCAAGAGCGGTATTTGGATCATGCGCACTAACAAAAAAAACAAGTTCTTGGTCAGATCCAGCGCATGCGCATCCAAAGGTTTCTGGACTCTCCTTTCGGCGACCACAGGAAACAACGGAGCCGCGAGTGAGAGTTCAGGGACTGGATTAGCTCGCATGTATGATCATCAAAACAAAATGTTGCATGACAAGTTGAGAATTTGATGAAAAACGTGCAACAAACATTAGACTTGCAACACAACAATGTTGCGCGACAATTTGAGGGATTTTTTGCCTCGTATTTCTCCGGCAAGCGTTAGGCTATGCTATGTTACAAGGGTAAGGCGGTGAACTGAGCTACTTGTTGAATACAAAAATATCAGCTGATCCAAACTGTTGTTGTTTGTAAAGAAAACGCGTTTCGGTGTAGGTTGATGATATCCAGTAATGTAGCAACTGATTTTCTTATTTTTCTTTTTATCAGTCGCGAAATTGAAGACGATGAAACCGAATACCCTATTTTAGGTGAGTACTAACATTGAAGCGACTACTCAACGCTTCCAATGGGAACACACTGCTAGTTTATATTGGACACCGTTCATCAGGGTAAACAATTTTAGGCGATCTTAGGACTCGGAGTAGGCCTTGGTTGAAAGCACGCGCAATCTTGGGCGAACATCTAAGGCGATCTTAGGACCCGGAGTACTTAGGCCTTACATACTTACACAGACACTTTTAAAATGAATGGTGGGTATCGGCCCGGCCGAAGACTTGGCGCCAATAGGTTCCTTTCCACTCGATATTACAATCAATTCGCAAGACATAGCCTGGTCTTGTTTTCACTCCAGTCATCATCAACTTATGGTCTTGTTTATAAAGTATATAGTGAATAGTAGAGCGGATTTCGGATGACCGCCGAAAGTAAGCCAGAATTGCGTTTAGTCAGCGTTTCTATTGGTCGAGAGCAGAGTCTTTTGTCTTTCGGCCAATCAAATTGCGAACTAAATACAAATGCGCCATTGCTTACGTCATGACTAAACGCAAGCCTGGCTTACTTCGCCTCCTGATTGGTTTGTTGTTAAATGGTTTCCACTCCTGATTGGCTAGTGTCTGTATTTGCGTTTAGTTTTCGATAGTCATCTGTGACCCCGTTTACACGAGGCCGGTACAATTCTGGTATTTTCCGCCTGTTCATACTGTACCGGTACAATTCTGGTATTTTCCGCCTGTTCATACTGTACCGGTACAATTCTGTTATTTTCCGCCTGTTCATACTGTACCGGTACAATTCTGTTATTTTCCGCCTGTTCATACTGTACCGGTGCAATTCTGGTATTTTCCGCCTGTTCATACTGTACCGGTACAATTCTGTTATTTTCCGCCTGTTCATACTGTACCGGTACAATTCTGTTTTCCGCCTGTTCATACTGTACCGGTACAATTCTGTTATTTTCCGCCTGTTCATACTGTACCGGTACAATTCTGTTATTTTCCGCCTGTTCATACTGTACCGGTACAATTCTGTTATTTTCCGCCTGTTCATACTGTACCGGTACAATTCTGTTATTTTCCGCCTGTTCATACTGTACCGGTACAATTCTGTTATTTCCGCCTGTTCATACTGTACCGGTACAATTCTGTTATTTTCCGCCTGTTCATACTGTACCGGTACAATTCTGTTTATTTTCCGCCTGTTCATACTGTACCGGTACAATTCTGTTATTTTCCGCCTGTTCATACTGTACCGGTACAATTCTGTTATTTTCCGCCTGTTCATACTGTACCGGTACAATTCTGGTATTTTCCGCCTGTTCATACTGTACCGGTGCAATTCTGGTATTTTCCGCCTGTTCATACTGTACCGGTACAATTCTGTTATTTTCCGCCCGTTCATACTGTACCGGTACAATTCGGGTATTTTCCGCCTGTTCATACTGTACCGGTACAATTCTGGTATTTTCCGCCTGTTCATACTGTACCGGTACAATTCTAAAATTTTTCGCCTGTTCATACTGTACCGGTACAATTCTGTTATTTTCCGCCTGTTCATACTGTACCGGTACAATTCTGCCACGTTTTGCAAAAGTGTTCACACGGGACCGTTTTGGCAGCAAATTTTTTTTCAAGTTTAGCTTAGCATTAGCACTTAAACCCAGGCTTTTACCGTGGCAGTGTTCACACGGGGCCGGTACGAGCGTCGTACGAGCGTGGAACCGTGCCGGTCCGAAGTTGGACCTGGATTTTACTGGTCCCAAAAAAGCACGCGTGGCCGTGCTAAAATCGGTCCGGTACCGCAGGTCCCGTGTGAACGCGCGACGGTACCGTACCAGAATTGTACCGGTCCGGTTTTGTACCGGTCTCATGTGAACGGGGTCTAAAATATGCTATTGTGCCAAATCAAGAAGTGCTCTGCATTTGGTCCCTGCTTACTTGCTAGGTTAAGCTAACAAAGTGTTTGTTCACAGGTCGAGAGTCACAATGTGATGAGATGCGCACCTTGTTACATGGGGTCAAGTGTGATGATACCCGTATCGCTGGCGCCAGGCGACTTGTGATTGTGGAGGGGGAGGGAGGGATAGGCAAGACCAGACTCTTGGAGGAGTTCATGGACGTTGCCGAGGACGAGAATTTCAGGTTTGGCACGTAATCCATTTGAAAATCGAGTAACGATTGGAACAATTCTTGGAACAAAATTATTTACATCATATTGTTAGACTTCTGTCTTACTGCTTTTGATATCTGATCTAAAAAAAATCATTTCTTACAACACCGAACATCGAAAATGAATCCTGAAAGTTGTCCAAATCCATACTAGTAGTATACAATTTGTATAGGTTGACAGCACTATGAAATGAACATCAACAGCCAACACCATATCTTCACAACTTTGAAAAATTATTTCTCAGGTTTCCTTGGGAATTTCTTCTCGGTGTTATCGCTAATTCTTTATTTTATCAATACCTTTCATAAAATGCCAGAAACAAGGAAATTGCTTTTGTAATACTCTATCTAAAAATTGTTTCCACTTTGTGTCAAGATTACTCGATTTCTCAGCGGATTTCCTCTTAACCTTTCACCCTTCACTAAGCTTTCACTCGTCTATACTGACACGCTTCGCTTTGTGTGTCAGTAATCTAACCGTGTCAGTAAACGAGTGAAGCTTGGAGGCCTGGATGGAACGGGTCATCATTCTAGAGTTACCACAGGGAAGTTCTGCAGAAACCAATCCACGGAAAAAGCTAAATTTCCCTTGGTAGAAGAATGTGAAATGTTCGGATTTCCCGTGGCCCTCCATGCGAATTCCGAACACTTCCCTTGCGTATGCCAGCTTTTTCCCAGGATTGGGCTTCTGTAGAAACTCCCTGTGGTAATTTGCAAAACGCAACAATGTGATGCATTTGGTCATGCAGTAAATTTCATTAATAGACCTCGGCTTGGGCGTAATGTTGTCCCATTTAAGATCACGTGGCATTCATTTGAATAACCTTTCTTTGTTTTGGTTGCTTCCATGTTCATATATTCTTCGGCGCGTAGCAGAAAAACAAAGAAAGAATATTCATGGGAATAGGAAATATTACGCCCAAGCCGAGGAGGTCTATTGTATCTGTGATGCATGACGGTTTTCGCATGACTGTCGTGAGTTATTAGTTATCACTTTGTAATTACTCCTATTACTCCTATAGGCTTCATTCAGAATTTCTCAAATCACATTCCATGCGATTGGATTTGCTACAGTCATCTGAAAAATGCTTTAGCGTAGGGGTCGAGATTAATCACCTTAACCTAAATCCTGAACATTTTGCCCTAGGGTGGACTATGTTGAGGCCGACATGGCGCATGCGCACACACCTTACTATGTGGTGCAGATGCTGATCACCATATTACTGGAACTAGAGACCGCGCGAACACCAGCCGAGAAAGAGCATGCGCTAAAGGAGCATATCACTGACCCAATAGTACGAGAAGACATGTGCCTGCTAAACGACTTGTTAGGGACACATGTAAGTGGAGCTAGCTGTTCTCACGAGCGACAGAATCGCAAGTGGAGACGAAGCGTCTTATTCTTGGCTTGCACTCATTCCCATGGGAATAGAATCACAAAAGCGCGTCGGCCATGTTGGTGTACAGAACAAATAGCAACGAATGAACTTTCTTTTGTTCCTGTACACCAACATGGCTGCCAATGACGTCACGTGCAAACCAGCAATACCTCGTGCGAAAACTGGCTCGACCTAAGCGGAAGCATTCGCCTTTGTCACACGGCAGCCATCTTGGATTTTCTAATACAGCGAAGCTGACATGAGAGCGAGGTAAAGCGTGTAAGATCACCCACGCATAGTCATTTCTGTAAGAAAAATTCCAAGATGGCTGCCGTGTGACAAAGGCGAATAGTGGTAGAAGGACGGAATATTGATAATCCTACATGTTTACTTACGATTACAACGCGTGGAAACCGGAGCGACCTAAGCATGAACATAAATTAGTCGAGAAGGAAAGGGAATTAGATTACATTCTGAGCATGCGTACAACCTTCCGCTTATGTCCAGCTGGTTTTCACGCGGCGTAAGACACTTTCGCTTAAGTCTCCGGTTACGCTTCCGTCGCTCGCGAAAGTGGATGTGGAGCGTAGTTACGCTTCTTTCAGCTTTGGAATTGCACTATTTGAAAATCATGTCAAAGTGCAAAGTTATGTAAGCCTATAGTAGTGGATCGTATTTTACTTTTTCCTGCAATCATGCGTGATTAATTTCAATTCATGGCGCATGAATGCTGGTAAAAGTTAAATACTCATTCAAACAAAGTATGTATAGTTTTGATGTTCAGCTTCCGTATTCCGCTTCCGTTTATATCTGTTCTATCCTCATACTGCCGCATGTCGTGTGATATATTTCCAGATCCCTCCCCACACCAAGTTCTCCCACATGGCGTCTGACCAGGTGACGGGGCACCTGCATCGCCTGTTGTTTGGAATTGTACACCAGGTGAATACCTAACATAACTTATGCTGCGATCATCTGAGGTAGCGAAAGGTGTTGTTTGACTTTTCTTTTCATCGCCGAGAATGAGAAACTCCATTTGTTGTTTAACGAAAAACACCGGGTATCTTAGGTGCCATTGGTTAGTTTCTGGTGCCCATCCCGCCGTGTTTTGGTTAAAAACGCCAGACACGTGTTTCGGTTAAAAACGCCAGACACGAGCATCTGGTATACCCAGTTAAATTTGTAGGCAACGAAGCATCCTTGGTAGCCTGCGAAAGAGGCTCTCGGAGCACTCTGGAAAACTCCCAGAGCCGTATATGGAGCCGTTCTTTCGCTAGGTCAAGGCAATAGGGTGGTTGAGGAGAGATTGAGGCGAGGCTCGAAATCCGCTCGCAAGCTCGGCTTGTTCCGTTTTCTTGGTACAACTGCTATTCTGTACCACTGCTAGCGCCTGTTGAGCAGACTACATACTCGCAACAAGGGAGCAATGTAATGTGCCAATCATCTCCACGGGATTTCTGTTTTTTCTGCCGCGTATGCAACTCATTGGCTCAGTGGTTGGCGCGCACAGAGCAGATTTCGTATGACTGTGAAAAAGCACGGAACACGGTACGTTCACGGCACTGCTTTCTCGTAAACATTCAACCAATCACATCTCAGGCGAACAGACTGACCAGCCAATCAAATTGCTTAGACGTCATTGCTTCACAATACCGTTACGGCAAGAAACGCCGTATCTTTTACACAGTCATACGAAATCTGCTCTAGTATTCAACTGTACATGTTACTTTTCAGGTAGCGATAGAGCAGCCTTGCCTATTTGTCGTTGATAACGGACAGTTTATTGACCACGAGTCGTGGGAGTTCCTTGAGGACCTGCAGCAAGACTCACATGCCGTGGTGCTCTTAGCTCTGCGACCCTTCTCCTCCTCCAACCCGCCATGCAAGGCTGCAGTCCGAATGATCAATCACGAGAAAACCAAGAAGTTCAAACTCAGTAAGTAGTATACTCCGCGCCAATGGTAGAGGTTCCGAAAGAATGACGAGCAATGAGATATTTGTAGATGCCCTAGTTCGTGTTATATTTCGTTTATACCACAACGCGCGCGTTTCTCGAATTCTGATTGGCTCTCAGCCATGGGTACATAAAAGTATATACCACGGAACGCGCCATCATCAGCGCGTGCGCTGAAAAGAACCAACGAAAACACCATTTGGCTGCGCGCTCGCGCTGTTTTTGTTTTTTTGCCTTTTTGTTGGAGGGTTGTTGGATGTCTACAATGGAGTGCAATGGAGTGTATTATATAGAACGAGGCTAAACAATGGAGGATAACAATACCATGCATAAATTTGTATTATTGGGCTAGTATGTTTTGTTGTGGTATAAAACAAATGTCCTCTGATTTTCCGTGGTATGTCCTCTTATATACCACGGTTTAACGTAACAAAGTGGTCAAAATGTACTGCTGGCCCACTTGGCTGAGTCCACAACATTTTGATCACTATATTACGTCGTACGTCATTCCGTGGTATAAATGAGGACATACCACGAAAAATCAGAAGACATTTTGTAAATTGCAAGATGTTCAGTACGTTTGGCCGTTCTTGGTATAATTACCGTAACTGTACATCTCCATACCCCTAGGTGGCCTGGATGGTGTCCTGATGACAGACTTAGCATTCCAGTTTATGGAGGTGACCTACATTCCTAACGAACTCGATAAGATTTTAAAAGAGAAAAGCCATGGAGTCGCATCGTGGTGTGAGCAGCTTATCAAGGATATGCTTGTCAGCAAAATCATCGAGATTGTAGATGAGGAAAAGGCATTCGAGCCAGCCTTGGTGTCCGAAACAAGAGCAGAGTTGCCGTCAGTTCGCCCTCAGACTCCCATATTTAGACCCGACACTCCGCTTTCACGACCTGGTATGTATGATTGTTTACAAGATACAAACATCTCTGTTCATGTTAATTTGAATATAATAGACCCAGCTAAAAGTGGCAGTCTTCTATTTAGAAATGACGTTATGTATTATAGGTCGAATTGTCCCTCGGAACCTTTTACAAAAAGTAATACGGATTTTAGATGAGTGTTGAAAACTCAACGCAAACTAAATACCCGTAGCCAATCAGAAGCGACCCATTCAACGACAAACCAATCGGGACGAAATATGACCGCGTTAATAGTCGTGACACAAGGAATAGAAGGAAAGTTGCTCTATTGTTGCATTTTTGGCGTATATAATGTGGTGGTCCGTAACCAAGAAACTACCCAACTCAAGCCAACAATTATATCTTTAGGTACTCCACTTGTGGAGCGGGTTGACAGTGCTTCAAAATCCCGCCGAGCAAGCCTATTTGCAAAAGTATTTTCTGAAGCACCAGAGATTTCCAAAGTGCGCCGCTCGTCCACGCCAAGCGCGCTTGAATCTCCTTCCCTCGCGTCCGAAATCGGACGGCAATTTAACAGCAGGCGCAGTAGTCTTGCATCGGAAGTGTCCGATGATGTCCCGATTCTCGAGGACCTTGATATCAGGCCACAACACTATTACTTAGACCGAGAGGATTTCGTGAAAGCCTCTTCTGAGGTCATGCCTAAAGATACGCAGAAGGCGTGTATCATTCGACCGGAAGTGGACATATCAAAGGTAAGAACCTAGTTTTTACTACCGGTATTTCATGTTAGTATGACGTGTTCAAGTGATATAAGAAATTCCGCGCAGTGACTGGTCGAGAGGTTTGTTTTCTCTTGCTATAATCACCTACCGGTGACTATAACATTGAAAGCATATCGGTTAGTGACGTTACGGATTATTTGCTGCTACCCACGGAGTTTGGTAAACCACTCGATACCGGCAAATCGAGATGTCTATAGGCTTCTATGGTGCGAAGATTAGCTGTCTATGGCTTGTATGAGAAATTGTTATCTGAGCATTTTACCAAGAAATCGGTCGAATATTGTGCAAATTCATACATATCTCAATTCTAGTGAAGTTAATAACTTCAAATGGAACCTGATTTAGGAATAATTTCACAACTCAAGAATATATAATTTAAGCTTGATTTTCTGAAGCCGCGAAACCCGTGAAATCGTTAACTACGAGAGACAGTTCACTTTATTGTTGAGACTCAAGGCTTTTCTCGAGCTCGGAGAATACTTCGTTGGCAATTACTTTAGCATCAAAACAACAATCTTCGATGAGTAAAAGTCGACATTTTCACGCCTTTAGGGAAGAGAGGTCCTAGTGATTTGTCAGGTGCAAAACACAGTGCGCATGCGTGACACGGAGAGCTGCCCCAAGAGGGACGAGGCTAGCTATGAAGGATTGTAGGGATACCTATCATATCCACTTTAATGTCAAATATCATAATGTGGTAATTTCCACTCTGTTTATGCAGGTTTTAGTACCGGAATCAGTGAAGGACATGGTGTTGGCACGTGTTGACCGCATGTCACCCGAGGAGCAGATTGTCCTCAAATGCGCGTCCATCCTTGGCTCATTCTTCACCAGAGACCTCATCCTTGCTGTAGTCCCTAGATCCTCAGGTAACATTTTCCAGCTGCCATGAGTAGTTTTCTGTCACTATACATAAGGGAAGAAGGCTAGACATTAGTAGAGGAGCCCCATAGCAAAGGAAGCTAGACTGTGTATATGCATTGACCTCGATTTTCATGGGCGTGTGCGTCCGTCGTCACACATGCAACCCACCAGTTTTAGGCGGGTAAATGGGCGCCTATCTTCAAGGGATCATGCTGCAAAGACAACTAAAATGTGCGTATCTTGTCAACGCTACCCTCCTTCTGGTGATGTATATTCTATGTTTTTTTTGCACGAGCTCTGGCAAGTAAAAGCATTGAATTTTGTGTTTATATTTCAGGAAAGGTAAATATTGACCTGGTGTTATTCACGCTGGCAAGGGAGAACATTCTAGAATGTGCTAGCCTGGCTACACATCACATGCTAGCACATAACCATCACGGTTTCTATGACTACAACGATCCCGCGCATGCGCAACAACAACACGGCCATCACCACCACCACCACCACCACCACAATGTGGCCACGTCCCTGCACGCCCCGGTACTGTGTGGATGCTATGCGGATGAGGGCAATAAAGTACGTAATATTGAGGCACTGCCTAAACGCGGAGCTCCCAGTCAGATTTATGCTTTTTTAAAGCTTGGCGTCATCGTTGATGTCTCTATGACGCGCACATCACGAGACCACTTCGTTGCAGTCCGCTGGTGACCTAGACAATGCTACCAAAGTTTAGCTCTCTTGTGCTCCGCTCTGCGCCGCGCAGGAGCTCCACTACGAAGATCATTGAATTGATTAAAGACCCTGCAGTTTTTAGCCTATAAACGTATATGCTGACGAAGTAACGGTAAATAAGTTACGTTCAAACCTCGATGCACCCTTTGGTTTTGTAGTCGTAGAATAGCAATTTAAGGAGGCTCATAGCAGTTTTTCATGTCCTCACCCACAGAACTTCAATGGTCTGTATCTCATGCGGAAATGCACAGAACGGAAAGCCACATTACAAGTAAACATGCTATGGATTGTTCTTTGTGTCGACATATGTTTTGTTTACTTTGGTGCTTCCATGGCAACGTAATGGCGACCAACCAAAAATTTTAAGTTGTAAAATTCACCGAGACAAAGAGAAATTTGGGCAAAACCCTCTTAATGCCAAAGACACTAGGCTATAAGCATTACTAGGACAAAGTTTGAAGAAAAAGTAGCATCGCGTTTGAGAAATATGACGCGGTCAGTTTTTTTCGTCAAAAAAATCTCGGATTTTTTTTACTAAAAAATTGAAACGCAGGACTAGTTGTTTGAGTTTGGCGTGAGCAAGAAAAGGCTTTCAAAACTTTTCAGATTAATCGTGATCGGAATAAGCACTGGCTCTGAAATTTTCTGTGCTTAAAGAAAATGCCTCAGTCTTTATGCGGAACTAAGAACTAAATCACTACGAGCTTTTAGGCACAGTTTGAGGGTCAAGAAAGTAGGCTAATAGAAAATTCTAATTTTTTGACGAAAAAAATTGACCGCGTTATATTTCGAAAACGCGATGCTACTTTTTCTTCAAACTTTTTCCAAGTAATGCTTATAGCCTAGCGTCTTTGGCATTAAGAGGGTTTAGCCCAAATTTCTCTTTGTCCGGGTGAATTTTGCAACTTAACATTTTTGGAGGGTCACCATTACGTTGCCATGGAAGCACCAATGTAAACAACAAATATGACGACACAAAGAACAATCCATAGCATGTTTACTTGTAAAGTGGCTTTCCGTTCTGTGCATTTCCGCATGAGGTACAGACTATTGAAGTTCAGTGGGTGAGGACATGAAAAACTGCTATGAGCCTCCTTAATTGTACTATTTAATTTCGTTTCTTAACGTGCAAGATCAGCACAACAAACAGATCATGCCATTCTAGAGGGTCTGCATCCGCCATCCCAACTTAGCGCCCCATTTTATTCGAAAGATCGCTTTTTGTAATAAAGATTCAGCTTGAATGACCAGCTTGTGTTTTATTGCGTATCATCAAATGTACTCTTCATAGTCTTCTATGATTAGACTGTAGGTTCACAGAGAGCATGCGATCCAGGTCTCTTGATTTTTACGATTTGTTTTATTTTTATCAAAGCAAAAGTGAACAATAATGTCTAGTGTAGAATCTGTCCGTTCATTTCAGGTCCTTAACCTTTCGCGCATGTTAACTCCTACTGGTCCCAAGAAGCACTGCCAGTACTTCAAGTTTGTCAATATCTATGTGCAAGAGACCACATACGAGGTATGGCTGAAGGACCAGAGGAAGCAGCTACACGAAAAGGCCGCCATGTTCCTAGAGTCAGAGGCACATAAGTGTAAATCGTGTGGCGGCGGTGGATTTGTGCCGGGAGGTGTTACCGCGGAGGCAGAGGAACCGCAGGAAGAAACCACAAAACACCGGAGAATTAGTGGTTAGTATTGGTTACTATGGTAACATCGTGATCTGACGTCCCCATGTCTATCAGTATACCTTCTATCACTAACTTTTATCACTACCTCTTATCACCACCTTATCACTACCTTTTATCACTACTTTCTATCACTACTTTCTATCACTACCTTATCACTACCTTCTATCACTACCTTATCACTACCTTCTATCACTACCTTCTATCACTACCTCCTATCACTACCTTTTATCACAACCTTCTATCACAACCTTATCAACTACCTTCTATCACTACCTTCTATCACTACCTCCTATCACTACCTTTTATCATCAACCTTCTATCACAGCCTTATCAACTACCTTCTATCACTACCTTTTATTCACTACCTTCCCTCACTTCCTTCTATCACATACCTTCTATCACTACCTTCTATCACTACCTTTTATCACTAACTTCTATCACTACCTTCTATCACTACTTTTATCACTAAATGGTCTCAACAGCAGTAGATTGCTAATCAATTTTATAAAAATTACGAATGTTTTAATCGACATGTTTCGACAGTTTCAACTGTCATCATCAGTGAGTTATTCTATGTGATTTACAAACCGAATAAATAGCTAGAGAAATTACAATAATAAATTACGTCAATCGTGTAAAGGACAGCATATGCTGATTATACTGCATGCTTTATATATTGATATGTTGTACTTGTCTATTCAAAGAAGGCTTCTCACGTTTGATGTGAATTGCCTCTTTGATTTTATCACTACTACCTTCTATCACTACCTTCTATCACTACCTTATCACTATCTTCTATCACTACCTTCTGGCACTACCTTTTATCACTACCTTCTATCACTACCTTTTATCACTACCTTCTATCACTACCTTATGAAAGTGACTAGTGTGAATTACCACGATGCAATCGTAAGTGAGCGCGCCTTCCAGAAATGCATGGCGGGACAGCAAGGAAATTCTAGACTTCTAAAGTGTTAAAAGCTATCCACTCTCCATAAGTGAC
Source organism: Scolanthus callimorphus (assembly GCA_033964015.1). Taxonomy (NCBI): domain Eukaryota; kingdom Metazoa; phylum Cnidaria; class Anthozoa; order Actiniaria; family Edwardsiidae; genus Scolanthus; species Scolanthus callimorphus. The sequence goes on from CM066915.1 coordinate 9,000,030, forward strand.
TTCTGGCTATTACCAGGCAGCTATAGAAGTGTGCGCTCTCTCGTGCAGGTCGAACAGTGTACTATCCTAACCACAAAAATTATAAACAATATAGACAGTTGAAAATACGCTTTTTATTTTACACGAAAACGCTGGTATACAGCTGCACAGGAATAACCTCTCTCTCATATGATATATCCCAGTGATCAATTTTAATGCGCGCTCATTGGTTGAAACGTATTACGTGGTACATTTTCACAGGACAGATATCAGACGATATTGTCCGTTGGAAGTGATATCCGTCCTGGGAGAAATTTTTTAAGCAAAAACTGGATATTTTCTGTTTAAAAGTAATGGAAAACAAGCAACCAAGATTTTTGTCTAAGAATGTTGATGAAATACGGAAATTGGTGGCTGAGGCGACACCGGAAAACACAAAAAAGTCAACTAAACAGGCCGTGGATGTTTTGAATGGTTTACAAAGTTGTTTAGTTTTTTGTTGTTGTTTCAATCCAGTAATTCGGTTTGACATTCGCGAAAAAAAGGAAAGAACTAAACAAAAAAGAGCAAAATGACGATAAAAGAATTGTTTTTAAACTTACCATGTTGTCGTAGCTTGGCAAATAAAAAAACAACTTGCAATCAGCTCAACCAAAATTCAACCACTTCGAGTGTAGTCCAGCAAGCCGACTTCCAAGTTCGGTCAGCAGCGCTAATTTTTCCAACTCTGCATTTCACGGCTGTAATTTATACCTCAGTTCACAGCAGAACAATTAATTAACAGTCCGGCAAGGAATTAGACCTGAAAACCCGAAATCTGGGCTAGATTTCTGTAGAAAAGCACCCGGGAAAGCACTAGAACTTGTGCGTTGTAAATTTGTTTTGTGAATTTGTTTTGTGAATAGCCCCACGTTAGGGTTTGATTGACAGTTTTTGTGTCAACCAATCACAGCTCGAATAAAAATATCTTAGCCAATCATCACCGCTTACGATTTGCCTTTTCGCGCCATACTGCAGTTTAGCGGTTTTCTCGCGTTCACAATGTTTTTTTCTCTCTATCGAGTTTTTCAGTGAAGTCGCTGGGATATAAAATAAATAAACCCCTTCTTGGCTTGCTGTAATATCGGCGGATAATGTCCGCGGATGAAAAATGGTCCTCAAAATTTCACAGTTGCCCTCGAATTTCGCTTCTCGGCCAACTGTTCATTTTTCGTACCATTTTTCATCCTTTGACATTATCCGCCGATATTACAGCCGCCAGAAGGGGTTTATTTAGTAAATATCGCCCTCGAGGTCTGTGACCTGCAAAGGCTAGCTTAGCGCGTCGCGACACAGCATGCAGGAAGTTTATCTCGAATATAAGGTCTTCAGGTCTCCTTTCGCACCTCATGCCTCAGCCCTACGCTCTGGTGCTATTAGAATGGATCTACCATCCCTGGGACAGAGCGGCTCGGCAGTTTTGTGATTATAAATATGTCTAGTTGTGTAAAATACATCTATGTCTAGTTGTGTATATAGGGAAAAGCTTCATGTGAATCAGTTTTATGTTTGATAAAGCCAGTCCTTTGCCCCGAAAGCGCGCATCTTTACAACCTGCAAGTGCACATCTAGAAAGCGGTATAGATCACGTGGATAACCACGTATTATGTCTATCAAATAAACATCATCAAATACCGAGCGGAGTCGCAAAACAGTGCGTTTCTTTGCAGGAGCATCAAGAAGATCAAACTCCATCGCTACATCGAGAACCGCCAAGCGCCGTAAAACGATCGAGATGAGAGAAAATGTGAAAAGCCAGGGGGCGTTTTCGAGCCGCGCACACGAACGCGAGAGTATTTTGGGATCCGTCCCGCTCACCCCAAATCCTAAAGCGATAGAGGCTTCCTCCTTGGGGATCGTCAAAACAGCAACCGAAGCAAGTGCCACTAGCGGCCTGCAAAATGCTCTAGTGGCTTCCTCAGGAATCGTGAGTAATGCTGTTGTAGGACGCGCGGTCAATCACAGGAAGCAAAGTGTTTTTGCGAGGCTCAAGAAGAAGTTTAGCCTGAAAAGGAGGGTAGAGGACGAGCCAGATGAGCAGACAGAGAAAGAGATGAGGGATAATCTAGAGACAGGTCAGACATATGAGATAACCTAGAGACAGGTCAGACCTATGAGATAACTTAGAGGCAGGTCAGACCTGTGAGATAACCTAGAGACAGGTCAGACAACTGAGATAACCTAGAGACAGGTCAGACCTATGAGGTAACCTAGAGACAGGTCAGACATATGAGATAACCTAGAGACAGGTCATACATATGAGATAACCTAGAGACAGGTCAGACCTATGAGATAACCTAGAGACAGGTCAGACATATGAGATAACCTAGAGACAGGTCAGACCTATGAGATAACCTAGAGACAGGTCAGACCTATGAGATAACCTAGAGACAGGTCAGACCTATGAGATAACCTAGAGACAGGTCAGACATATGAGATAACCTAGAGACAGGTCAGGCATATCAGATAACCTAGAGACAGGTCAGACATATGAGATAACTTAGAGACAGGTCAGACATATGAGATAACCTAGAGACAGGTCAGACATATGAGATAACCTAGAGACAGGTCAGACATATAACCTAGAGACAGCTCAGACATATGAGATAACCTAGAGACAGGTCAGACATATGGGATAACCTAGAGACAGGTCAGACATATGGGATAACCTAGAGACAGGTCAGACATATCAGATAACCTAGAGGCAGGTCAGACATATGGGATAACCTAGAGACAGGTCAGGCATATCAGATAACCTAGAGACAGGTAAGACATATGAGATAACTTAGAGGCAGGTCAGACCTATGAGATAACCTAGAGACAGGTCAGACATATCAGGTAACCTAGAGACAGGTCAGACATGAGATAACCTAGAGACAGGTCAGACATATGAGATAACCTAGAGACAGGTCAGACATATGAGATAACCTAGAGACAGGTCAGACATATGACCTAGAGACAGTTCAGACATGAGATAACCTAGAGACAGGTCAGACATATGAGATAACCTAGAGACAGGTCAGACATATGAGATAACCTAGAGACAGGTCAGACATATGAGATAACCTAGAGACAGGTCAGACATATAACCTAGAGACAGGTCAGACATATGAGATAACCTAGAGACAGGTCAGACATATGAGATAACCTAGAGACAGGTCAGACATATGAGATAACCTAGAGACAGGTCAGACATATGGGATAACCTAGAGGCAGGTCAGACATATGGGATAACCTAGAGACAGGTCAGGCATATCAGATAACCTAGAGACAGGTAAGACATATGAGATAACCTAGAGACAGGTCAGACATATCAGATAACCTAGAGACAGGTCAGACATATGAGATAACCTAGAGACAGGTCAGACATATCAGATAACCTAGAGACAGGTCAGACATATGAGATAACCTAGAGACAGGTCAGACATATAACCTAGAGACAGGTCAGACATATGAGATAACCTAGAGACAGGTCAGACATATCAGATAACCTAGAGACAGGTCAGACATATGAGATAACCTAGAGACAGGTCAGACATATGAGATAACCTAGAGACAGGTCAGACATATGAGATAACCTAGAGACAGGTCAGACATATGAGATAACCTAGAGACAGGTCAGACATATCAGATAACCTAGAGACAGGTCAGACATATGAGATAACCTAGAGACAGGTCAGACATATGAGATAACCTAGAGACAGGTCAGACATATGAGATAACCTAGAGACAGGTCAGACATATGGGATAACCAAGAGACAGGTCAGACATATCAGATAACCTAGAGACAGGTCAGACATATGAGATAACCTAGAGACAGGTCAGACATATGAGATAACCTAGAGACAGGTCAGACATATCAGATAACCTAGAGACAGGTCAGACATGGGATAACCCATAGACAGGTCAGACATATGGGATAACCTAGAGACAGGTCAGACCTATGAGATAACCTAGAGACAGGTCAGTCATATCAGATAATCTAGAGACAGGTCAGACATATGAAATAACCTAGAGACAGGTCTGACCAATGCGGTAACCTAGAGACAGGTCAGACATATGAGATAACCTAGAGACAGGTCAGACATATGAGATAACCTAGAGGCAGGTCAGACATATGAGATAACCTAGAGACAGGTCAGACATATCAGATAACCTAGAGACAGGTCAGACATATGAGATAACCTAGAGACAGGTCAGACATATAACCTAGAGACAGGTCAGACATATGAGATAACCTAGAGACAGGTCAGACATATGAGATAACCTAGAGACAGGTCAGACATATGAGATAACCTAGAGACAGGTCAGACATATGAGATAACCTAGAGACAGGTCAGACATATGAGATAACCTAGAGACAGGTCAGACATGAGATAACCTAGAGACAGGTCAGACCTATGCGGTAACCTAGAGACAGGTCAGACATATGAGATAACCCATAGACAGGTCAGACATATGGGATAACCTAGAGACAGGTCAGACATATGAGATAACCTAGATACAGGTCAGACCTATGAGATAACTTAGAGGCAGGTCAGACATATGAGATAACTTAGATACAGGTCAGACATATGAGATAACTTAGAGGCAGGTCAGACCTATGAGATAACCTAGAGACAGGTCAGACATATGAGATAACCTAGAGACAGGTCAGACAATAATAATAATAATAATATATGTTTATTGAGCCACATAGCAGCATTGGCTGAATTGCAGTGGAGGTCAGAGACAATACTGATATTTACAATACTTAACAGATAATTTGTCTAATTATGAATAACGAACAGTGGCAAAGTTATTGAGTCTATCAGTGCGGCCTCGAAACTTCTGGGCCCTCTGAGGACCTGACCGCAGAGAATAACCGTGAGGCACCACGGTGGTATTGGGAATAACGTAACTCAGGGGCTCAATTCCCCTGGCTTTCTCTACGAATTTCGCTGATATAATTGCACGACGTTCCGTGAGAGGGATAAGCTCTGCACGTCTGAGCCTCTCACTATATTCTAAGGCGGGGCCGTAGATAATTCTAAGCGCTCTTTTTTGTACGGACTCAATGATATTTGCTAGATATTCAGGGAGCGCAGCCCATACTGGAGCAGCATATTCCAGAACGGACCGGATCAAGGAGCAATATATGCGAACCAGATCAGCCGGTTGAGCTCCAGCCTTCTTGAGAACACGGAGCGAGTACAGGCGCTTATTAGCTTTCTTCACGATATAATCTACATGGACATTCCATGACAAATCTGAGCTGATATGAACACCCAGGAGCTTGTAGCTATCTACTTGTTTGACCATTGTGTCTCCTATGAACAAGGCGAGAGGAGAGGCGCACTGATATTCCAGAAAATTAACCTGCAGCTCCTTACACTTCTTAGGATTAAGGCGCATGCCACGACTGGACGCGAACTCAACGATGTCATTAACAATAAATTGCAAATAGCTGGGGCTGCACCTCGGAACCACCTCAAAAATGGTGGTGTCATCGACGTACTTGGACCGGTTTGGCCAGCCAGAAACTAAACGGTTGACCAAGATGGCAAAAAGCACGGGGGCTAATTTAGTCCCCTGCGGTATGCCTCCTTTGGGAAAGACGGGCGGGGATACTGACCCGGCGATTTTGACACGTTGAGGTCGCTCAGTCAGGAAAGCGGAGATCCATTTCACGATAGAACTGTGAACATTTAATAGTTGTAGCTCTTTCAGTAGGGCGTGGTGGTCAACTAAATCAAACCCTTTGCTGAAATCAGCGAAAAAGATCCGAATACGATTACCTCCTCTGTCTAGGGCCTCTAATATTAAATGTAGCATGTAAAGTAGCGCATGCGTCGTAGATTTGGGGCTGACTGAAAACTGTTTACTATCTAAATTGTCAATAACCTGATACACTAGAAATTCCAGTGTGAATCCCTCCATCACCTTGGCTAATATTGCGGTGAGGGTGATTGGTCGCAAGTCCTCCTTGATGACTTTAGGGGGGGAGACCTTGGGCACAGGTGTGACAATCGACTCCTTCAACTCCACAGGAATATAAGCTTCCGACAGAGAGCAGTTGTACAGATGACGCCTGTGAAGTGTGGGATCCCTACACGGCTAGTCTATCTGCCGAGGTCGAGAAGGTTCAGAGGAGGGCCGCTAGATTTGTCTGCTCCGATTACACCAACTATTCTGAGGGTGCAGTTGCCGCCCTGATGACATCTCTCAACTGGAGGCCATTGAAGGACCGCCGGAAGCGCTCAAGGCTCTCGCTTTTCAACAAAGGACTTCAAGGCCTGGCTGCTCTGCCCGAAGTAGACACTCTACAACGGCCTCTCCGCCAGTCTCGTCACATGCACTCGCGCTTTTTCAGAAAGCCATTTGCAAGAACAAACGTTCTGAAATATAGTTTTATCTTACAGACCGTAGAGGACTGGAACAGTTTGCCTGAGGAGGTTGTTGCCATGAGCCCGAAGGTGGCGGCTTTTGAGGCCCTTTTGTAAATTATTATAAAAATGCAATTGCGCGATACAAAAATATTGCTAACAGCAAAGTGTATCAATAAAAATAAAGTGAAGTGAAGTGATGACTCACAACAGGTGCCAATTCAAAGGCGAACTCTTTCCAAATTCTGGAGGGAACTGGGTCTGGGCCTGATGATTTATTAGTCTTGATCCCCCGTAACGATCGGTAAGCTTTCCGTTCCGACACCACGAACTCAGCTGGTACAGGAATGGGGGCGTGCATCGCTTCAGGGTCTAGTGGATTAAAATGCGATGTCAAATTTAACAAAAAATCGTTAAATTCCTCAGCTAGTGAATCTGTGGTAGGTGTATTATTATCCAAGAGCTGGTGCCACCATTCAGATGAGCCAGACATGCCATCGAGCGTCTTAATCTCACACCACCATCGGGAAACGTTCGTGTCCTTTAACGCAGATACTTTGTTGTTAAAAAACACCCGTTTGCACTTCTTGACTTCCCTCTGTACCTTATTCCGCAGCGACTTGTATACAAGTGAGTCCTTGCCTTGTACTTTAAGGGCGCGCTGTCTCCTAGCAACCAAGGTCTTGATTGTACTAGTCACCCATGCCTTGTCAGTTGAACACACTTTGATCTTCCGCAGTGGCAAATAAGTTTCAACAGCATTGTGTAAGGTCGCGAAAAAGGACTCAAACTTGTCCTTTGCAGTAGGTGCATTGAATACACAGTCCCAATTATATCCCGTGATCCATCTCCCAAAAGCAAATAAACTGCTGTCTCTAAGATCGCGCCTCTCAACAGTTTTTTTGACTGCCTTGGGAATGTTGAGCGAAGTGTTAGGCTTTATCAACACGGCATAATGGTCACTGCGACCAATCTTGGGCAGCTGTGTAGGTTGAGAGAACACCTTGGGCCGATTTGTGAGAGCCCAGTCGAGTATCCCCGTATCTCTGGTTAAGACATTGACAATTTGGGTCAGTCCAGTGCGTTGTTTGATGGATTGCGCTTTGAGACCAGTGCTCACCGGATTAAAGTCGCCCGTTATGATAACTAAGCCGTCCGGGTGATTGCTCAGGAACGAATCTGTATTCTTTTGCAGATGGTCAGTCAGTAAGCGATTCTTTTCACTGTTAGAATCCGGGGGGTGGTAAACTACCGCAGTGAGAATGTTGGAGATCGATCTCGGAAGTCTGAATGGTCTTACTGAAACCCACAGAGATTCTATATCAGCGACTTCAAAGTCAAATAAACGCGTACATGGTAGGTGTGAGTTAATGTATGCGCAGACACCTCCGCATTGTCGATCGACTCTGTCCCTTCTAAAGCACACATAATTAGCAAGATCAATGGCCGAATCAGGTATAGAATTATTCAACCAGGTCTCTGAAAGGCATACAATTCCAGGCTTTAAAACATCTGTAATAGCATGCAGCTCATCCAATTTCGGCGCTAGCGATCGTAGGTTTGATATATATATCGTAGACATATGAGATAACCTAGAGACAGGTCAGACCTATGAGATAACCTAGAGACAGGTCAGACATGAGATAGAGACAGGTCAGACATATCAGATAACCTAGAGACAGGTCAGACATATGGGATAACCTAGAGACAGGTCAGGCATATCAGATAACCTAGAGACAGGTCAGACATATGGGATAACCTAGAGACAGGTCAGACCTATGAGATAACCTAGAGACAGGTCAGACATATGGGATAACCTAGAGACAGGTCAGACCTATGAGATAACCTAGAGACAGGTCAGACATATAACCTAGAGACAGTTCAGACATGAGATAACCTAGAGACAGGTCAGACATGAGATAACCTAGAGACAGGTATAACTATTTATTATATAGACACGAGTGTTTTACTGGGAAATACGCCACTCGTAGATCTCGCACGAAGCTACATCCGGGACCTGAGTGACATATTTTCCATATCGGTCAAACAAAGTGCTTGGAAATCAATTTGGAATCTATATACTGTACTTGATCAATACTAATCTGAAGAATTTCAGATAAATACAATAAACAAGAATTAGCGTAATCTTAAAAATCTGTAGAGGCAGATTTTTCTGTACATCGTCTCCTTTCTTTCCATCAGCCGCAGAAATGACGATGCAACTGATCAGCACAGACCAAGAAGGTGCGTTCTCCGATATGATGGGCTCGGGATTCGACACCGTGGATCTCAAGAATTGCAAATGCGCTGAGATCTTAGCTTCTGTCTTCCCGCAACTGGTGGAACATTGGCGTGCTGCTGGGAATAAGCTAAAGACAATGAGGTTAGATAAGAGCAGTCATTTCTCTCTTATATAGAGACGTAGTTACTTTGTGACGTAGTTACATAGTACTTTGTACTATGTAGTTACTTTAACTAAATCGCATGCTTTTCAAGACAAAATTCAAATTTTCAAGACAAAATTCAATTCAGCCTTGTTGTTACTGAATGACATTTACCCCACTTTTACCTTCTGCTAATCACATTCTTTATTTGACTGTTGGTAGTGTATGCAGTATTTGATGTATTTTACATCAAATGTACAAGAACAAAATCACCCTGAATCTAAAAAAAACCTGTTCTTTTATGCGGGTTTTTACTCTATCAGCTTCAGAAGTTATAAACAGACGCCACAGTAGATGATATAATTTCTTTTTGTCAGGTATCTAACAGAATCCGGAGCTGCAGCGTTGGCGACTTCGGCAAACATGCAAGCCCTCTCGCATCTGTATGAAGTGCGAGAAATCTTCAGCGAGACCAAAAACGACGACAAGACTGCAACTGAGGAAGAGATGGCGAGGGTAGAGAACCTCATAGGACAGGTGAGTGTTCAGGCTTGTCAGACTAAGGGGGAAGATGGCGAGCGTAGAGAAACCTCATAGGACAGGTAAGTGTTCAGGTTTGCCAGACTAGGGGGAGTCTAACAATTAAATGTTTCTCTTTCCAAAGCATATTTGCCGAGAAAGTGTGTGAGTGTGATTTGGATTGGAGGTTTATAGCGTCTTTCAGATGAGTGTCCAAGGTAAATCACTGTCACCTTCCATTCTTATTGTTAAACTGTGTCTATTTGCAGGCTCTTTTTCAAATGAACCGTCTAGACGAATCTCTTACCCATTTTAACGAGTCTCTGCTTCTGCTTGGCAAGAGGCAGCCATCCACCGATCTCGGGGTGTATTTTCGCATAAGAAGGGAGTCTTTGCTTCATTATCTTCACGTCCTGTTCCCTGGGTATTTCATCGAGGCCGCAGGGTAAGGATATTTAAGTTATCTTTACGTTGAGGATAATCCTAAAAATCCCCGGACATGGCGTTCCATCTTCCCCTCATGCAATATGGCCAGAGGCCCAGCAGCGCCTGTCACTTACTGCTTTTAATGTCCATTTATTATATTGTATTTTTTAGAGGCGGAACTTATTTCAATTTGACGGTCAATGGACTTAACGGTGTTTACGTCCTTTTGCCATCCAGTTCAGATCAGGTGATGATTCATTTAGGAGCATAAAGTCGTACAATTTCTAACACACGACAGCACGCATACCCGTATCTACAAATGAACAATGGCAACCTCCCAAATGAGTCGTCGGGCGATCTGAACTGGGTGGAAACAACACTGTTAGCCGATTTTGTCCATAACGTTTCAATTAACTGTATTATGAAGACAAAACAACAACAAATGATAATGATATAGCTATCGCAAGGGTTTATATTTATATTATATTATTTATGTTATTTATATTACAAATTTACGTTTTCTAAAGGCCACGGATTTTTCTGGGACATACGTGTGACAAACGTGTCGCAATCGTCATCCGCTTCTTTTCCTCAGCGAGAACTCCCAGCGATTAATTGAGCAGGCTCGCTGTCTTGGTCATCTATCGCACGTGTACCATGCGTTGCACCTCAATGATCATTCTCTAATGACCGCCCTACAAGAGCTGAATGCTGCTGAAGAGGCAGAGGAAGATCTGCATGAGGTACGGGCACATGATAGGGGTAGTAAAGGGGACTCGCGTCCACGATAGGGGGAGTAAAGGGGACTCGCGTCCACGATAGGGGAGTAGAGGGTCTCGCGTCCACGATAGGGGGAGTAAAGGGGACTCGTCCACGATAGGGGGAGAAGATGGGACTCGTCCACGATAGGGGGAGTAGAGGGGACTCGTCCACGATAGGGGGAGTAGAGGGGACTCGTCCATGATAGGGGGAGTATAGGGGACTCGCGTTCACGATAGGGGGAGTAGAGGGGACTCGTCCACGATAGGGGGAGAAGATGGGACTCGTCCACGATAGGGGGAGTAGAGGGGACTCGTCCACGATAGGGGGAGTAGAGGGGACTCGTCCATGATAGGGGAAGAAGATGGGACTCGTCCACGATAGGGGGAGTAGAGGGGACTCGTCGACGATAGGGGGAGTAGAGGGGACTCGTCCACGATAGGGGGAGTAAGGAGCACAAGGGGTAGATGAAACAAGGAAGGATTAAAAAATACATCTCCGGAGTGGAGGGAAAGATCCGATGTGATGCATAAAGTGCATAAATATGCAATAGAAATCGCTAAGTGTGCAGTGATTCAGCTGGACGGAAACAGTTTTCATTTGTATTGCTGGCCCAATTTGCTGTTATTTTTGTTCTCTTGGTTGATGGATGTAAAATCTATCATTTGCACGGAGGGGTGTATTGTCGCGCTGTCTTCCAAAGCACTCAACTGCTCAATGCTCTTCTATTAGAGGTCTAAGTCGGCGTATTTAAAGATGTATTGAGATGGATAATTCTGAGGAGTACCCACCATCACGCTAAACACGTAGAAAATGTTTTCACCATCATGCCAAACACGTAGAAAATGGTTTCAGGCAGCCCCTCCTAAGCATTGTTAAAAGGCACGGTTTGTTTCCCTTGGCAGTTGCTTGTTGCGTATGCAGCCGTGATCGAGTGTACTCACCTTGTTGGATGGGCTAGCTGGGGAGAGTACTACGAAAGGGTCGGACTAGAGAGGTTAGTTGTACATCCTGGTACTGGTATGCATTATAAGTGGTACGAAAAGGTCGAATAGCAGAGGTTAGTATAGTTACTCAAGCGATTCCGCGCGTTGATTGGTCGAGACGTTCGCGATATTTTGATATATTCATCTACGTTGAAAGCATTGGGGATCGCGCGCGCGCTTTTTTACGAGAACTAAAACAAATACACCTAAACGCGATTTTTTGTCATTACTAAAACAATTAGTCGCCTAAGGCTCCGTAAATGTCGGCGAACTAATTGTTAATTAGTTGCAAATTGTTTCTGTTGTACACATTAGTAGCACCACGAACACATCGCGTTAGAGAAGTTAATGACATGTAATGATGCTGATATTGGTAGCGCAATGAAAGAGTTCGCATTCTCGGGACTGGCCAATTCTATTGTTGTCGCCGGAGCGCCGGGCTCCCTGTGTTGGCTGGGCCTGGTTCCCAGAGTGCGCGGTCACTTAGCATGTGCGGGAAGACGTTTCGCTTTCGTTCGGACTAGTGCTTTTTCGTGAAATTTATTTTTGAATTATCTGATTTATTGTCATGTATTTTGTTATGAAGACTTACGGAATTGAAAGATTTGCTACAGGATTATATTTCCGCACCCGTGTAAGTACAGTTTACAGTTTATGTATAGTTTAAGAATGAAATCTTACTGTAGTTTTGTTCTTATTGTAGCGAATCTCTCGCCCTTGCGATTGATCAGACACGTGGAAAATAAGTATCGTTGTTGTTAATCCTGGACAGCATCTCATTATTTTACGGAACATTATTCGACGGGTAGGAATTACCGTTCGACGGAAGGAATATTTCACGAAATAAACACACGCTAAGGATTTTCTTCTACTGGAAATACTATGAGCGAAAACGAAATCGGAGAAAAGTCTGTGGTTGGTAGTGATGTGGAACGAAGAGAAAACAAGAAAAGGTCCCTAGGAGGCTACCTAGGGCACGTGAGTATCCGCGTGAAAGAATTAAGAGCCTGTCTAGATAATCCCTCTAAAACCAATGAGCTACAGACAGCCTTGAATGCATTACAATCTGCTTTGAATAATTATGAGGACTGCTACCAGTCATACATTTTGGAAGATTTGACACCTGAGGAGTTTAACAGAGTGAAAGAGAAGTTCGAAGAAACTCGGAATGAGTTTGAGACCATTGAAAAATTGGTGAATGAGTGTTTGAAAAAAGGAAAGTCGAAATCGTCGAAGTCAAGGCTGTCTAGAGCTAGGAAATTGAGAGAAAAAATAGAAATGAAAAGACTTCTCCTGCAACAAGAAGAAGAGATAGCCCAGCACCGAATGGATCTGGAACGTAAAAAAATTGAATTGGAATTCGAAGAGAAAAGAAGAGCCTGTGAGCTCAAGTTTCAGATTCAATTGGCTGAAAAGGAAGCTGAATTATTGAAAGAAAGAGGGAGTGAGTCTGATAGCAATATATCAGAAGAGAGTAAGGGGGATGTAGGGCTTATGCCACCCATGTCTGAAGAGGAAAAGATCAAGAAATGGACAGAACAATGTGATATTACACCAGGCCCTAACCCTGGTTTAGAACCCCCAGAGCCATTGCAGGGCCCCTCCCTTTCTGAAAACCCCCTTCCCGAAAGGAAACCCCAGATTAATGAGGGAGAAACTCCTCTTGCCAGTGGGAAAACATTGACCAGTTTTCATCCTGTGAACAGCACTGATATTATGTTAAAGCTGACCATGCTGCAAGCCATGCAGCCAGTGAAATTTTCAGGGAATTCAAGTGACTTTCCTAATTTTAGGAAGAGATTGAGAGATAATCTAGAAGATAACATTTTAAGTGATTCACAAAAGGTGGAATTTTTACCCAAGTTCCTGTCGGGGGAGGCTTATGAAGTGGTGGAGAGAGTTTCTGGTTGCAATTATTCTGTGATAATCGATATTTTGGAAGACCGATATGGGCAGCCAGCGACTGTCGCTGCCTCGTGTGTTGACAATCTGGTCAGAGGCCCGAGACTGATCAATAATGATTATAAGGGACTGAGGGATTTTGCAGAACAACTTGAGTCAGCCTCAAAGAAACTTTCGGGGGAATATGCTATTGAAGCCAGTACTATTTCAAACATGAAGCAGATAGTTAGAAGGCTTCCCCAGTACTTAGTGAATAAATGGGGGGAAGTGTCTTACAAGATAAGAGAGAAGGGTGGGACCCGAAGATTTCCGATCTGGCGGATTACGTGAAGAGGCAAGCAGCCATAAAAAATGACCCAGGTTTTGTTAACCTAACTGTGAGTGAGAACAAGGGGGGTGGAGAGAGAAGACCTGAGCAGGGTGTGAAGGGTAAGAACTACCAGAAACAGACTTCCGCCTTAAAACCGATTTGAACGGCTCACCCCCTGAGACCCCTGAAAGGAGACAAGCCTCAATTAAGATCTGTCCTTGCTGTCAAGGAGAACATAGACTTTCTGACTGTGCAAGCTTTAAGGGAAGGGACTTACCGGGACGTTGGAGAATTGTAAAGGAGAACAAATTGTGTCATGTGTGCCTCAGACCAGGTCATATGCGTGATAGATGCCAGACACCTACCTTCTGTAATTGCAGAAGCGAGCGAAAACATCATACGCTACTGCATAACCCCCTAGAGCTAGAGTGGACCCCCCTGACCAGAGCATGGGAAATAGAGCTAAACAAGGGACATCTGGAGGGAATTCCCAGACAGAGAATACCCAGGGGGGAGGGGCTGGGGTCAACCCAAGTAACCAGCAAAGAGTCACTGATCAGTATGCCACCTTTTCAGAGAAGCCCTCAAAGACTGTGTTGCTTCACGTAGTCCCCATTAAAATCATAGCTCCCAGTGGGAAATACACATCCACCTATGGTTTATTAGATAACGGCTCCCGCGGAACGTTGATCAGCTTGGACATAGCTCAGATATTGGACCTTAAGGGACAGCGTGAAGTGATATCTGTCAGCACTTTAATGGGAAAAACCGATGAGGAAGTGCAGGTGGTGGAGTTTCAGCTCCAATCTGCAAGCGGCTCAGGAGAAATAATAACTGTTGAAGAGGGTCTAGTTTCAGAGAAGTTTAATGTTAATGAAAAATGTCTCCCAAAGGACATAGACAAATCAGCACACCCACACCTGAGGGACATAGATATTCCCACAGTAGATATCCCTAAGGTTTCCGTATTGATTGGAAAAGATGTTGATTACGCACATGATGTATTTGAAGTTCGCAGACCAGCGACGACTAATAGCCATTTGAAGGCTATGAGAGGTCCTCTTGGGTGGGTTGTTACAGGTTCCCTTCAAGGGTCAAACTCACGCAATGAAGTAAATGTCAACTTTACTGATTGCAACAAGGAGCTTCAAGATCAAATTGAGCGCTTCTGGGAGCTTGAAAGTTTTGGAACAAGGAATAGTGGTGCAGATCAACGAGCCCCTGGTTTCATTTCACATCATCTTTCCAGGGAAGATAGAAAGGCTCTTGACAAGTTAGAAAAGACAACTGAAAAACGAAATGGCCATTATGAAACCGGCCTCCTGTGGCGCGAGGATGATGCAACGCTGCCCAACAATCGGAACGAAGCCGAAAAGAGACTGAAGAGCCTGAAGCGAAAGTTTTCCCGGGAAGCTGGGTTGGAGGAGAAATACCGGGCAGCCATGGAGCAGTACATCACTAAAGGGCATGCTCGCAAACTAAGCTCCGAAGAAGCAGGAACGACTGGGCATAGAACTTGGTACTTACCTCATTTTTCGGTGACGAATGTCAACAAACCTGGTAAGCAGAGGATAATTTTCGACGCTGCCTCGGAGTATCAAGGTACCTCACTGAATAAGAACTTGTTACATGGCCCTGACTGCACAAATAGCCTGGCTGGGGTGCTCCTCCGGTTCAGGGAAGACAATGTTGCATTAGTAGCTGATATTGAAGGGATGTTTCTGCAGGTCGGTGTAAGAGAAGAAGACCAAGATTCCCTACGTTTTCTTTGGTGGGATAAAAGCTCGGAAGACCCACCAGAGGAATATGCAATGAAAGTCCATGTCTTTGGGGCAACTGACTCCCCTTGCGCAGCAAATTGGATATTGAAGAAGACTGCAACTGACAATGCTAGTGACTTTGAGAATGCAACAGTCGAAACTGTTCTCTACAATTTTTATGTGGACGATGTACTGAAATCTGTCGATTCACCTGCGAGTGCGATCACACTTGCTAACGAGCTAACTGAGCTTTGTGCTAGAGGAGGTTTCAACCTTACGAAGTTTATGAGTAACAGTAGAGAGGTACTGGCTGAAGTACCCATAGAGAAGAGAGCTGCACCAACACTCGATTTAGATCTTGATGACCTCCCGGTCGAGCGGGCTCTCGGGGTTCGTTGGAATGTAGAGTCAGACACCTTTGGATTTAAGGTGAGCCAGACAGACAGAGCGGATACTATGAGAGGTGTGTTATCGACCATCAGCTCTGTCTTCGACCCTTTGAACTTTGCTGCACCTGTGATAATGCGTGGCAAGCAGATAATGCAAGCCTTGTGGAGACGGAAGGCTCCGTGGGACGAGCCACTCAGCGGAGACATACTTCGGAAGTGGCAGACCTGGAAGAGAGAGCTTGCGCGCCTTGAGGATTTGTCCATCCCCCGGTGCTACTTCAGCAGGTTAGATCATGGATGTGCGATGCTTCAACTCCACCACTTCTGTGATGCTTCAGAAGATGGATACGGATCAGTGACCTACTTACGAATAGTGTACCCTGATGGGGAGGTGGAGTGTGCCTTCGTCGCCGGAAAGTCCAGAAATGCCCCTATCAAAGGCTTGACCATCCCAAGGCTGGAGCTTCAAGGAGCCCTGCTCGCGACACGAGTAGACCAAGCGGTTCGCAGAGAACTAGATCTGAAGCCTGACAGAGTCGTGTTTTGGACCGACTCGATGATAACCCTTAACTATATCAAGAACGAAACCCGGAGGTTCCAAACGTATGTGGCTAATAGAGTCACAGAGATACGCGAGACGACCAGCCCTGATCAATGGCGACACTGCCCAGGGAAATTGAATCCCGCCGATGAAGTCAGTCGCGGTTTGACCATGGACGAGTTCCTCAAGAATGACAGATGGATTTGTGGACCAAGTTTCCTGAGAGAGTCAGAGGACAAATGGCCAGAGAATAAGTTTGACACCTTGGCGGAAGAAAGCCTTGAGACAAAGAAGGAAGTGTTCTTCACCGACCCAGGACCGGGAGTTCCCCTGGAAAGGTTACTAATGGATACTTCTGATTGGATGAAGACAGTTCGAAAGGTTGCATGGCTAATCAAGTTCGTAGATTGGCTGAAGGCAAGAAAACAGAATCCCACTCAGGAGAAACCTGATAGGTCGGCGAGCAAGTTGTTCCCGGCAGACATGGAACACGCCAAGCGAAGAATAGCTGTGCTAGTGCAACAGCGAAGCTTCCCTGAAGAGGTGAAGGCTCTGAAGGCAGGGAAGGAGGTGAAGATTTCAAGTGAGATCTTAAAGCTCAAGCCGATCATGAAAGATGACGGAGTAATGAGAGTTGGAGGAAGAATCTCGATGGCCCCGATTAGTGACGACGCCAAGAATCCGATGATATTACCAAAGCAGGATCACATCACGACGATTTGATTCGCCACATCCACGAGAGCAACGGTCATTGCGGCGTGGAACAGGTACTATCCCTTCTGAGGGAGCAGTTTTGGGTAGTGAAGGCGAGAGTTGCTATCAAGACTATTCTTGGAAGGTGCATACACTGCCGTAGGCAACGGAGGGCTACGTCGAAACAAGAGATGGGAGATTTGCCGAGAATTCGGATGGTACCTTATGAGCAACCGTTTTCGTACACTGGACTGGACTATTTCGGTCCCCTTTACGTTAAACGAGGACGAGGAAGAGTGATGGAGAAACGCTGGGGGGCAATCTTCGTTTGCATGAACTCTCGAGCGGTGCATCTCGAGCTAGCTAAGTCGTTGGAGACGGATGATTTCATACTTGCGTTGATGAGGTTCCTGAATCGCAGGGGCCACGTCGTGGAACTGTGGTCAGATAACGGATCGAATTTCGTCGGCGCTGACCGAGAAATACGGGAACACCTGGAAAGATGGACCATGACAAGATTGGACGTCAGTGTTTGGCGAAAGGATGCAAGTGGATTTTTCATCCACCTGGAGCCTCGCACATGTCAGGAGTGTGGGAGAGAATGGTGAGAGTCGTTAAGCGAAGTCTGAAGGCGATCCTAGGGAAGAACCCCCTCAATGATGAAGTTTTGACCACCGTGTTTACCGAGGCGGAACGCATCGCCAACTCAAGGCCACTGACTCGGAATCCAGAGAATCCCGATGATGATGATCCGCTGACGCCGAATCATTTTTTGAACGTGCGACCTACGATGAATCTTCCTACGGATACGGACGAGAGGGCCGACAAGTACAGTCGGAAGCGCTGGCGACAGGCGCAGTTATTGGCTAACCATTATTGGAAGCGCTGGTTGAAAGAGTACATACCTACCTTGCAGGTACGGAGCAAGTGGAACCGGAGACAGAGGAATTTACGTGTGGGAGATATAGTGCTTGTGGCGGACGACAACGTCGGGAGAAACAACTGGCCGCTTGCGCGTGTGATCAACGTGTTTCCTGGTCTCGATGGATTAGTACGGAGTGCAGAAGTGCGCGGGAAAGGGACGACCTACAAGCGTCCGGTAACCAAGTTATGTCTTCTGGAAGCCGAGGATGAAGATGTCTAGATACGGACCGGATTAGAGACTCTAGAGACCGTCTTAGATAGCTTAAGAGAGAGTATGGACTTTTAGAGTAGAAGTAGTTGTTTACTATTACATGATTATAGTTATGAACCCCCTCCGCAGGAGTTCATGGGGGGCGGGATGTTGTCGCCGGAGCGCCGGGCTCCCTGTGTTGGCTGGGCCTGGTTCCCAGAGTGCGCGGTCACTTAGCATGTGCGGGAAGACGTTTCGCTTTCGTTCGGACTAGTGCTTTTTCGTGAAATTTATTTTTGAATTATCTGATTTATTGTCATGTATTTTTGTTATGAAGACTTACGGAATTGAAAGATTTGCTACAGGATTATATTTCCGCACCCGTGTAAGTACAGTTTACAGTTTATGTATAGTTTAAGAATGAAATCTTACTGTAGTTTTGTTCTTATTGTAGCGAATCTCTCGCCCTTGCGATTGATCAGACACGTGGAAAATAAGTATCGTTGTTGTTAATCCTGGACAGCATCTCATTATTTTACGGAACACTATAGATAAATTCATCATATGCCTAGTGAATTCCACGGTAAATTTTGACGCGAAAAAACGATATCGTAAAATTTAGGCGTGGAATTCACGAGTTCAGTGATGAATTTTTCTTGAATCCCATAGCAAAGATTTGAAATTTAAAATGATTCGAGCTTTGAACTTTCTTTGCCCGCGGGTAACCTGTGTTTTTGACGAATCCAACTTTCAGCCATTTATTCCACGTTAAATCTCACCCGATTTTAGCCAATCAACACGCGCGTTAGAATTGAGAGCCTATGAGATTCTAGTGAGAATTCCCCGGCTTGCATTTCTCCACGAATCTGAATTATTTCTGCCTTATCTTCCTGTGATGCAACTGAAAGCGCGAAAACGTCTATGATCATTTTGAGGTTAGAGTCCCGTACCGACTTCGCCATATACCCTCGGGCGGTAAACTATATTTACTAAATAAACCCTTCTGGCGGCTGTAATATCGGCGGATAATGTCCAAGGATGAAAAATGGTACGAAAAATAAACAGTTGGCCGAGAGGCAAACCTTCGAGGGCAACTGTGAAATTTTGAGGACCATTTTTCATCCGCGGACATTATCCGTCGATATTGCAGCAAGCCAAGAAGGGGTTTATTCATTTTATATCCCAGCGACTTCACTGAAAAACTCGAGAGAGAAAAAAACACATTGTGAACGTGAGAAAACCACTAAACTGAAGTATGGCGCGAAAAGAAAAATCGTAAGCGGTGATTGGCTAACATATTTTTATTCGAGATGTGATTGGTTGACACAAACACTGTCAATCAAGCCTCAGCGTGGGGCTAGAAGAAATCCGAGCGAATTCACAATTACAACGAAGTTCTAGTGCTTTCCCGGGTGCTTTTCTACAGAAATCTAGCCCAAATTACGGGTTTTCAGGTCTGATTCCTTGCCGGACTGTTAATTAATTGTTCTGCTGTCAACTGAAGTATAAATTACAGCCGTAAAATGCAGATTTGGAAAAATTTAGCGCTGCTGATCGAACTTGGAAGTCGGCTTGCTGGACTACACTCGAAGTCTCGAAGTGGTTGAATTTTGGTTTAGCTGGTCGCAAGTTGTTTTTCTCTTTGCCAAGCTACGACAAAAAATGGTAAGTTTATAAAAAAAACAATTCTTTGATCGTCATTTTGCTTCTGTTTTTTTCCTTTCATTTTTTTCGCGAATGTCAAACCGAATGAACTTGGATTCAAACAAAAACCATTCTCAAACAACTTTCTTACCATTGAAAATGTCCACGGCCAGTTTAGTTGACTTTTTTGTGTTTTCCGGTGTCGCCTCAGCCACCATTTTCCTTATTTCATCAACATTCTTAGACAAAAACCTTGGTTGCTTGTTTTCCAATACTTTTTAAACAGAAAATATCCAGTTCTTGCTTAAAACATTTCTCGCAGGACGGATATCACTTCCGACGGACAATATCGTCTGATATCTGTCCTGTGAAAATGTACCACGTGATACGTCTCGACCAATGAGCTCGCGTTAAAATTGATCACTGGGATATAAACCACGTTATTATTCAGCACATAGATGCACTGCCCAAATATGGTCATTGGAACGCCAATAGCTGTCTTCTGTACATGACAGCTATCCTGCGATATCCGTCTCTGAGGAAAATATGAAGTTTTGAGCTCGTAAATAATACACAAAAGTCATTTTTTTCGGGGGTTTTTGTGCTATCGATGTGCTGAATAATAAAACCATTATCCTGCTCGATTTTGCAGAATATCGTCTGATTTTAGCCAACTCGGGACTTCGTCCCTCGTCGGCTAAGTATCAGACGATATTCTGCGCAATCTCGCAGGATAATTAACAATTATTCGCCGAAGGCGAAGTGAATAGTGGCGAATAGTCCCCGAGACCGGAGGTCGAGGGGACTATTCGCCACTATTCACGGAGCCTGAGGAGAATAATTGTTTTAGTATATACTACACGGGAACACTCCAAAAAATATCCGAACGACACTAAATGTGGCATTTGCCGACATTTGTAGCCTCTTTCTGTATGCGTGACGTTTGTCACGCACGTGACATTACGTCAGACTTCACTACAAGCATTCGGCTACTCAACACATGGTGGAAACTTGCTGCTGTTTTAGAGAAGCAAAAACGCTAGAAAACACTTTTTTTAAAACCTTAATATCGACTACGATAAATGATCTAAGTTTGTAGAAGGTTGCAAGGATGGATTCGAGGGATAAATTCGCATTTTGTGCCTTGGATTATGGATTGTGAACTGCAGAGTTGCTTCGCTGAAAACACTTTGCCTTTGGTCGCCATTTTCACCACCGATAGATGACTATGTTTTTCAACTCGCTGGCAGAGAAATTCAAGATTCGATTGGAATATTCAAACAGAATTTGGGAAATTAACCTCTTCAAGCTCTGGGACAATGAGGAAGACCTTGTTCATAAAAAGAGATACCACTTTAGTTTAAATACGTTTGATGTCGGATGGCTCGTGATCAAGCGAATCAACATGGCGACGGTAAGCTTAACTGAAATTCTCTCTTAAACTGAGCTCAGTGACTGGCTTCTACGATTTACTGTCTTTCAACCTACAGGTAAATGTTCGGCAAAGTAGATTAAGAGTTTCTTGTGATATGTTTTCGACAAAATTGCCTTAATTAGTATGTTGTTGTGAATATAATTTGTCTCTCAAAAGTGCCGTGAACGAATCATCGATCTCTGATTCCGAAGAAGTTCAAGAAATAAATCATCTCTCTGATTCACCTTGAAAACTAAAGAGACAACATAAGTTGATTGAGAAGGATTTTTGTTGCATTTCGAATCAGATAGTTCCTTTAGAAAGTAAAAATATCCGAACCACTTGCACTCGGGCTTCTCAATCTCGGGATAATGCTTTCGATCTCGGAATATTGTGGCAATATCCCGAGATAGCGAACCAATCAAAACGCGCGATCTATGGAGGTTCCCGTGTAGTATATACTAATGGTTAAATATACACGATTCTAACAATAGCTGACTGCTTTGAATCCTACTTATTCTTAGGTGTAAGGATCCGCGCTTATACTTCAATTCAGACGACCTTGTGACTGTTGGCCATCTGTACTGCATCAGTCTTTCATTTAGGCTGTCTATTGGCAATATTGAGGGGGCAATGAAATCAGGTATAGATTATTTTTTCGGTCGCTTTTATCCTTGCGAAATTCCATATGGTTGATCCAACATTTCTTCACTGTATGGGACACCAAATAACCTTACAGGGGCAGGGTCGTTGGCTGGAGTAGGGGGTCATGCAATAAGAGAACAGATGAACTGGTAATTCACCTGGCGTTGAAGTTGAGCACGGAATGTGTGGAAGATGAGGTCGTAACTATTCAATACACCATCCCCCCCTCTATTTTTGCAAAAAGAAAAACGTCCATCTGGCTTTCAATATGACAATCTGGTTAGGGCCATTAAACATTGGCCCAGGTCGAGTGTATCGGACAACTCTCACCCTCATGTTACGGGCCTGGGGACGTAATAAAACATGACTGCTATTTGGAATTTCTTTGTGCACTCGCATTAAACTTGGCGTAAATTATCAAGAGGTGGGTTGACTTTAATCCAGGGCTAAGAAGTTACCATGGTAACATCCCAGAGGAAATACAGCCTTCTTTTTTGAACAATTCGGGCCTGACGACAGTCATCCATGCATCGCTTGTTCACTGAAACGCTCCGCCAGGCGACCCAAAAGTTTTTGAAAGTCTGATATGCAGCACAGTGTTATACTCGACCTACAACGCGCTTTTTTAATAAACATCTTTCATGTTTTCAGCACAATTAGCCCTGACGATTTCCAACCAAGTCAATGACACACACATGAAGATCTTGTGTCTGCCGCTATTCGTACAAGCTCTGATTCTATGTGCAAGGTATAACGCTACCTCAAAAGCATTAGGGGCTCTAAGATGCGACAACGGCAACGAGAACGGCAACGGCAAAAAACAGTACACCTGATCACAGAGTACAATGCTTACACGTGCAAATCCATAAAGTCAATTACATTTCAACTGTTTTCTTCAGGACGCTTTATGCGACGTGAAGCTGTCTGCTGTACGCTCTGGCGAGAACGGGAACGCGGACGACGATTTTGTTGTATTTTGTTTAATCTGATTGAGAATGGATGCGAATTTGTATTGCTGTTATCAAGGTTAAATGCAAAGGAAAATTCCAAACTATTGATGAATATTGAGAAATGTGAAACAAACGAGTAGACGAAGTTTAGTGAGACGTCGTCGTTGCCGTCATCGCATCTTTTAAGCCTGGTCCTCACTGGGACGTAAGTAAAAGCGTAAGCATGAGCATAAGCACAGGTGAGGACATGCACGACGCAAGCGCAAGACCGACGCAAGAAGAACAAGACTTGCGTTCTCCTTGTGCTTGTGTTTGTGCTTGTATCGCAATGAGGACGCTCAAAACGCAGCACAAGACTTCCCGCCAATCAGCGTCCCGCCCGGCACCAGGTCCTCTCGTTCAAAGCAACAAAACATTCTCGCCTTCGTCTTCGTCTTCGTCCACCGTTTTGACTTTAGACCAGGCCTCTTTTAACGTTTGGCGTAGTGGAATGGAAACGAAAATTACATTTGCGCATGCGTGTATTCTTATGCTTGCGTCGTGCATGTCCTCACCTGTCCTTACGCTTATGCTTGTGCTTGTGTCCTAGAGAGGACCAGGCTTATTATCACGGCTTTTATGTAAACCAGCGGCTCTTGCTGATAGAACCACCGCGCTTAAATAAAAACTCTACTACTATTACTACTACTACTACCACCACTACTATTAGTATTACTACTACTACTACTACTGCTTTAAACTTTATATGATGCCTGACGTTATCCCCACAAGTTCTTCACTATTTGCAAAAGTAAAAATAGCCATAGTAGATGAACGATCTGTCCCACGCAAGTTAGATGGGAAACCATATAGCAGAATAAGCAGTCACCCAAACACTGTTGACTGCATTGTGTCCGGAGTCTTTCCAGTTTTCTGGTTCCCAGCCCAGAGCCAATGATTACAGCGATTCCTGGCGATTTCTTTGTCATGATAACCTGTACCATTCTTCGTGATATGAGTTCCTCTTGGAACTGATCCAGCGCTTTATACAAGTCTACGCCAAGTTGTGGTCAGTTCTTGAAATTAGTCACAAAACTTTATTGCCGGGTCGCTCGGCTTTCGATCAATAAGACCTTTTTGTGTGTCAATTTATAACAGTTTTTTATATATTTGGTTTCTCTTTCTATACACTTGTAGATCTCATTTCAAGCTATGTGAGAGTATAGTCTAGAATTGCTGAATGAATAAGTTTCCAATAACGTTTCCTGGTTAACCTGAGTATTTCTTTGTCCAGGCTTAATGAATGCCACGAGCTGTTAAAGGAGCTGAACTACACGTCTATCGAGGAGGAAGACTCGCATGGCCGCGCACTCTACATGTGCTGTAGTTTTGACATGCTTCTGGAAGGAGGTGAGATGAACCCACAACCATAGTTTTGAGAGCAGAAAAATAACTGGGTTAAAAGAGCATGTGTCAGCCGCCATCTTGACAGCATAACAACATATCAAGTCGGAGAATGGATCCATTTCCATCGGCTGATTTAGAGAATATAGAGCAATGTTCTTGATTGAATTTGGTAAATCAAATCTGAAACTTTGTTTCTAGATGTTTATTTAGAGATTTCTACACGTAGTTCGTCTTCTAATTTCGAGAGGCTCTTTAAGGTACGGGTTCTCGATAATTAGGTGTCCGAGGTGTCTGCTTTAAAACGACATATACTACATATAAAGACATATACTACATATAAAGGACGCTCGTAGCATAAATTATGACGCGACACGGATTTGTCAGTGTCAGTGCTTATGACCGTTTGGCTGCCAGTGGCACCGTTGGGACTCAGCGCAATTCAGCTTACGAGATGCAAGTTTGGGGAAACGGTCACAAACATTTATTTATTTCTCCGCGAACACCTCCTTTTACTGATTCCATACCTTAAGCGGAGAAACTTATTTACGTTTATCGGGCGTGAGCAGAAACGTTTTGCCGTGTTGTTCGGGGGGAGACCGAAAAGAAAGCATTATTTCCAAATGCTACGATTTCAATGGTGCGGACTAGCGTTTGACACGTGCTAATTCAAACGTCCTAGCGATGTCTCCCTTGCTCCATAGAAACGTATCATTCGAGCCTTCGGAACATAACTTTGCAGCGCCCAAAATAACCTGAAAATTTCATGTAGGCTCACGTATAATTATATTTAGTATATACGAAATCAGTGAGTAGTCATGATTAGTTCCTGAAATAGTAGATATCCAACACTATTTACCTTTATAGAAATCAAATAAAATGTTGTTGTTATTTAAATGTTTTGAGAAAACTCTCGATATGGCGGCTCTTATTTTATTCTACTGATTTGGTATATACTAAAACAACTATCCCCTTCTATTCAACCCCCCCCCCCCCCCTTCGGGGATAGTTGTTAAATAAATCTGGCAAATTTGGCAAAATATCAGGCGAGTGTGGTCAATCCGTGGTTCGTATTTTGGCGAGACGCAGTCGATACCCTTGGCGAGACCAAATTCGCCAGACTATTTATTTATCATCCCACCATAGGAACATCCAAAAAAGAAAAGCTTATGTGTCCTTTGCTAAAAACGATCGCTTTTTTGTAAACATTTTGTGGCTTTTGCCGTCTCGAACTCAGTTTTAGAACTGTTCCAGATTTGCATTTGCATATCAGGTCAGTGACCCGATACTGTAGATTATTATACGACTGTTCCTGTTTGGCTGACGAACTCAAGTGGGATGATAATAGACTGTTGCAACACAAGAACTAAAAAACCAAAACAACTAAAGAACCGGAGGATGTTATAATAATGAAAATTAAGTACAAGTAGTTTATAAGAAAAGATAAAAATAATAGATGTCTAAAATCTCTCTAATTTATAGTTTTGACGTTTTCCCAAGAAATCCAAATACCTCGTTTAGGAAAACGATTCAGAAACTGAGTTTAGGAAAACATTTTCCACCCCCTCTTTCCACAAACACATAAGAGACACTAAATATATATATATATATATGTGTGTGATATTTACCAGCTGGGAGGTCCGTATAGGAAAAACTGTGACAGAGGGCTGGAAAATGTTGACCGAGGCCGGAGGCCACAGCTCTTTCCCTATATGGACCGACCTAAAGCCGGTAAATAACTTTTTATTTTTTCCAACTCTAAAATTTGATTTTTTTCGATGAAAACAAGCGCGCGCAAGTGGTTACCGTGACCTAGGTCACGCGCTCTAAGAACCAATCAGAATGCGGAATTCGTTACCGTGCCCTCTAGGAAAAAAAAATTAATAATTATATTAGAATAAAATAGTCCTCTGCCTGTGCAATCTTGTGTATAACGTACGGTGGTTTGTTTAGCTCGCACAATACGCGAACAGTAAATGGAATGGTGCCAATCGCAAACGATGCGAGTGGGTCATTCCCTCTTGTGTTGTATTATACTGCTTCATTGAGCGACTGCTTTTCTTACGTAGCAATTGTAGCATAACCACAAAAGATTGAGCACGTAATTGTGACAGGTAATCTTCCAGGAGCATATTTAGGAGTTTCATGAAATGGCTTCCACTGGGGAAAGCAGCTTGTGGAAGGCGACATGGAACGAATTATATGGAAGGAGTCTTGTTTTGGGGGATGCCCTTCGCTTTCGCTAAAGGTGGAATATCACTTGCGATTCTCGAATTCACCATAATCCCTTTATCAATGACCTATACTTGTAGTATTTTAGTAGAATGTCTATACGTGCTTGACTTTGCAACTGGTGAAATTAAACGCGTACATTCAAGTTATCCTGAAATGGCGAGCAAATGCTGGCAGCCAGCTGGGAAGATTGTGCTGTCGCTTTTCTATGTCAATTGACTTTTTCAGAAGTTTCAGATGGTGGTTTTTATCATTGTCTGCATCTCTCTGTTACCCACAACATTCCTGATATATTGAGCCAAGAGGCTTGGGCAATTGGCTTGGCACTCATCATCTTCCCAACTCTGTTCTTGAAAAGTCTGACTGAATCGCATGGGCTAGTGTTTTGGGTATACTGACCTTTATCACAGCGTCGATGTCAGTGCTTTATTACGACATTAAAGTCTCCAAAACTTGGACCTCAGATACGATATTATCATGGGACCCAGAGGGTTTTATGATAGGAATGAATTTGGTCGTACTAAATGCTGAACCTCATTCAGTAATAGTGGAGATAGAAGAAAGTATGTCCGACCCAATACAACTCACAACTGCAGTAGCACTCAGCTTTTTAATATCTACTATCGTGAAAGGTACTTTTGCCCTTTTAAGCTCAATTGCTTTCTCCGGAGACACGAAGGAATTGATTGTTGATAACATTTCAGATGGAAGCATTCGTACGGCTGTTGTGGTTTTGGTGGTTTTGAAATGCCTGTTTTCTTACACACTTGTTGTACATGTCTTCATCAAAAGTGTACACAGTTCTCATCTTGGCAAGCAACTGACATGTATCATTCACAGTGACCTGTTCCTGTGTACAGCTCGCCTCCTACTTGTGTTGTGTACGTATCTGATCGCCTTCTGTGTCCCCCATTTCGCGTTGCTCTCGTCTCTCTCTGGAAGTATAAGTGGATATTCTCTTACATGGCTATTTCCAGCCTT
This sequence comes from Scolanthus callimorphus, assembly GCA_033964015.1. Taxonomy (NCBI): domain Eukaryota; kingdom Metazoa; phylum Cnidaria; class Anthozoa; order Actiniaria; family Edwardsiidae; genus Scolanthus; species Scolanthus callimorphus. The sequence continues at coordinate 9,027,445 of CM066915.1, forward strand.
GTTGCATATATCTATGAGACGCGATGTGCTACCCAAGTGGAAACTATACGCGAACGTCCTATGCATTGTCTCGTCTCGATTGTCTTCGCAGCTGTTGGTTGTTATAACGCTGTGTTCGTCATTTCTAAAGTGCTGCTCGGAATAGAGATTGCCGTGCCTGCTTAATGCATCATCCGTTTTACTATCTATGGACCTGGAGAACCAATACGTGGGAAGTTCATTATTGGCAATAGGGTTATTACATTTTTAAAATGAAGTTCGGTAAAAGCGGCCTTATGGGGGCGAAGAGGATAAGTAGGTAAGTAAAGTAAGATTTGAGAAAGGAATGATAATAATTTAGGAAAATACAAAAAAACGTTATAGCCTTGGGTTTGCCGTGTCCCGAATTTTGAATTTCAAGTGAGTCACCTTAATCTGATTTTAATTAAAAGCTATGTGCAATCTTACATTTTGTTTCATCCTCATTCTTGATGTTCTAAATTTCTGACAAGTAACTGTTTTTTTAATGTAGCACACCAGCTACCCATCTACATACGTGAAAAACATTTTCTGTCAGCACGTTAAACTCCAAAGTTTTGACATGAAACGTGCCGGGTAGATGCATCCGATAGCAAATACCTATTTCAATAATCGTTGCTGCGTAAAACGTAAAACCATGAACCATCCATCATTAATGAAGATGCCATTTCTCGTATTTTCCTAGCCTGTGAAAATGTCACTACTCAGCGGTCGTCGAAAGACGCTTCTTCGTGAAAGGCTCTTTCGGTGAGCGCTAAGTGGTGACGACTAGTATTTTCCTTGAATTTGCTAACCAAACTAAATTAAAAACCACCCAATTGCATTTTGTTTATTACTTCGAGACATAATTTGACATAAACTGCGTCGTTTTAGGGAAGATTTATCATGCGACAGGTGTATCTCACATATTTAGTCTGCATTACACCTCATACACAGCAAACCACCAAAATATCAACTGTATACAACACCAATCTTATACAGATCTCCTAGTTAACTTATCCCAACTGAAGTCAGACATTTCTCATTCTTGTTATGACAGGTGGTAGGGGGCTCTAGGGTAGACAATCAGCGGGTGATTCTGATTGCCTTTGTCCGCCATTTTGGAAACAGTCCAAAAAATGAGATGAGAGTATACACCTAATTCAGAAAATGTTGCTTTGGTCATTGGTCTTTGGTCATTGAACGCCTTTGTTCGTGGCCAAAGATCAAACCCCAAAGCAACCTTTTTTGAATTAGGTGTATGGACATCCTAGAATTAGGACTTCGACTTCTGCAAATAGCCTCATGCAGTCAATATGACCAAGAGGCTTTGTTATGAGACAAAGTGTAAAAAATCTCTAATTCAAGCTCCGAGCACTTCACTATCTAAAATATACTGCTAATTATTGTTGTTATTATCAATAGCGTGGGCAGGATGTTGAGAGTGGCTATCAATGAAATTGACTCAGCTTATTAGAATAAAGCATAAAGTGTTGTCATCATTCCGAAATAATTCCCCGCGGCCTTCAGCTGCTTTGTCCGCGACATTCAATGAAAGTGAACAAAGTCCGTCGAATGGTTCACACTCTAGATGTTACCAACCCTGGTCAGGTCTAGAATCACTGTACGAATTGTGTTTGTCGTGATTACAGGTTACATCCTTGAAGATGTTGAGAACATAGCTCAATTTACAGCCAAGGCTGCCACTGATCCAGCTTTCTCCGGGGATACCGTACCCAAGCTCTACCTGAACTCCTCGCTAGCTCTTTGGTAAGTCCATTATAGCAAAACATGTACATATCTAGCACATGAATATTTTTCGAAACTTCCTTGCTTTCGTCCCACTTTCGTAACCCGTCCCAACTTGGAACACAAAACTGTTAGGGGCTGGGAAACAGAAAAGTCCTGCTACATTACTGTTACCTTTTACCTATATTTTTTGACGTGGAAGTTGGAGTGAAAATTTCTTCGAAATCTAGACGTTACTCAGCGGCATGGATAGCGTGTGTTGGCAGTGAGTATATTTATTAACTGGACTACACGTGAAAATCCCACGATTTATGGGTTATACATGCACTTTCTGCCTTATGATATACGCTTCATATCCTGTCATAAAGAAGATAGCATCATTTTAACAAATACAGCTTCAAACATAAGCCACTTAGGGCAATCTCGTTAAGATTGTTTGTTTGTTTTCGAAATTTTACGGTGTCACTTGAGAGGACGAATTACTCTATAAGAAGCAAAGGATCCGTAACGACCCTTGTTATCCCCAAGCATATCTTGCTGCCATTTGTTGATCGTATTTTATCTCTCACAGGCACGCGAGAAGAGACGAGTGGGATTTAACAGATTCGTATCTCGCTGCAGCATTAGGTAGATAAAGCTATCACTAGGGGTATGACCTGTGCCCTCTTTTACTCGGAAGAAATGCTCGAAACGTCAGCGAGAACCCTTACCCACAACGATAGGCAATACCTTCAACTTTGTGTTGAAGTTATTCACACTTTTGTGTGATCAGTATCTCCCACGCCCTCGGTTTATCCTAAGAAATGTGAAAAATCTTGTCAACTTCTTTGACCAAATTTGGTTACAAGAGAATATTCACTATGAAAGATGTGAAGACATTTCACAAGATGCAACCAATCCGTCAAAAATGACAGCTAAGACAATTACACGTGCTTCTAGCCGGCCCATTTCTAACTCTGTGAATGTTGATGGATCTCTTTTACTTGCTATTTGCAGTATTTGATCAAGAAAAGTATGATGTGTTCATGTCAGTGCATGGGCTTGTCAAAATTATAGAATGCCAGCTACTTCATCTTCGAGCAACACCTAAGGACAAAACACTGAGACAGAACATGGAGAAGGTACTAAAAGGCCCCATTCTATGGATAGATTAAGAGGGACAAAGACCATTTACTTTTTTACAGAATGATGTTTTTACAGAGAGGTTTCCTGTAAAGTCTGATTTTTCCTGGAAATCAATGTTCAACATTAATTGTCGAATGCGTATTGAATGGTGGTGCCAAACAAGTTCAACATGTCATTCAACATCATTCAACATTTGTGGAGTGCATATTAAATGGTGGTGCCAAACCAGTTCAACATTTTATTCAACATCATTCAACATTTGTCGAGTGCATATTGAATGGTGGTGCCAAACCAGTTCAACATGTCATTCAACATCATACAACATTTGTCGAGTGCATGTTGGATGGTGGTGTCAAACCAGTTCAACATTTTATTCAACATCATTCAACATTTGTCAAATGCATATTGAATGGTGGTGGCAAACCAGTTCAACATTTCATTCACGTTTGTCGAATGCATATTGCATAGTGGTGCCAAACCAGTTTAACATTTTATTCAACATCATTCAACATTTGTCGAATGCATATTAAATGGTGGTGCGAAACCAGTTCAACATTATTCAACATTTGTCAAGTACATACTAAATGGTGGTGCCAAAGAAGTTCAACATGTCATTCAACATCATTCAACATTTGTCGAGTGCATATTGGATGGTGGTGACAAACCAGTTTAACATTTCATTCAACATCATTCAACATTTGTCGAGTGCATATTGAATGGTGGTGTCAAAACAGTTCAGCATTCCATTCAACAGCATACAACATTTGTCGAGTGCATATTGAATGGTGGTGTCAAACCAGGTCAGTATTCCATTCAACATCATTCAACATTTGTCGAGTGCATATTGGATGGTGATGTCAAACCAGTTCAACATTCATTCAACATTTGTCGAATGCATATCGAATGGTGGTGTCAAACCAGTTCAGTATTCCATTCAACATCATACAATATTTGTCGAGTGCATATTGGATGGTGGTGCCAAACCAGTTCAGTATTTCATTCAACATCATTCAACATTTGTCGAGTGCATATCGAATGGTGGTGCCAAACCAGTTCAACATGTCATTCAACATTTGTCGAGTGCATCTTGGATGGTGGTGCCAAACCAGTTCAGTTCAACATGGTCATGGTGCGCTCAACAAATGCTGAATGGCGTCGAATCAAATGCTGTGGTTTGACCCCAGCGTTGCACGTTTTGTTGATAGCGATATTTATACCCGTTTTCTTTATCAGGAACTGAAGAAGCTGAAGAAAGAGTGCGGGCACTTTCCAGTTCTTCATCCTCGTTGCATGCATTTGCGCGCATATCACGCCCTGCTTTCTCAAAAGCTCAGCAAATCCAAATCCCTTCTGAGGAAATGCATCTCCCAAGCTAAGGGGATGGCCTACAGTTAGAGGTAGAATGGGCGGTGGCGCACCTCAAATACTGGTACAAGAAAACACACCACACAAGGGATGAATATGACGGCACTACCAAGTATCTCCTTCCGCCACCACTCAACAAATAGCACGACAAATAACCACAGTTCATTGAAAGATTTATTAGTAACTCTCTTTATATATATCTATGAAGCATTACATGCCATAAGAACTAACAGTGATTTTGTTTTAAATAAATTGTCTTTGATGTCTATCTCTTTTTCTTACTATAATTATTGATATTCTTATAACCATATCAACCCTTGGAATCCTGAAAGCTGAATTCGAAAAAAAAACACAGGTTACCCGTGCGCAAAGAAAGTTCAAAGCTCGAATCGTTTCACAAAATAAAATAAAATTAAATATTTGTCACTCGACATGTGATGAAATTATCTATAAAATGTTCGATAGGTTTCACCATGCATCATGAAACATACAACCACGTATAGATGTATCCTCACGCCTCGCACATTTCACGTGGAAGTTAGCTACCGTCAGCTATTTACAGACACTCCACTGACTCAAATTAATAATTCCAACTAAAAGAATTTGGTTGTACAAGCGTGGCCGAGAAGTCGATCCAGGCATTACAATTTACAACACCGACAAAGCAATGATGTTAGAGGTCAGAGCGGGACTCGAACTCGGATCACCGGATTGTAAAGCCGACGGGCTGACCAATCGGCCACGCTGCCTCCTAAGAGCGACGTCAAACAAAAACACCCTTTTCACACTAAAAAGCCACATGTGACAACCTTTCTTGATTTTTAAGAACTTTCAATACAGTTCCTGCCTATGTTAATGTTCAAAGGCGACTGCACTGCCTATTAGAATACACAAACACCTCATCGGCTGCTCTGAAACCCGTCTCAATAGCACTCTGAATGACAGCTGATACCTTCTCATTTGTGGCCTCTCCCGCGAAATAAAGTCGACCACTGACCGGAGCATTCTCTTACCCAGAGCTCCCCGGGTCGTCTTCTCGCGGGGGAGGCTCTGGTGACAGCCACTGACGCATGCGCGAGATTTGATACAGAGCCGTTGAGAGAAAGATCTTTCTGCGCATGCACCAACGTTCAAAACCAGCCAATCAGCAAAGGTCCTCAAATGGATGTCCCCAGAGCCTCCCCTGCGAGGAGACGACCCGGGGAGCTCTGGGTACGAGAATGTGACCGGAGAGGCAAGATGTCGGCGCATACCATGCGCATGCGCAGTAGGTGAAGAATACGCGCCTCTGACGTACGGATGTTTAGACCAGTGATAATAGACAGACTTGATCACAGCACTTGAGGCAGGGCGCGGGTTCGAAGGTGTTCTGAAATACAAGTCACAGAAACTCAGTCTTTTAGTCAGTCCAAATTTTATTGCGAATTGTGCGTTTTCTGATAAAAGCATGAAACTTTCCAGGTTGAGACTTCAAAGGGTACTTTACTTGTTAATTTTTGATTGGGAGGCATCTCTGAGAATTCTTTTTACAGCAATAATTTAGACAATTCGGGCGGCCATTGTTCAGCCGCCATCTTGTCCTTTGTTATTCATGAGTCTTGTGGCACTTGAGTACTTATTCTACGAGATAAACTTATAGAGTGTAGCGCCAGATAGACAAAACTCTAAAGATTTATGGCGAAGAGAAACGATCATTGGAATATGACAAGTGAACATTTGATAGTTGAATTACTTTTCTAGATCTTTTCCTCTATTTACGAAAACATGTTTTCGAATTCCCAGTCAGACACTGTTTCGGAGATAGGAAATCAGGAAAAATATCGGGATTCGGCACACAGGTTGATATCAACTTGCGACACAGCTACCAAAGTATAGACCATATGTGCCAAGGTATTCATAGCCTCTGAATGAAAGAAAGTTGCAGGGATTTTGCTGCAGAGTCTGGAGAATCACTTCACTGACTTGCACATAAGTGCCGCGAAACTCATGAATAACAAAGGACAGATGGCGGCTGAACAATAGCTTTGCGAGTTGTCTAAATAATTCCTGTAAAAAGAATTTTCAGAGATGCCTCCCAATCAAAAACTGACAAGTACCCGTAGGCCAATCATACTGGAAAGTTTCATGCTTTTATCATAAAACGCACAATCATTTGACTTAGCCGCCTGACTATTTCTCTCGGCTTCGAGACAATTTATGCTCCTGATCTTTGATGAAAGTTCATACTACACGGGTATAACGAAAATAAGTCAAAAGCTAAACCTTACAATTGAATGTTTTTTATCATTTATCGGCTGGTAGGAGACCTACAAAGCACTTACCCATATAAGGAATCCAGCATCTCTAAGAACTTCTTAATCATGACGTCATCTGGGATATGCACTTTCTGAGCCGCTGGACCAGCGGTCTGAAACCCTGTAACCACGTGACATTCTTCACCGTTTGGCAGCGGATCATAGGAGTTCATCCAGATTCGGCTGACAAATCCGTCCAAACTCAATACCAAGCGCGTTTCCTTTGGCCAAAAGCGAGTTCTAAATCCGCTGATGATTTTAAAACCGGCACCCATGCAAATAGCCTGGATCGCACGCTGTTTCTCGAGAGGGAGGGGAGGGGAAAAGTTGATATCGCCGTCTTTCAATATGGCCAGCGGTACTGTTATGATGGCAAAGTCCGCAAACACGGGCTCCCCGTGCTGGTTGTAGAGACGGACTGGTGACGAGGGTTTCTTGCGATGTGGAGATTGTTCATCGGAACCTTTTGACAAAATAAAACAATTTACACTCCATGGGCCAAACTACTGAACATCGACGTACACCTTTCCAATAAATCTGAATACCAACAATCCCTCCTTACCTGTCCAGTAAATCTGAATACGAACAATCCCTCCTTACCTGTCCAATAAATCTGAATACGAACAATCCCTCCTTACCTGTCCAATAAATCTGAATACCAACAATCCCTCCTTACCTGTCCAATAAATCTGAATACCAGCAATCCCTCCTTACCTGTCCAATAAATCTGAATACGAACAATCCCTCCTTACCTGTCCAATAAATCTGAATACCAGCAATCCCTCCTTACCTGTCCAATAAATCTGAATACGAACAATCCCTCCTTACCTGTCAAATAAATCTGAATACCAGCAATCCCTCCTTACTTGTCCAATAAATCTGAATACCAGCAATCCCTCCTTACCTGTCCAATAAATCTGAATACCAGCAATCCCTCCTTACCTGTCCAATAAGTCTTAATACCAATAATCCCTCCTTACCTGTCCAATAAATCTGAATACCAGCAATCCCTCCTTACTTGTCCAAAAAATCTGAATACGAACAATCCCTCCTTACCTGTCCAATAAATCTGAATACCAACAATCCCTCCTTACCTGTCCAATAAATCTGAATACCAGCAATCCCTCCTTACCTGTCCAATAAATCTGAATACCAACAATCCCTCCTTACCTGTCGAATAAGTCTTAATACCAATAATCCCTCCTTACCTGTCCAATAAATCTGAATACCAGCAATCCCTCCTTACCTGTCCAATAAATCTGAATACCAGCAATCCCTCCTTACCTGTCGAATAAGTCTTAATACCAATAATCCCTCCTTACCTGTCCAATAAATCTGAATACCAGCAATCCCTCCTTACCTGTCCAATAAATCTGAATACGAACAATCCCTCCTTACCTGTCCAATAAATCTGAATACCTGCAATCCCTCCTTACCTGTCTAATAAATCTGAATACGAACAATCCCTCCTTACCTGTCAAATAAATCTGAATACCAGCAATCCCTCCTTACCTGTCCAATAAATCTGAATACCAGCAATCCCTCCTTACCTGTCCAATAAATCTGAATACGAACAATCCCTCCTTACCTGTCCAATAAATCTGAATACCAGCAATCCCTCCTTACCTGTCCAATAAATCTGAATACCAGCAATCCCTCCTTACCTGTCCAATAAATCTGAATACCAGCAATCCCTCCTTACCTGTCCAATAAATCTGAATACCAATAATCCCTCCTTACCTGTCCAATAAATCTGAATACCAATAATCCCTCCTTACCTGTCCAATAAGTCTGAATACCAATAATCCCACCTTACCTGTCCAAAAAATCTGAATAATCCCTCCTTACCTGAGTAGTATAGTATGGTATGCACTGCATTTTGGGGGAGAATACTAATTTCGAGGGGAATACATAATGAGCATCGCAGTTGAATTAATGAGCGCCCCCACGCGGAATTAATCAGCTTGCGGTTGATTTTTGACACAGGCGTTCTTTTGTTTAAAAGTGAGGGCCGCCGGAATACATTAAGATTGTTGACACAGGTGTTATTTTGTTTTCAACATGTGGCTGCGGTTTCCTTTGTCTCTGCCATGTGCTTGCGGTTTCTATTGTTCTAGTAGTAAAAAAAAATGCTGGGATAACATCATGAAATGTATAGGAAAAAAATGCGGAGGATGACGTTAAGATTCATTTCTCTTTATTATCAATTACATTGTCCCTTATAAGGCTATAAAATGACAGAAAAAAAAACACAACTTCTTAACAAATTCTATTACATAAAATACTACCTCTAGTGGTACAGTAGAGTATTCCCTTATTTAACTGTAAATAGAAGAAAAAATACATACAAGGATCAATTGTATTACAGAAAATGTCCATCTGAAAAAACTTTGTAAAATAAGTGTAGCGATACTCTGGGGGTCAATTCAATAGCGCTGGTAAAATTGTCCTCCATTTTGGCACTTCTTGCTGTTCTGGAACCGATTGCTTGGCAAAAAGATTATTCAAAAGTTTCGCTTTTCGATGGCTGCTTCGGTGGCTTCTTTCCAATCAAAATCATCCTTGTCCATGAGATTCTGTCGTGTCTCTATAATTTTCTTATAGTAGGGATCCTTTCGGAGATCATGCATCCATTTCATGGTGTCGCACAACATTCGCCGGAGCTCATCCCGGAGTGCGGGAACAAGATCGTTGCTGGCTTTAACTTCGGAAACCTCTTTACTATTTCCAAACCCCTCATAATACTCTACCAGTTCTTTCCAGCGACCGTCGTGTCGCCGAATAGCTTCGTCTTGAAGGCGGGACCAGACATACTCATCATCAGAGCTATCCTGTGTTTCGTTTTCAGAACTTTCTTCACTGATTTCAGAGCTTGGAAGGCTAGCTTCATCATCCGGAGAGGTCATCATTAATACGTCCTGTTCAATGTTCTCGCTAGAACTAAATGACTTCGACTTACTGCATGCTTTATATACCTTTTAGAGGAGGCCGGGATGCCAAACTACCATTAGAACCGAGTGGAGATAAGGAATTAACCTTGTGTGAAAGCTAACGTGCTAATGAAAAGGTCCCATGTGTGCTTATGAGCGTTAGCCCTAATAAGCGGAGAAAGAGAAAAAATCTCTGACCCCGAGAGGGATTCGAACCCACGACCTCCGGAATTGTACATCCGATGCTCTACCAGCTGAGCTATCCAGGTCAGACTGGGAGCAGGTCGGGTTATATTAGATGTTATGGTCGCGGTAATGAAATGAATATATGGAGATGTTCAGGCAAGCCTGTGGCCGCGTAGCACTAAGTTCAACAGAGTGGAGATAAGGAATAAACCTTGTGTGAAAGCTAACGTGCTAATGAAAAGGTCCCATGTGTGCTTATGAGCGTTAGCCCTAATAAGCGGAGAAAGAGAACCCTTAGAACCCTTTCAGAAACTTCACAGGAACCCCGAAGAAACCCTACAGAACCCCTAAAGAAACCCCAGAGAACCCTGAAAGTTTCTACGCAAGTAATGCCCGCAAGACGCCCGCAACGGACACAAAACGTCCCAACGGCCACAAGACGCCCGCAGCGGCCGCAAGGTGAGACATTTATGACAACGGGGTAACCAAGGGATAACCACGGGGTAACCAAGGGATAACCACGGGGTAACCAAGGGATAACCACGGGGTAACCACGGGTAACCAAGGGTAACAACCCTCCTCGTCCTCTCCAGAGACTAGCCCTCCTCCTCAGAGAATAGCTTTCCTCCTCCTCACAGAATAGTCGTCCTCCTCACAGAATAGCCCTCCTCTTCCTCAGAGAATAGCCCTCCTCCTCCACAGAGAATAGCCCTCCTCCTCACAGAATAGCCCTCCTTCTCCTCCTCACATGGACATAGACATAGACATGGTTTATTGGTACCGTGTATATCAAAATACATAAGCATTAGGTTCCAATAAATGTGTAGTTAAAAACAAAAATATAGATAAAGTTTAGTCCGGCGGGGCGAGGCGATGCCATTACTGTTCAGCCTTTAATATGTTTTTTTTCTTTCTGACATACTTTCCCATATAAATTTCGCGATTTGCTTTTGGGTACTTCCGTTTTGATTTAGTTTTAATTTTTTGGAATACAGTCGCTGCGGGTAAACCATTGAGGGCGACCTTTGCTTCCTTTTCGAGGTATACAAACAATTTATTCTGTATGGCTTGAAAGCTATGCATTTTACTAAAAAATAGAATAGCCGTCCTCATCCTCCTCACAGAATAGTTCTCCCCCTCCTCACAAAGACGCCTGCAGCAGCCGCAAGGAAAGACATTTAGAACATTAATGGAAGTAACCACAGGGTAACCCATTCTGAAGACCCGAGTGCTCTCCGAACACTTTCCGAATACCTCTTAACACCCCAATAAAGAACAAAGGAACACCTGTGTCAACAATCAACCGCAAGCTCATTAATTCTTCGTGGGGACGCTCATTAATTCCTCCGCAATAAAGAACAAAGGAACACCTGTGTCAACAATCAACCGCAAGCTCATTAATTCCGTGTGGGGACGCTCATTAATTCAACCGCGACGCTCATTATGTATTCCCCCCCCTCGAAATTAGTATCCCCCCTAAAAACACTGCTAATTCGGTGCATACTATACTACTTACCTGTCCAATAAATGTGCTTGACTGGCCAGTTGAGTCTTTTGTCCACTTGTTTACATTTGTCCAAGAAGTAGGATATCAGCAAGGAATAGGAACCTTCCAATCTAAAAGTTAAAAATTATTGCCGTGGAATCAATATCGCTGTCTATTTTGAAACTGAAAACTACATGTACATGTTAACTTTTCTAGAACAACATTGCTATGAAGGAGATTCCAGCAGAATAAAGTCTCTTGGGACACGAGACTGAACTAGAAGCTCATAATCTAGAAGCTTGAATCGAGCACTGCTTTATTCTACTCCAGTTTTACTAGTTAGTTTTCTTCTAATTAGCATATAACGCACATTCATTTGAGCAATTTCCCCCATTCGTGTCTTGCGGACAGAGCGGAAATGACCAAAAATGAAATGTCTAACTTCGCCATATTTTAATATATAAGCTCAAGATTCCGTATACAAAGAGTTTCTATGACCGAAAGCTTAATTCCAAATTTTCAAGAAATTTGAAGAATATGAATTTTAGATATGATTGAACAAAGTTTGCAGAATTCCTGATCAAAGTACCAATTCTCCCATAAAATGGTGCAAAAACCAAAGTTGAAAGCCTAATATCTCAAAGACGGATCCATTAGAAAAAAGCCATTTTTGATATTTTGTTGTTATTCAGGCAAGGAGTCTGTATGCAAAAAATCAAGCTTTTCTGAGTTAACCTGTCCTTATTATTTGAAAATTAGTGATCTAAACAGGTCATTTCCGCTCTGTCTGTCTTGCGTGAAAGTCCCATCGCTGTGGATTAAAGTGGTTTTGGGAATTTTCTTCTACTTAATTTTTATCGGTTTGTGTTGTTAGTATAAAAGGTTTATCGCTCATTTGTAATATAAAATGCGATGAAACGAAGCAGCTCGAAGGAGCGGGCAACCTTTGCCCAAACAAATAAAAGAAGAGGAACTGTTTAAACACGGGGGGGTGGGGATGATCGTCGGAAGTTTCACCCCTAAAAGATACCAAACATCACAGGGCATTTCTGCAGAAACCCCCGTAAAACGAAATATAAAGCGAGAGATAATTTTTCAAATTGTACCCTCATATGTAGTACCTTAACCCCTAAAAGATACCTCTTTTTAAATAAGTTTTATTTGGATCTACCCATCCATGTACGTTTTGTATACGAGTCAAAATAAAAATATCTGTCTGTCTGTCTACGACGATCATCCCCGACCAAAAAATCCCAAAAAATCCAAAATATGGGAGCCCCCCCCCCCCCCCCCCCGGGGTTTAAAACAGTGGGCGTCTTGTTTTTAAACAATTTAAAAATTGTTAGATTTGAGCGACACAACTTCTCATTTCGCACAAAAATGAGTTCAATAACATCAAACCTCTTTCACCTTCGAAATCCGTACATCGTCTGCCCATTGCTTTAATAGCTCAGCTGCTAGAGCATCGGATGTACAATTCCGGAGGTCGTGGGTTCGAATCCCTCTCGGGTCATAGATTTTTTTTTTCTTTCTCCGCTTACTAGGGCTAACGCTCATAAGCACACATGGGACCATTTCATTAGCACGTAAGCTTTCACACAAGGTTAATTCCTTATCTCCACTCTGTTGAACTTAGTGCTACGCGGCCACAGGCTTGCCTGAACATCTACATTTAACCAAGAAGGTTTTATTGTGAGAGCTTTCTTTGGTGCCGTCCTTCAAAATCGCTACTGCTATCGTCGGGGCAGGTGCTTTTGAGGTCATGCTTAAGACGTTCTATGATTGGCTTAGTTTTGCGATCCGCGATCCATGGGTCGGAATCTTTCCGGGATACAGCGTGTAGGATCCGGGATCCATGGGTCGGGCTCCGGGATCCAAGGACTTGGATCCGGGATCCAAAATTTCTGTGGATCCCTTTACATGGGGCGAGAACTTGATGTCGCATGTTTAAAAAACTATTGAAAATAAATCTTGAACTTTAAGCAACAAAACTATGTAAAATTAGATAGAATTTGGAGAAAGTACTAAGTTAAGCTATCTTGGCCTGCCTAACCAACTAAATGTAAAACTTTTCCTGGAAATTGAAAATGAAAGCAAGTATATTGTAGGTTACTAGACTTTACCTGTAGTTGGATCCAGTCCCCCACTCTGAAGAATACTTCGCCTTCTGTCTTCGTTCTGCTAGACCATAGTATGTTAAATTCCCACCACGTCCTTGAGCATCCAGAACGTCGATAAACTTGATAGAAACCTCATCGAGACCCTTAGCATGTAGCCCATCCAAAACCAGGTCTGTTGACAGCTTGTCGCCTTCGCTCTTTAACAAGGACTTAAAGGCCTTTGCTGCTGACACAATATCTGGAAGAGCTTTGTCACTGAAAGGGTACAGCTTTCCATCTATTACAACCTGGATTTCTTGGTCGCGTTCACCTAGAGACGAAATTGCCTACAAGAAAAACGTTGTAGTCCTGTCCATCGAACCGTCGCCTCAGGCTCTGTGAATAAATATCGGCAAATAGTCACCTCGACTTCGTGTCAGTGAATATTCGCCGATAATCACGTCGACTTGGGCTACTTCTCGATACTTCTTGTTTAAGCATAATTACTCAAGTGATTCATAAGGGTTTTAGACGAAACAATTTGTTTTTGTTGCTCACGGCTTACCCGCAAGTCTCTGTTCAATATATTTCAAATGTGTTTCTAAAAGGTAACACTTTCCAGACATTGATGGAGAAGAACCAGATTGTTTACACTTGCAATTTTTGCTGCAATCTTTGGCGCGCGAGTCGGCGCGATTTTTCTCGCACGTACGCGTCAAACTTAAAACCACTAATGAAAAACTAAGTGCAACTCTGCGATTTTTGTCGAGTCATGATACAGCTCTCGTAAGGTCGTCCGTGATTGACCCAGAAGCCGTTTCTTTGTTTCATTTTTAATATTAGTTTGGTCCAATGTAAGATTACTTACTTGTTGGTTCTATTTATCACTCCACTATGTATTACGAACAGACCCCGGTTCACTTTCGGTTCTCCTAGCTTAGTGACCAAGCCGTTTCCAGCTCGCTCCGTATTCACTCCCGCCCAGGTATCGAACAGCGGAGGTGTCGAGGGTATCGAACATGATTTCTATTCACTTCTTCATTCACCTGCCTAGGGTATCGGAGGTATCGAGGGTATCATGATCAGATTTCTATTCACTTCTCCATTCAGGCGCCCAGGGTATCGAGGGTATCGAACATGATTTCTATTCACTCCTTCATTCACGCACCTAGGGTATTGGAGGTATTGAGGGTATCATGATCAGATTTCTATTCACTTCTCCATTCACGCGCCCAGGGTATCGAGGGTATCAGAAGTATCGGGGGTATCATGATCAGATTTCTATTCACTTCTCCATTCACGCGCCAAGGGTATCGAGGGTATCGAACATGATTTCTATTCACTCCTTCATTCACGCGCCTAGGGTATTGGAGGTATCGAGGGTATCATGATCAGATTTCTATTCACTTCTCCATTCACGCGCCCAGGGTATCGAGGGTATCGGAGGTATCGAGGGTATCATGATCAGATTTCTATTCACTTCTCCATTCACGCGCCCAGGGTATCGAGGGTATCAGAAGTATCGAGGGTATCGAACATGATTTCTATTGACTTATTCATTCACCCGCCCAGGGTATCGAACATGTCTATACACTTCTTCATTCACCCGCTCAGGGGGTATCGGGGGTATCAGGTATCGAACATGATTTCCATTACACTCCTTCATTCACGCGCCTAGGGTATCGAACATGGTCTATACACTTCTTCATTCACCATGCCGCTAGGGGTATCGAAGGTATCAGAGGTATCGTGGGTATCGAACATGATTTCTATTCACTTATTCATTCACCCGCCCAGGGTATCGAACATGGTCTACACACTTCTTCATTCACCATGCCGCTCAGGGGGTATCGAGGGTATCAGAGGTATCGTGGGTTTCGAACATGATTTCTATTTACTTCTTCATTCACGCGCCTAGGGTATCGAACATGGTCTATACACTACTTCATTCACCATGCCGCTCAGGGGGTATCGAGGGTATCGGAGGTATCGAGGGTATCATGATCAGATTTCTGTTCAATTCTCCATTCACGCGCCCAGGGTATCGAGGGTATCAGAAGTATCGAACATGATTTCTATTCACTTCTTCATTCACGCGCCTCTTGTATCGAACATGGTCTATACACTTCTTCATTCACCATGCCGCTCAGGGGGTATCCAGGGAATCAGAGGTATCGTGGTTATCGAACATGATTTCTATTCACTTCTTCATTCACGCGCCTAGGGTACCGGAGGTATCGAGGGTATCATGATCAGATTTCTATTCACTTCTCCATTCACGCGCCCAGGGTGTCGAGGGTATCGAACATGATTTCTATTCACTTCTTCATTCACCCGCCCAGGGTATCGAACATGGTCTATTACTTCTTCATTCACCCGCTCAGGGGGTATCGAGGGTATCAGAAGTATCGAGGGTATCGAACATGATTTCTATTACACTCCTTCATCCACGCGCCTAGGGTATCGAGGGTATCGAAGGTATCATGATCAGATTTCTATTCACTTCTCCATTCACGCGCCCAGGGTATCGAGGGTATCAGAAGTATCGAGGGTATCGAACATGATTTCTATTGACTTCTTTATTCACCCGCCCAGGGTATCGAACATGTCTATACACTTCTTCATTCACCCGCTCAGGGGGTATCGGGGGTATCAGAGGTATCGAACATGATTTCCATTACACTCCTTCATTCACGCGCCTAGGGTATCGGAGGTTTCGAGGGTATCATGATCAGATGTCTGTTCACTTCTCCATTCACGCGCCCAGGGTATCGAGGGTATCAGAAGTATCGAACATGATTTCTATTCACTTCTTCATTCACTCGCCCAGGGTATCGAACATGGTCTATACACTTCTTCATTAACCATACCGCTGAGGGGTATCGAGGGTATCAGAGGTATCGTGGGTATCGAACATGATTTCTATTCACATATTCATTCACCCGCCCAGGGTATCGAACATGGTCTATACACTTCTTCATTCACCATGCCGCTCAGGGGGTATCGAGGGTATCAGAGGTATCGTGGGTATCAAACATGATTTCTATTCACTTCTTCATTCACGCGCCTAGGGTATCGAACATGGTCTATACACTTCTTCGTTCACCATGCCGCTCAGGGGGTATCGAGGGTATCACAGGTATCGTGGGTATCGAATATGATTTCTATTCACTTCTTCATTCACGCGCCTAGGGTATCGGAGGTATCGAGGGTATCATGATCAGATTTCTATTCACTTCTCCATTCACGCGCCCAGGGTATCGAGGGTATCGAACATCATTTCTATTGACTTCTTCATTCACCCGCCCAGGGTATCGAACATGGTACACACTTCTTCATTCACCCGCTCAGGGGATATCGAGGGTATCAGAAGTATCGAGGGTATCGAACATGATTTCTATTACACTCCTTCAGTCACGCGCCTAGGGTATCGAGGGTATCATGATCAAATTTCTATTCACTTCTCCATTCACGCGCACAGGGTATCGAGGGTATCGGAAATAAAACTCTCACGTACAGGTATAATTTACTGATTGACGAGCAAAGCGAAGAGCCTCTGGCCTCATGGCCTTGTTTTCTCAGTTCCAGTCAGGCAAGGTTTCAAATTTCTTTGTTTCAGCTGTCAAAGTTTGATGGTTTGAAGTTTACAAGATGCGACGATTTAACGAAAGCTCAAAATCTTTATTCAAACTGCTAAAACTACAGCAAAAGTCCATCTTTTCATTTAAGAAACTTAAAAAAATGGAACCTCTCTTTGGTCTTTTATTGGGGTATTTAGTTCGAAAATCTGAAAACGTAGAGCATCACCACCTTGGAATCAATTAACTTTGTCTGTGCCTCCAACGCGTTTCAAACGCGTTTCAAACTTAAAACGAGTCACATGCCGTCAGCTCATGGATCATGAAGCGGCATTTGATTGGCAACCCAGCCAATCAGCTCCGTCGTACATTTTCTGTACTAAGGGAACTTAAAAAACAAGGTCATGGGGACAGAGGCTCGTCGCTTTGCTCCTCGAGCCAAGCCACTGCTATCGCAGCGTTTTGGCTTAGTGTGTCTGTAAACTAGCGAAGCTTTGAGCCTCTGGTACCCAGGGTACAATTTTGAGGGCTATCAATTCCCGATTGATACCCTCGATACCCTGGGGAGTGAATGAAGAAGTGAATAGAAATCATGTTCGATACCTCTGATACCCTCGATAACCTGGGCGGGTGAATGGAGAAGTGAATGGAAATCTGATCACGATACCCTCGATACCTCCGTATACCAATAAAACTCTCCAGCGAAGATCGAAGCTCTCAGAGCACATGGGAAAGCTCGACCCTGATTGGTCCGATACCCGGAAACCCTGATCAGCCAATCACAGATTGCGTTTCGAGAGCTGTATCACTACTGTTTTTGTCGCGTGATGTCGCGGAGATTCAAACATGTTCGAAACTCTTTGCAACTTGATGCGATTTGAAGAAAATAGAGCACAGAATTCGCATCGCATTTGCACATTAGTAATGATCTCGTTTACACAAGAGACGTGGAATTGCAACTCGCGCGAGAAAAATCGCCGCGATAAATGCAACAAAAATCGCAAGTGCAGATCGGCCTGTAGGTGGTGATTACCTGAGCGGTACGAATTGTTAGGTCATGTACATGAGACGGGAACGTCACCGGTACGAAAAGAGGTTCTTGTCTGGTCACCAACCAAAATGAGCTCGTTCTGGCTTCGTTTTCAGACCGACTTCATGTAAACGCACGTAAAGAAATATATGAGAGCCGGTACAAGTTCATGCCGGTCTGAGTTCGTAGCAGTCTCGTGTAATCGTGTTTATCGTGTTTACATGAGATTGGAAACCGGTACGGACTCGCAAGTCGTTGGTGTCGCGTGCTTCACGTGCTTTTCAGGGCTCTTTTTCAAATCAGCCTCATGTAAACGCATGTAGAAAAAATATATGACGAGTGATACGAACTCAGACTGGTCTGAGCTCGTACAGGTCTCATGATGTAATCACCACCTTGTTCTCAGTAATTAAATTAAACAATGATAAAATATAAATGGCAACTGAACTCCTATAATGCAGTGGTTGTGGTCTAAAATCATGCTTGTGTTTTCAAATCATGCTATCATTGTTAGTTTGATTTTGTGAAATCTTTCTGGGTGTGACTTGATATTTTTTTTACCGCGTAAGGGGGCTAAAGGCAGCAGGACCTCGCTACGACAATACCTCTTGGTGTACTTTTTTGATTTTCCATCCATTCTCCTGAGCAAGTTTTTGAATGATAGTAGTTGTTCCGTGGATAAACTCCCCACCAAGATCAACTGGAGGGAAACCAGGGAATGGCTGGCACTGCTTCACACGCCCACCTGCAAAACAATCACTCGTAATAAGGAGTAGAATATATAGATTTAGGCAATGCCTAAAAGCGGAACTCCAATCATAGACACCGCACTTGATTGATTGAGTCGAAAAAATAGATTCTCTCTTCCATCGCGGGCTACACCAGCAACAGATGTGGAAAACGCATTTCCCAGAGTATCTAAACTACCCTCATACATAAAAGACACCAACAACTTCCTTAATGAACTGCTAACCCCAGATCTACCTGACAACGCTATGCTAGTAACTCTTGATGTTTTATCTCTGTATACTAATATATAGATTTAGCCACTGGCTAAAAGCGGAGCTCCTGGTTATCAATTTTTTTGTGTGAATGAAAGGGATTCCCATGTGTACATGGTTTGAATAAACTTTGAAGTATTTGCAGGACCGCTTACAAGTAAAACTGAAGCTGGATCCAATAAAGGACCTATCAACCAGTAGATATGTAAGAAAGAATAAAACTTGAATGGTTGATTAACAGCTTATAATTTTCATTTACACGATATTTCTGACCGAAATATCGTGTAAATGAAAATTATAAGCTGTTAATCACCATTCAAGTTTTTATTCTTTTTTACATGGTTTACATGGTTGCTTTAGGGACCGTTCATTTTTTATCAGGGAGGGGGGGCTGGTGGAAATGAGGGGAGACCCTGTATTTTTTTGAGTGGCCCCCCCTTTCATGTCCGTATTTTTTTAGGTGCCCCCCCAAAATCCAATGTATTTTTTCTGGTGCCCCCCCCCCCCCCCCTTATAAATGCTTGCCCTGTAAGATAGACTCTTGCCTAAGTGATGCAGTCTCATTCTTCTTAACGTTTTTCTTACTTCTGTCAAAGCTAAGGAATCGATCCCCCCTCAGAACTATTAAACGTTTTCGTGACACCCACCTCAGGTCCCCTATTTGACCTAGTAGAAGACATTTTTACATAAAGAGGGGGTCACATAATCTTTGCGCGCGAAGCGCGCCCAACTTTTGATAACCACATTTCATCAAGCCTCAGAAAAAGGGTAGATGGTTTTTTGTGTATAGTAAACAAAGCCTGTCAGGAGCGCAGGAAATACGCTAATTATATAGGTTAGATGAAAGCTCCTAGTGAAGGGCTCCTGAGGCTTTAGGTAATATTTTTCATGCGCTGCGCAAATGAAGAAATTATTATTATTCATGTGCTTGAAGCGCCGCCCAAATGACTAAACGTTGAACTCACGCTTACCTAAGTTGTGTTCTTTCAAACATAGAGACTGCCCGGCAGGCCTATCAGTGCATATTATATGTTAAATTCTGCATCAGGTCGTCTCGGTTCTCGGATTTTCCAGTTTGTTGTGTTTATATGGCGAATCTCAAATCGAGTTCTCGATCTCGGATTTTGAAAGCGGCGTTCTCGCGTTCTCGGAATTCTCGCATTGACCATTCGCCACCCCTCATTTTCATAACAGCCCTAACCATACATCCACAGACATGCTACTTATCCCTTTAGAACGACTCACTAACAAAAGAGATTATGTTAGGAAAGCTAGGGAGGCATACTTTATCACAGATCGAGGTCAAACTTTATCCCCCAAGGTCTCAATACTAGAGATGAAAATTTTAACAATTTCAGCTGTTAGATCTATATCATGTATTTATGTATCTTTTTGTGTCTTTCTGTTACATTTTATCACGTGACACTCCACTTGTATGTATCTATTTCACGTTTGAAATTTGACGGTTATTTTATTTATAGTAGTTACCAATGTAAATATTCACCATTACCTGAAGAAGGTCGGTACTGGCTGACCGAAATATCGTGTAAATGAAAATTATAAGCTGTTAATCAACTATTCAAGTTTTTATTATTTCTTTAATAAGAGGACGGTCTGGTACTGTATGTGTAGAAGGGGGTGTGACATGACGTGTATCACGTCATCGATTAGGTCCGTAACATAAGGGCATTTGTGTAATGATATAGGCACATGTGGCCTTGGTGATTATGAGGAATGCACAAACCTAGTCACGTGATGTCATGTCATAGATGACATTACGTACAGGGTGTTCAAATAACATACACCAAATTCAAATATGGCGCCCAGTTAAAAAAAAAGCCATTGTTATGGACCGACTAGCCTCAAATTCATGCAAAAATGCTTTGTGTTTTCAAGTGAACAACGGCTTTTCGAACTGGGTGCCATATTTGAATTTCTGGTGTATTGGAAAGAAAATCAACCACTTTACACAATTGATAGCTCCTAACAAAAAGATAGATCAAACATCAAAATTTGTGTTCGTTTGCTTCAATCTACGAAAAGAAAAATACCCTACAATATAGTTGTTCACTCTCCTTTTTGTATATTTTTTTTGTACTTTTTTGCATTACAATGGCCTAGATCTATATATTAATACTTACCAAAATAATCTGATGCCTCTAGAAGGGTGACATGAAAACCTTTCTCCACAAGTCTGGCTGCTGCAGCCAAACCAGACACCCCGCCACCAACAACTGCAACTCTGACCTGTGATCTAGCTTTGAAAAACACATCATAAGAAATTATCAATTCAGGTTCCAAAATACATTTTTATATCAAGTCATAAAAAAGGTTTTACATGTTCGTTATAGACAAAATTGGCTAACAGTGTTTACATCTTGTTGCTGCCCAATTAGCAGTCTAATTAGGTATGCAAAACAATTTGGTGCATAAAAGGGGTATGGAAGGTAGGGCTCAGCATCTCCGTACAATTTTGCCCCAAGTGCCCTCCCCCCTGGAATTAATTCCTCTGGTACCTAGCCCTTGGGGGACTCCCCTATTTTTGGGGCGGGGGTGCTCGTCGGGAACTTTCGATTTTACCCCTAAAAGGTACCTAAAATGGCGTCGCTTAGTTGATTTTAACCCCTAAAAGGTACCAACAAGACGCATTTTCCCTCGTAATTTTCTCTTGAATTTTTTTCCGAGCGAAAATATGTCTCAAATTCAGGCTTCAAACAAGCATGATTTGCTTCATTTGCTAGAACGGACCCCCTAACCTATCTGGAAAAAAATGCAAGTTTTCAAATTTTACCCCTTAAAGGTACCAGAGGCCTAATTTTAAACCCTTAAAGGTACAACAAGCACCCCCGCCCCAAATATATAGGAGTCCCCCCCCCCCCCCGGGGTACCTAGCAACTGATAAAACAGGGGGAGAAACGGTCACTTTAGTTTTCGTAGCTCTGACCGCATAACTATAAAATATGCTGCCATAAACCTATAGAGGTGAATGGTTAGGAAACCTGACACCCTGTTATTGTACTGTCTTTGTTCACTTTTTCAGAGGAATCCTTTTGTTTGTGCAGGGGCACGGTACATAAGTACCAAAAGCCAGCCAGAACATTCAGTGTACAGCCATACATGCATATTAGATGAGGGTGAAACAAAAGATTGTGCAGGGTCAATATCATGTGATAGCCCCTCTCAACATCCAGCCCACGCTATTGTGTTGGTCCTTTGAAGTTTGCCGGGCTTCCTAACCATTCCACTATAACATTAACTATGGCTAGGCCAATACGTAACTGCAACAATATTTCGAGCATGCAAAAGTGTATTATTCTGGCATGATCTAGCAAACAATTTATACACTGTGCCACTGTGCCAAGTATAGTCTCCCCCCGTGGAGAGGGAAGCGCTGCGTGACCGACACAAAGGACGGGTGCGCGGCGGGAGACTACATAAATTACCTCTGGCCTGTATTTAATAGAATTTTTTTTGCACTTATTTTAATATATAAATTTCCTTTTGTATTTATATTATGGCTCGTCCTGTAACAAGCTGTGGGCGATGCAAATCAGTGGCAGAGTATTTGTACAACACAGGCGACCCAAACTAATAATGCTTTTATACTTTATAATACTTTGTAGCATATTAACGGGATATCTCTTAGCCAACACAGGAAAAAATTGCATAAAAACATTAATGGTTTTGGTAGCGTTTTTCCATTAATAACTACTTACTAACCGAGAGTGAGGGCATTACGTGAAATATCAAACTGAGGTTTTGGCGTATCGACCGAGCGATAGCGAGGTTGATACGCCAAAACCGAGGTTTGATATTTCACGTAATGCCCGAACGGTCGAGGTTAGTAAGTTGTTTATTATATGGCACTTTTTCTACAAACTTTTTACGAACCGGAAGTCGATCGCCTCGTTCATTTTCCCGCCGAAATAACTCAGACACGCGCCTGCGTCGCGCTCGAGTTCATTCAGAGTTTTTCATTCTCTGAGTCAAACTGATAGAACAAACCTGTGTGTACAAACCACGCCAGACTTGCTCTAACATATCAAAAATTGAAATTGCTGAAAATTTATTCTGTATTTTTATATATAATGAATTTCGTTGTAAATTGAATATACATATCAAAAATTGAAATTGCTGAAAATTTATTCTGTATTTTTATATATAATGTTAAAGAATATACTATATCTTCCGTGCCTGAAATTCGCAATAAATTTGTGGCAAATTTCAAAGCACAAACTATAATATACTGGTCCATGAAATTCGCAATAAATTTGTGGCAAATTTCAAAGCACAAAATATAATATAGTGGTGCATGAAATTCGCAATAAATTTGTGGCAAATTTCAAAGCACAAGTATATAATAGTTGTGCATGAAATTCGCAATAAATTTGTGGCAAATTTAGCAGCACAAAGATATTATAGTTGTGCATGAAATTCGCAATAACTTTGTGGCAAATTTCAAAGCACAAAATATAATATAGTGGTGCATGAAATTCGCTATAAATTTGTGGCAAATTTCAAAGCACAAAATATAATATAGTGGTGCATGAAATTCGCAATAAATTTGTGGCAAATTTCAAAGCACAAAATATAATATAGTGGTCCATGAAATTCGCAATAAATTTTCAAAGCACAAAGATATCATAGTTGTGCATGAAATTCGCAATAACTTTGTGGCAAATTTCAAAGCACAAAATATAACATAGTGGTGCATGAAATTCGCAATAAATTTGTGGCAAATTTCAAAGCACAAGTATATTATAGTTTGTGCATGAAATTCGCAATAAATTTGTGGCAAATTTAGCAGCACAAAGATATTATACTTGTTCATGAAATTCGCAATAAATTTGTGGCAAATGTCAAAGCACAAAGATAAATAGTGGTGAATGAAATTCGCAATAAATTTGTGGCAAATTTCAAAGCACAAGTATATTTTAGTTGTGCATGAAATTCGCAAATAAATTGTGGCAAATTTAGCAGCACAAAGATATTATAGTTGTGCATGAAATTCGCAATAACTTTGTGGCAAATTTCAAAGCACAAAGATAATATAGTGGTGAATGAAATTCGCAATAAATTTGTGGCAAATTTCAAAGCACAAGTATATTATAGTTGTGCATAAAATTCGCAATAAATTTGTTGCAATTTTAGGAGCACACATATATGATGATGGTAAATGAAATTCGCAATAAATTTGTGGCAAATTTTAAGTTTCACAGTACGTATATTATATTGTGCATGAAAATCGCCATAAATTTGTGGCAATTTTCACTGCATAAGTAATGGTGCCTGAAATTCGCAATAAATGTGTGGCAAATTTCACAGCAAAAGTATACTGTAGTGGTGCATGAAATTTGCACTAAATTTGCGGCAAATTTTACAGCACAAATTTGTTATAGTGGTGCCTGAAATCGCAATAAAGTTGCTTCAATTTTAATAGCACAAGGCTTGTATAATGGTGCATAAAATTCGCAATAAATTTGTGGCAAATTTCCCAGTACGGATATATTATAGTCGTGCATGAAAATCGCAATAAGTTTGTCGCAATTTTCACTACATAAGTATGGTGCCTGAAATTTGCTATAAATGTGTGGCAAATTTCACAGCAAAAGTATACTGTAGTGGTGCATGAAATTTGCAATAAATTTGCGGCAAATTTTACAGCACAAATTTGTTATATTGGTGCCTGATATCGCAATAAAGTTGCTGCAATTTTAACAGCACAAGGTGTGTATAATGGTGCACGAAATTCGCATTAAATTTGTGGCAAATTTCACAGACATGTTTTGGTTATAGTGAGCATGAAATTCGCAATAAATTTGTGGCAAATTTCACAGCACAAATATGATATAATGGTGCCTGAAATCGCAAGAAAGTTGCTGCAATGTTAACAGCACAA
This sequence comes from Scolanthus callimorphus, assembly GCA_033964015.1. NCBI lineage: Eukaryota > Metazoa > Cnidaria > Anthozoa > Actiniaria > Edwardsiidae > Scolanthus > Scolanthus callimorphus. Next base: position 9,052,184 of record CM066915.1, read on the forward strand.
GGTTTATATAATGGTGCCTGCCTGAAATTCGCAATAAATGTGTGGCAAATTTCCCCGGGGATGGGGGGGGGGAATACTCCCTAAATTGGTCTATACGGGAATGCTCTGCCCGAAAGGGGTATAGTCGGGTACCTTAACGCAAAATTTGGGCTGGATCGTGACAGAGCGGACAAAAGCGCCAAACTTTCTATAGAGTTTCTTTGGGACATGAGTAACAAATCTAGGATGGGTGCCCAAGAAAAAAAGTTCATGTTGCGGAATAAAATGAGAAATGCATTTTAGCACTTGAATGCGGTGCTTGGTAACCAGGCTTTTTCTTACTTTTTATCATTGGGTCGCTAAAAGTGGATGAATCAGGAACGAATCGAGACAATATCAATATAAACAGTTGTCATTTAGTTTGGTGATATATTTCTTCTGACACGCGACGGCTTTTAAAGATTGCCAGGTTACTAAGCTCGTCCCTAAATTCCATAGTCCATTAGCCGGACGGCTAAAAGTTGGGGACTGGTACCACAACCACAACAATCATATATCAAATTAAAGCTTATCACCAGTAGATTCCAGAAATATGTGATAGCAATGTTTTCTGTTGCAGTTTTAGTCGGTCACGTGACCTCATAGAATGCGCAATATGCCCATATTGAGAAAAATATACATGCAGCTATTCATTTTTTGTTTTTATTCTCAAACTCGTTAATAATTCACCAAGCTTGAACAAAGGAAAACATAAGCGTGGAGGAGATAGGAAAATACTGCCTTAATTTACGTAGAATTTTGAGATTTTATTTCTTCTTTTTCGCGGTATTAAACTATCGAACACTCGATCCTGTTTTTCATCAGAGTAGGCCGCGCTGCAGTGTTCCTGTGATTCCTATATCTATATGTACATGTAGCGGTCATTTGCGGCATTTGCATTTACAGAGATCAGGTGCAAGTCAAACTAGCCTTCGCACATTGTACATCTTGAGCACTGCGCTTTATCAATCGGCGTCAATGATTCGTCATTCCGGGGGGGGAGGGGGGGTCATGCTTTGGTCATGCTTTGTAGGTCTTCGGAACTCGTGCAATCAGACCTGAACAGCCTCAGCGGCTGGCGACTTTGGCAGACATGACATTTAATCAAACACAGGGAAAGGCCATGCGGATTTCGCGTAAGACCCTTCATCACGGAACGGAGCCTGATATAATCTACCTCGACCTCACCCGTGCGTTCGACACGGTGTGCCACGCCACCTCTAAAAGCTCGCTAATCTAGGGTCGTAGGATGCCTCCACAAGTGCCTCCACAATCTTTCCTCTCGACGTCAACGCGTCGCGGTGAATGGTGTGGTCTGAGCCACTGGGAGGTGCTACTGAGGTGGTTCGCTCATTGGTATCTAAATGTTCCGTTCAATCTTTATATCAATGACGTCCCAGAGAGACACTTTCTCACATATCGCCATGTTTGCTGACGAAACCAAGTGCTTTTGAGCAATAAATGCCCCATACGGAGTTCAGAAACTGCAGACAGATCAGCGATCTCTTGTTTTCAGCCAACCAAATTGAAAACTTTCCCATCAGCCGTAAAGGACGCATCATCCCGAGGCACTACACTCTGGACTGGCAGGGGCAGAGAGTGAAAACATGGGACGAAAATTTTCAAATTTCCCCAGCAAATACAGTAAATGTATGGGAAATCTCCCGAGAAAAGAGTGGGGGGGGGGGGGGGCCTCAGTGCAAACACATAAAAAGCATTGTCTCGAAAGCAGGCAGTCACTGCTCAAACAGCTTTCCTCTCGACACTATCTGTCTCTCTTGTGAGGTCTCATCTGCCTTATGAGAGAACCCCCTGCGGCCCGCGCTATTTCCGGTTTTCGCTCGCCCCGACTCCTTTCCCTTTTAGAGCCGCTAAGCAGGCTATATGAGAGTCAAAATCTTGACACTTCTGGCAGTGTAAGCCATTTGGGTACCCAACAGCCATCCTCTGTTTTCCTGCCAAACATGTCAGGGGACGCGGGGTTGTATTGATGATTCGCGTCACTCGTACTCCAAATATGTCGTTCACATTGCAGAAAAGACGCACATGAGAACCGAGAACGCAATGTGTGAAGTACGACACTGCTGTGAAATGTTACTCATCAGGCACCATATTTTACAGATCTTTTATGTTTTATAAAGTCGAAACCCAAGGTTGAAATGGAAGAATCCGTCGTTAATGACTATAGATATTTTTATTAGCAATGATTTGGCGTTTTGTGTTCGAATCATCGTACCAATTTCTCGTTTGTTCTTCATTTTAATAATTAAATTATTCAAACCAAACATCTGAAAAAGAAAAAAAACTCCTTAGCCGTGTTATTTTCCATGTATTCACAAATAAATTGCTAAAAAGGGGTTATTTTCAGCCAAAATACTTACAGTTTCACTAGTTGTTCGTGACGGCCGCCATTTTGGAAAGACCTGAATGGACGAGGGAGTCTGGGCACGAGGAATACACTAAACCTTTTGAAACATGCTAAAGTGTTTTCGAAATGCTATTTCTATAGACGATAAATATTTCTGAATGCATGAAACAACTTTGCAAGTGGTTATTCATCTTTTTCTTGACATTTAAGGCAAAAATATGATAATTTGTATATCCGCCACAGGCAACCCATCACACGAATTTTTCAACAGATTTTGATCTCTAGTAAATGAGAAGCAGGGGGGTGCCAACTGGGCACCCATCCTAGGATTGATTAACTAGCCCAAACCAACACGTATACAAATTTTGGCACTTTTGTCCGCCGTGTCACGATCATTCCGCTAAGGTACCCGACTAGTAGGGTTTTCAAGCTGGAGGTATAAGAAAGGGGTAGGGTTTTCAGGCTGGGTATAAGAAAGGGGTAGGGTTTTCAGGCTGGACTGGGTATAAAAACAGTAGGGAAAATTGTTATTTTGGTATAAAAAAGGGTCTGTATTTCACCGGTTTTTCACCCGCAACGCGAGAGCAAAACCGTTTCTTTTTTAACAGAGCACAAAGCCGATTTTTCAGGCTTGGTATAAGAAAGGGGTACCTTTTTTGCTCTGAAATTGGTATAAAGAAGGGTAAGGGGTCCAGAATCTGGGCATCCCCGTATAAAAGTTTTGGGAGTAACCCCCGGGCAAATTTCACAGCACAAATATATTGTAATTTGCCTGAAATTCGCAAGAAATGTATGAAATTCGCAATAAATGAGTAGCAAATTTCACAGCACAAATATATTGTAATGTATGTGTGGCAAATTTCACAGCACAAATATATTGTAATGTGCCTGAAATTCGCATTTAATTAGCTGCATTTTTCTCCAGGACATAACCCCTCCCGTGGAATCCGATCCCCTGGAAAAAACTCTTCCATAGGTACTCGATGCATTTTTTATAAATTCAATCACCATTATGGCACGAAACAAAATGGCCGCCGCAAATTCATATGTCTTAAGGGACCGGTCATAAATTAGAGGGGGGGGGGGGGGGAGGGCTGGTGAATTTTTATTTTGGTCTACATGTTTTTGGGAAACCCTCCCCTGACAAGATGCACGAAAAATGTTGGCCCTCCCAAATGCGGTGGCATATTTAGTGATGACCCCCCCCCCCTTATTCACTTGATATAGATTTGAAAAAATATAGACATTCTTATAATAGTTGTTTAAATCTACTTTTCATGTTATAACAGCAGTGCAAGATTTGAAGTCTTTCCTACCCGAACGTTATTTTTACATATAGCACAACACATCAGCAACTCAAGGCAGCATTTTAATAAGGGAAATTTAAAATTGTCTTGCGGGCGAAGCGCGCCAGAAATTTGGAGACCAGCATGTGAAATTTCCGCATGTTTGGGGGAACTTTGATATGCAGGGTGCAAAATCGGGAGTTTTAAGGATTGATTTGTGCTCCTAAAATTGCCACAAATTTATTGCGAATTTCATGCACAACTATAATATACTTGTGCTTTGAAATTTGCCACAAAGTTATTGCGAATTTCATGCACACTATGATATCTTTGTGCTTTGAATTTGCCACAAATTTATTGCGAATTTCATTCACTACTATATTATCTTTGTGCTGCTAAATTTGCCACAAGTTATTGCGAATTTCATGCACAACTATGATATCTTTGTGCTTTAAAATTGGCCACAAATTTATTGCGAATTTCATGGACCACTATATTATATTTTGTGCTGCTAAATTTGCCACAAATTTATTGCGAATTTCATGCCCAACTAATAATATACTTGTGCTGCTAAATTTGCCACAAATTTATTGCGAATTTCATGGCCACTATATATTATTTTGTGCTTTGAAATTTGCCACAAATTTATGGCGAATTTCATGCACCAGTATATAATATGCTATGAAATTTGCCACAAATTTATAGCAACTCCTACGGTATGTATATTATTCTTATTTCTTATACAGTTTTTGACAAATTTTGTATCGCATATGTATATAAACTTAACAACGAATTTCGTAAATGTATATACTCCGGTGGGATCTCGTGGCTGCGTTGCTCGCTGGGCCGCTTTGCGGCCGTGTGACTCCCTTTGCCGCCTCTTACTGGCTACTCAAGGCAGGGCCCGTGGTTTGATGCGCTGGTGTGGAAACGCATAATTTGGCTTTCTCCGCATAATGCGCATAATCCGTCAAATCCCGCATAATCGCGCATAATTTCCCAAACTTTTGTGAAAAGGCATCATTATTTGGTGAATTTCAAACTTTATTACCCATTTTTTCTCACAAAAGTGATACATTTCTTCTGAAATCGCCTGTCCAACATCAAAACAACTCGATAGAAATGAGAATAACAAGGTGTTCTATGCTAATAGCGTCGCGCTGGGAACTGATGTCCAAAAGCAATAAAACGTGCCTAGTTGGCCAACTAACTAATATTTCCACCTCAGCAAGTTAGATTTTTAAATCTTTTTAAAAACACGTTTGCGCTTTGGATATTTACAAAGAAAAATCAAAGCGGAACAGGACGCTAACCGCGATAAAACGGTCAGCTTTATGCAGTTCGCATTGATCACATGACATACGCTTTTTCATGGATCATTTCGCAAACAGTAACGCGAAATACCAGGCACACGCACAGCTCCCTCGATAACAAAAAAAAACACTAACAGAATAACGTTCCCGGGTTTTTATAAAAGCTCTTACACTACCTCAGGCGATAGATCGGAGGAGATCGATCTCACGATCAAGATTAGAGATTTTGATAATTACGCACAGAACGATGGCAAACAAGCGCAACGATGTTTTTGTGATAACGAGAGATCGTAACGATAGCTCTGATAGCCCGGGGGGGGGGGGGGGGGGGGTTCTCCCAAGTAAGAGTGATAGGGGTGCTCGTCGGGACATCGGAAAATATACCCTAAAAAATACCAGGACATAAAAAATCCACCCCCTAAAAAATACCTTATAAAACAAAATGACCCCTAAAAAATACCAACAAACCCTTTTTGTGATTGTTCATTGTTTCTTATCTCAAAACAGGCCATTTTTTAGAGCTATAAATGAAGAAAGAAAGCCAGAAAACGTTTTGCTTGGTTTGTGACCCTTTCATTCATTTGCGTACCCCTAAAAAATACCATTTATTAGTGAAAACCACAATGTTTTCTCCGATACACCCTAAAAAATACCGGAGAGTCGATTTTGACCCCTAAAAAATACGACGAGCACCCCTACATGTGCTCTCGACATGTGAAGAACCCCCCCCCCCCCCCCCCCCCCCCCCCCCCCCGGGTCTGATAGTCTGCGTATAGCTCTCGTGCCCGTTCTGTTCATGGTTGGATAGGAGTGCGTTGCTACGATCCTTGCGGTATGAAAAAAGTGTGCCTGGGTCTGAGACAAGTAAACGAAAGAAGACCAAGTACTAATCTTTACTACCGTGTAACTGAAGTTAGTTGGTAACGTTTTTTTGTAAGAAAGTAATAAGCTTTATTAAAAGCGAAAACACACGTCTCCATGAAAGAAAACTTAGCGTCACCTTAGTAAAGCGAAGCGATTAAATAACAGCTATATCCATTTAACAAAACAGGCGGAGAGAAAAATATGTCACGGCACTTTGAAAAAAATTTTTGCGCAATCCCGTATAATTTCGTATTTTCAGCGCATAATTTCGAATTTTTAGCGCATAATTTCAGAAAAAATCCCGCATAATTTCAGCAAAAATCCCGCATCAAACCACGGGCCCTGTCAAGGTTAAGAGATGAATTTTATTTTATGAGTCAATGAGTCATGAGTTGTGAGTCATGAGTCAAGTTATAAGTCAAGTCTAAAATGATTATCTTTTTGTTTTCATACCTTTGTATTAACTTGCGGATTTATGAAGGATCGGAACAAGTTATTGGTGTTGTGCATCATTGCTGTTACGGTAGCTCAACACGGGCAAAAGGTTAAAGTTTATTCAATTGATATCTCAGGAAAACATCACCCTTGGACAACCAATCTTTGGGGAACGATTGTCTGAAGGTGGCAAGAGTTCAAAGAGTTAATAAAAAGGTATATAAACAACAAATTTAATCATTTAAGACTTGACTCATAACTTGACTCATGACTCACGACTCATGACTCATTGACTCATCTCTACCGAAGTCTCAAAGGTTAACAAGAACCGAAGTCTCAAAGGTTAACAAGAAACATGATAACACACATTCTTCACTTCACTTCACTAATTTTAATTCTTCCTGTAAGTCATATTTGTTGCAGTATATCCCATTGTAATATCATGGTAATTCGCTAAGATCTCGCATTATTATTCAGCACATCGATGCACTGCCCAAATATAGTCATTGGAACGCCAATAGCTGTCTTCTGTACATGACAACTATCCTGCGATATCCGTCTCTGAGGAAAATATGATGTTTTGAGCTCGTAAATAATACACAAAAGTCATTTTTTGTGTTTTTTTTTGTGCTATCGATGTGCTGAATAATAAAACCATTATCCTGCTCGATTTTGCAGAATATCGTTTGATTTTAGCCAACTCGGGACTTCGTCCCTCGTCGGCTAAGTATCAGACGATATTCTGCGCAATCTCGCAGGATAATGGTTAATTATGCTACAAAGCCCTGTAAGTTATCTGAGTTATGTGTAATTATCATGGCATTTATTGGCTAAGCGATATCGCGTTATGCTTCAAAGTATTATCTATATATTAATACCGTAAGAGAAATCGTGTCCGCACTCACTCCGCTTAGCCCTAAAGCTGTGCCGCCAAAAAATTTCGCAAACCTGAAGAGAAGCTGGAAATCTGGACCATGGGCGTGTTTTTGTTGGAAAAGATTCACCTTGGACAAAGTTCTAATTCAAGCGATTTCTTAAGCGAGGGATAGCCGCCATCGCCGCCATGTTGAAAATCTCCCGCAAGAACTAAAAAAGAACTCGGTTCGCGCAGCCGAAAGCACCAAAGACATTGAAACCTAAATGGTTCTCTTACAGATTACATACAGGATGTGCAGGGATAATTCTAACTTGAAAGATTTGAGCTGAGAAAAATTTTCATTCAAGTTTCAACAAACGTACACACTACCTTGCTTCCCTCGGAGCATGCGCTAAGTCATGCTAAGTCGTAATAATATAATATAATAATAATAATGTCTTTATTGATCAGAAGATAAAATTACATATCTTTTGTTACATTAAATTTAGATAAAAAGCTATTTACATAAGTATAAATATATAATATTATTAAAAAGGGCATCAATATAAAATGTACACTATTTACAAAATATTATACTTAAAAATGATTCTATTGAAAAAGGTATCCTTAAAACGATCCGTATTGATGGCGGGCATTGCAGGCGATTTCCTCCTTAAGTTGTAACTAATATTCTTAAAAGTTGGGATATAAGTTTGAGGGGATGACTCACAATTCGTTTAGCCTTGTTGTAAATACTCTTGTCTTGAGCCTTAAGTAGCTCCCCTATCTCTAAGTTCTTAGATATATACCTTCGTTTTAAAACATCGATGTAAAAACTGCTGGACCATAGTAAGGTCTGATTCAGAGGCCCCATACACAGATAATGCATATGTTATGTTAGGTAAAACTATAGATAAAAATAAATGATCAACCTCCGCTTGACTACAGCCCTCTTTGCGCAGGCATCTAATGACGTATAAACATTTGTTAGCTTTACACAATTTTTCTTTGATATGAGTACTAAATTTGCAGTTGGGCTGGAATGTGAGACCTAAGATGGTAACTTCGCTAGTCTGTGGTATACCTAAAATACTATTGTAGCCTTCTACAGTGTGTCCTTTTTTACACATAATCAGTTCCTTACATTTTGTAGGATTCGATTTCATATTGTTTTTGCTCCGCCCACATTGCAAACTGATTTACTAATTGTGTCGAGTGATCAATATCATGATATACCGGAGCAATAATTGTGCAGTCATCGCATATTTAAAACTAAGTGTCTCATTCCCTAATTTAATTTCCAAGTCGTTAAGAAATATGTTGAACAGGTATGGTCCTGATACGCTACCCGTCGTACATTTACAATAAATGTACAGTCGTACATTTACAAAACAATGTCTCTGAAAGTCATGAATAATATTCTCTAAGTATAAATCCTGATGGCTCTATCGCAAAACGAAGGACACAATCCCAAAGAGAAGGAGGAAATCCCTCCAGTGGGCATGTTTTTGTTGGAAAAGATTCACTTTGGGCTAAGTTCTAATTCAAGCTATTTTTTAAGCGAGGGATAAAGCCGAAAAATATAAATAATATAAACTAAAAAAAATTCTTAGTCCTTAGACCATTTTTACTTGACCTGTTTCTTCTCTCCCCTCACTGAGATATGATAAACATACAAACAATTCCGAAGTCAAATTGCGCTTTCGATTTTCACAGGTTCTTTGACCGATTTGAGAGACGGACACACGTGTGATTTTGTCGCACCAATCAGGGAGACCAGTGCAAAAAAAAATTCCTTTTGGGCTCACTTCATTTATTTCAGCATGGTGGGACGGGGTCTCATGCTGATGGGAGGTTATTTGTAGTGCCACATCCAGCAGTTTATGGAAGGGGGAAATCATGAACCCCTCCCCACATCCATATGGCCATTGTGATTTTTTTTTTCGTTTTTTTTTTTAAACAGAGAACACTTTAAGTAAAATAAATTCCCCCCTTACACTCCGTGAATTTTTCACGGGTATCAGCTAGTTAAGTATAAAAGCATTAATATATAGATTTAGCCACTGGCTAAAAGCGGAGCTCCCGGTTACATATTTTTATAAAAGGGTGCGTTTACCTATCTTGTTGGGCCGTTGCTAGGGAAAATTATAAGTCCTGCAAAAGATTAATAATGTGACGTGTCGCGATGTCACTTGCTACAGAAAACATTCTTGTTCTCCATTGCCATACTTGCAAATTCAGCTTTTTTATATGTTGCATTTCAAAGAGCTCCATACCCACATACTCCGGATGTTTTCTCGACTGTACCCAAGTTTGTTCGCCTAGCGATGTTGCCTTCTCGAGATATAGACTTTTCTAGATTTAATAACGTCATCGATGACGTCATGTCACGTGATCTTGGTAGTGCACCCCCCTTGCCTCCAAAATAAGTTTACCCAAGTTTGGTCACCTATCGATAGGCACAGACAGATTCTGCTCAAAAATTCTTTAAAAGTTGCCGCAAATACCCTCAAAAGTTGCTCAAAAGTTGCTCAAATTCGAAAAAGTTGCTCACAGAATCAAAAAAGTTGCTCCCCAAAAAGAGCATTTCTTCACGCTTGTCGCCTGATTTATTTAAAAAATGATAAAGAATCACTCAACTCAACATCTCCATAAGATCAGGCAATTATATTCTAAACACCATAATAATAATAATAATAATCTTTATTCCTGGACACCTTTCTTAGGTACATAGGAAACGAAAACATAAGTCTATACAAATAATAAAGAGCAGCAAAACTAAAAGATCTAAACCGTACATTCCTGAAATATACAAATGATGCTGTAAATGTACTTTGCTGTTAAGTTTACAATAGAATCATCTACCATTGCTAAACAGTACAAAAATATATCTTTCTGACTAAAACTACTAAATACTTTATTAACCTCAATCAATCATATCATATGACATGATTATACTAATCAATACGGTTATTTAAAAGAGACTCACTTGCCGCCATTCTGTTGGCTTAGTAAAAAACATGGGGAGTTTGTAGTATCAAACTCATACAATAATAGCTGCTGCTACTATTTTTGAAAGAAACTATAAGGAAGCCCTTTTAGGTTATGTCACCTCAGCCCCATTTTCTCTAGCAATTTGAATAGGGTCTTCCGCCATTTTGCTTCTGCCCCAACATTTGGAATGTGATACCCAACGAGACATCCATATCTTGAAGATACCTCTGAGCAGTGAGCACCCAAGGTGAAGAAAGTACTTTTTCATTATCTTTTTAGCAAGATTTTTCATTCTGTGTTTGATTTGAAATGGCAAATGTATCACAAATTGCCATTTTGTTGTAAAAATTCAATAGGAAATAGCGGAAATGCGAAGAAGTTGCTCATAGTTGAAAAAGTTGCTCAAAATTGAAAATGTTGCTCAAAAGTTGCCGAGCAGAATCTGTCTGTGCCTACCTATCGATGTTGCCTTCTTGAGATATTGATTTTTCTAGTTTCGATGACGTCATTCCGGACGAACGAACGAACGAACGCACAAACCGGAAGTCCATGACAGAATCGTTGGAAGCATATACACTTTTTTTTGTTCCTTTTTCTCCTGCATGTAGCTATGGGGCTCCGCTCGCGGGCGCCGGCTCCGCTATTAGTTTTTGGTCGCCTGTATTAAGGTAGATGTATTAAAGTTTCGCTCATTGTTATGAAACCGATTTTGCGTCACGCAACCAATTTTTGCAGGTAGCCCAGCTAGGTAAAGACATTTTAAATATTGAATATCGTAAATTTAAAGCGCAATTTATAGGGATGTTTGTTTATTCTAGGTAGATCCACACAAGTTTCCTTTACATGGAAAATCTACACTATTAACCGTAGAGAGACGACCGTACCGTCCGTACGATCCCTGGTAAAATCGATAAAAGAAACTACCACTCTATCATGCTATAGTAAGTGAGTTATACCCAAAAATAATTTAAGTTACCTTTGAATCGTTGCATTGAATTGACTTCGATTCGATTCGAGGTTCAGAAGATGGAATCCACGTACACTGTCCCACGTACACTTGCCATTAGAAACAGCGCTTCTCCCAAACAAATGGCCGACAAAATGACCGAAAGGACTGGAAACCATCGACAACTCTATCATAGGGATTCCTGTGTGTTTTATACTGATCACTTTATACTGTTTAGATATTTGCAGACTTCGAAAGAGACAACAACGGACCATTTGCACAGTTGAATTTTTCTAGCTTTTCGCCCATGGATTTGCGAATGTGGAATATAAATAATATATAGATTTAGCCACTGGCTAAAAGCGGAGCCCCCGGTTAGATATTTGTCTGTATTAATGAGACAAAACATTGTACATAAGCTTCTGACATAAGCACTTCCTTGCACGCCCTTGTCAATTAGATAATTTCCATATCAAGAAAGTGCTGTCGTTTTTACGGCAAATCCGCGCGGGGTGCCTGTGGTGTTCAAAACGTGACTCAGGCCAAGGATGTTTCTCGACTATCTGCAAGTTTTGGTATTTTCCTGCTTTTTTCGCTAAGATGTGACATAAAGATATTGGAAAAGTACTTACATACCTTCCAAATAAGGCAAGGGGGATTTCCTAATAAGGAAGTTTTGCAACGTCGGCAAAACGACAGCTTTTGGCGAAATTTTCTTGATATGACCCAAGTTTGGTTGTCTGAGGTTCATCCTTCGATCCAAAGATATAAACCTTTGATCTCGTTTGATGACGATATATCGATGACGTCATACCACGTGACCACGCAGTTGCACCCTCTTGCCACTTAGACAACTCCATCCAAGCATATGGTTTGGTTGTCTGAGGTTCTCCCCTTCCCGAGATATATTATTTTTCTTCTATGATGACGTCATCGATGACGTCATACCACTGGACCCAGACGTTACACTCCCATTGCCACTTAGACAACTTTACCCCAACTTTGGTTGCCTGAGGATCATTCCTTCTCGAAATATATTATTTTTCTTCTATGATGACGTCATCGATGACGTCATACCACGTGACCATGCCGTTGCACCCCTCTTGCCAATTGCACAACTTTATCCAAGTTTGGTTCTCTGAGGTTCATCTCTTCCCGAGAGATATTTATTTTTCTTCTATGATGACGTCATCGATGACGTCATACCACGTGACCACGCAGTCGCACCCCCCTTGCGTCACGTATTTGACATTCCATTCCGGTTGATTTTGTCTGCATAAACGCCACAATAATCATGTCTACAAAAAACTGCAGTGTGGAAATATTCCGCGGTCCCATCCAACTTACGTAGTAAATCATAATATCAGTTATCCGGACAATCAATGTGTAAGTCATAGTGCTATCCGAGAAGAAGGGAAAATACAGCGGTGCGTGCTCTGCGCAGCGTGGCGCAAAAAAGTCTATTAGTTTGCACATATTAAAGATGCCAATTATACACGAATTCTTCACCCATCGCTGACAACAATTAGGCAATTCTATCAGGCATTGACGCCTTCGATTAAATACCGTTCTGCTATGCAGTATTCAGCTTCAGCATACAAATACAGCGCCAGTTGGGGAAGTAATCATAGCTGCTCTCGCGAGCAAAGGCGTCGTGGTCATGAAGGGTAATCTAGCATTCTTGGTGATACTGGTAAGATATTTGATATCCATCTCAGGTGTCAGCTAAACGACATTATTACTAACAACATTATTATTATTATTATTATAGAAAGGATTGATTTTGTTTTCACATTTCCGCAGAGTTTTATCGCTTTCTACGACTTTGCTTTTGCTGTTCAGACGACAGAAGATGAGGCCAGGGATGAACTCGATCTCCACGTTAAAGGTATGAATTCATTAATATTTCATATTGGACAATGTCACAGTTTTATAATATGACCTTAATGATATTTAATGTTGCTACACGGGGTCGAAATGACTCAGTCCTTCTTTCTTTTAGTCGCATCTGCAACATCAGTTGTGTTCTTTTTCACATTCTATAAGATTGATCGTTGACTCAACAACGTTGGTTATAGAAAATACTTGCACTTTGCCTGAGGTTTTTTCTGTCGAGACGTTTGCTACAATGGTGAATACTGTACTGTCGAACAAATCAACGTGTGCTAATGAGTCACAGAATGGAATGAACTTTTTTCTGGACCCAATGACCACGAACATCAAGCAATTGCAATCTTTCCTGCAAAATTATTGCTATATTTCTTTTTTGCGATATTTTGAACTCGATAAAGCAAGTACATGTTCCTGTACTTCCTAATCTCTTGGAAGTCTCAGTGGATAGCAATGCACTTTCCTGTCGTAAAACATTCTCGAGAAAGCGTGAACAAGTTTGAACAAAGAAAATCATAACCGCGGAGGAGCTCGGAAACGCAGTCTGAATTTGGATAGAATTTTGAGATTATATTCCTTCTTTTTTTCGGCATTAAATCAATCGTTTGAGAAGTAATATAGAGTTTTTCATCAGGATTTCAAACACCTCGAAGTCGGTTAAAAAACTCGGTTTTGCCTCATTTTTTTCAACCCACTTCTCAGTGTTTGGAAATCCTGATGAGACACGCTCTCTAGTGTTTACTTTTGGCGTGTTTTCGAGAAATAGATCAAACATCACACGTTTACACTCCTACTATTTGCCTACAAACGGCGGTGTTTGAAGAAAGCCTACAAAGGCGTTTTCGATCAGAAAGAAGATGGCGTTTCATAAGAACACATGGGAAATAAAACTAAAATTTCTTCAAGTACCGGAACACTGTTGTCACTCTAGGTCTCGTCACGGAGTTGCGAGATTATCGACGCACATCCATTGAAGTGATAATTGAACGATAATTTTCATCATTTTATCTACAGAAAAGTTCAGTGCTAAAGGGTGACATCGCGCATAACGTCTTAAAAAGATATTGTCTCTCCAAACTGACTAAACTCAGTCAGACTGCATTGGATAACGTGGTCGTCGTTACCAAAAGAATCCAAGGAAATATCGAATCTAGACTCGGGAAAACGTGAAGCGTAAAAATACTAGAGGATGTGGTTGGACATGTCACTGACTCACGGCGTTCGCATACATACTCGGCATACGAGCATTCGCAAGATGTGCTTACAAGTAGCAGCGTTTGAGGCAATATTGGATACAATTCATCAGACGAAAAATACGAAAATATTTCTAAGTAATATTTTAAATGCTAACGTTAAAAATGATTTTCAGTTGATTCAAGTACCGAAGCATGTTTGTCACATCAACGGAACAAGTGTAATATTGACTCAAAATGCCTACATTTCAGTTGCTAGCTTCGATGCTAGCTCTATATAGCAATAGGTGCCATCGCCCAAAAGTCTGAGATGAAAGTATTTGTGATCCTTTGCAAACTTTGCTCATTTACTGCTGCTCAAAAACATTCTGAAGTGCAACACTGTTATGAAGTAAATATTTGTAAGAGTTCTATAAAGTTTGGGCCTGGAGGTTAATTTGACCGTTATGTTTTCGATTAAGAAGGACCCGCCCTTAACTCGTGGCTAGTTGCGTAGCAACAGCCAAACAGTTATTGGGGGGACTCGATGTCACTCACCCCTTCGTTAGCACGATATTAGCATAATTTATGCTGAAGTCATTGATCCAATCCCTCGGGGCGCCCGCTAGCTATCGCGGGGCACTAGAGGCAAAAGGGTGAGGAACTTGGGCAAATAAGAGGTGCGTTATCGACAATCGAATTGTTTTGGTTCTTTATGAGAATTTTTTTGCGGAACCACCACTGCTTATTTCTTTCAAAGGGACGACTCTGTAAAAAGAACCTTACCTGCTCTGCACAAAGATGGTAAAGCATATTTATGTTTGTGCTGATCAAAGTGTCACCTCTCTCTAAGATTAATATATAAGATTACTGCAAATTTCATCTTAGCCTTGGCATTTTTTTTTCTTTGGCTATAAAAAGACAACTTGAGTACAACATTCATAAACTGCGAAGTTAGAAACTATAGTGAAGCTCATGTACGCGCCCTGTCGAATAAACTGCAAAATAACCACTGCGCAAGCGCAGAATATGGCATTTTCCGATGTTTCGTACATTTTTCAAGGGAAAAAAAGCCACGAGTTGGCCTACAGCACGCCTTTAATTTGTGCAGTGGGCGACCCTAGTGCAATTCACCGATCCCGCATTCATTGTTATACCCCTAGTTACTGTTGCTACGTCGGACAAGCCAATTTTATCTTTGCCATAGAGCGCGGAAAAGACACCGATTGCAGGGAGGTGTTAGAAGTTGTTGCATGCAATTTGGATTTTATATTTTTATCTTGAAAGCTGAATAATTATTGAAAAATCTTCGATATTCAAGTTTGTTGCTCGGACATTTTGAATTCCGTAGGGAAAACTTCCTATTGTTTGCTATGAGTGGGCGGAGCTATCGTCAAAATAGGGATCGGTCTATTGAGCACAAGTCCCTGATCTAGGTCCCTGATACCTAACCGTGACATGATACCTAACCGTGACATGATACCTAACCGTGACATGATACCTAACCGTGACATGATACCTAACCGTGACATGATACCTAACCGTGACATGATACCTAACCGTGACATGATACCTAACCGTGACATGATACCTAACCGTGACATGACACCTAACCGTGACATGATACTAACCGTGACATGATACCTAACCGTGACATGATACTTAACCGTGACATGATACCTAACCGTGACATGATACCCAACCGTGACATGGCTATTGCAGTGCTAAGTTCTCTGACGAAATTTGAGTGTGGGTGCATGGTCCATCTCTTAAACTACACGAGTGTTAATTTCTAGCAGCACGAGGTATCACCCTATCTTGTCTAGTAGCGAGAACAGAATTAACCCAAACCCGATCGGACAATTCCAGCAAAGAGCTTGAGTAACACAGTGTCGTGATTAGCAGATCGTAGGGAATATCATGTATTAGTTTACAGTTGACGCGGTTTCCATTGTTATTCGTAGGGAATTAACTCGGATAATGGCTCTCAACAAACTAAAAGTCGGGGAGGGATTTGAATTCTCCAGGAAAGGTTGGGGTTGATCAATAGAATTGAATTGAATTTCTAGGTAAATATATTGCTCATTATGGATTCATAGGTTAATATATAGCTCATTATGGATTAATAGGTAATATCTAGTTATTTACCTATAAATCCATAATAAGCCATATACTTACCTGTAATCAATAATGTGTGGTTCCAGAAAATATCTCCCCCCCCCCCCCGGAAGAGTGTTGAAAAGTGACCCCCCCCCCCCCCCCCCCCCCCCCCCCCCTACACCTCTCTGGAATTTCCGAAGAAAAATACAGTATTTGTATGGAAAATATATCCTTTCCTATTATCCTTCCTATGGATAATTTCTGGAACCACACAATAAGCCATTTTTACCAAGACTTCAAGGGGCACTGTCACGTTTGTTTCATCAAAATGTTTTAAAATAAGACCAGTGTTCTACAGAAACAACTCCGAACCTATATTTTGTTTCAAATTAGTCTTAGAAAGAAAAAGAAACTTGTTCAGCCTGTTCGAAAATCAAAAATGCCAATTAGCAATCCAATTCCATCCGCTCGATTATACACGAAATACTCCAAATTTGTATTGATCTAGCAGCTGAAAGGTTAGTTAAAAAACGTAGACCATTATTTTGTTGATTTGTAGGGAGTTTGACTGCATTTAAGCTACTTAAAATGACCCCAAGTTAGACCAAATTCATGATAGACCATGACAGTTGCCCCTTTCACAATGACTAATTCAATTATCAACCCAAACATTTAACTAGTGAATTCAAATCCATACACTTACCCCGAGAAAAAAACATCCAATAATCTCAGTTTATGCATCTATGCTGACTGTCTGTCTATAACCAATATTTCCTCCTGATTATCCTTTATGCGAATCCCGTTGAATGCCACAAAACACGATTTCCGAGAACGCCTTCACTTGAACCATAATCGAGAAGCGTTTGTCCAGTCTACTTGCTTGGTCCAGTCTACGTGCTTGAGTGTGTTTAAGACGTAAACCTGAAAATACAGATAAAATCATGCCCAGGTTAACTGCATATCTAATCGTAGAGAGCAACCAACGAGCGCAAAATACCTGAAACTTGCCTTCAGTTTCTCCATCTTGAATCAGTTCCATCCGTTTTGCTAGACACAACGTTATGCAATTGAGCTGTAGTACGTAGCTGTCAGGGCGTGGTACAAATGAAAATAACCAGTAAGGACGTAGTTGCTTTTGTCTCTATTATTTTCGTTCTACAAAGGAGTTCTTTTGTCTGTAGTCTATTATCCTCGTTCTTTGTGTTGAGGTATAGGGTATTGTTGTATTATCCAACCAGAGAGGAGCTTTAAGCAGCTACGTACCGACCAAAATAACAGCGCTTTAATGAGTTGCGCTTTTACAAAAGGCCACTTGATTGATTGGACTGTCTGTTGTACGAAAACAAAAGACGTAATTCGTGTTTGGAAACCTCTGTCAATCATGGTTGAATAAAAGTTGTCATTCATTTTCTTCAGCATCACAACTTTATTGTGCATGGTAAAAATTAATTGCAATAAGTTTCTCTGGGGAACCCACTTCTATGAAAGCAGCTAAATAACTAACAATAGCTCCTATTGCAATCCGCTATCTTTTTCATTTTAAACTGTACTCCTTTTCAAAACTGTTCAATTCAATGAAAAGAATGCATTTCATTTGTTCCTGTTTTCTGAAAACCTTGTCAACTGTAAACTAAGTCCGTTAATTACCTCGATTCTCGGCAATAACCCCAATACATCCCTCGGGCCTACGGCCCTTGGGATGTATTGGGGTTATTGCCTCGAATCTTGGTAATTAACTCTAACTTCATGTTGTAGCCATATTGGCATAGAACTCAGTTCGAGAGATCACAAAACGATCCACATCATTGATGCCTGTCCCTTGAGTAAATCCATTTCCCGAGTCAAACTCCAATTATCTGAATTATGTATATATAACTGATTTAGAATTTGAATCTAGGGCTCCAGGTCATTACACTTGTTTATTTTCGAACAGAATGCATACATCGATACCAAGAGAAAATGATCATTTTCTCTTGTCGATACCGTAACACCTGTAACACTTTGACTGTGGCCCATCGTTTATCCTCTTATAACCTGAGCTAATCTGCATTACAAGTATTTTAAAAATACCAACTAGCATTGCAAGTCAGCTGAAGTAGACTTTTCATTCTCATTAAAGAATTAATATGCTATTGATATGCTATAATATAGTATTTCCACGCACTTTTTGAAAAGTAGAAACAAAAGAAACTGCAAGGTAATGGGAAGCCTCGAGAGCGAACAAATTGGAAAACTGATGAGCACACTGGTTTTTCATTAATACAGATCTTTTCCTTTTCTTTTTTTTTTCTGATTATAGCCAAGCAGCTTTTCAAGTTATTTGTGTAATAATTATTATTTATTTATACATTTTTCTATTTATGATAAAAGCTACCCGCCTCGATTAGCTCTGCTATTTTGCGGGTCAGCTTAAAAATGTTGTAAATGTGATACAAATCAAATAAAAATGTTGTTGTTGTTGCTGTTGTTGATGAAATTATTCCATTATATTGTTCAATTATGCTGTATATCACTGTTGAATCGTTTATTTGATAATAAACTTGTAGTATGATCATACTCCAAAGTTAACACGTGCGGATCGGTTGACTAACTATTGCACTACTGTTGATACTTATTCTCAAAATATTTTATTTCACAGACAAACATCCTGTTATGGAAGACAGGACTGATCTCTCGAGATCAGAGGGTCCAGCTCGCATCTACACTAGACGATGTGGAAGGAGTATATACAACTATTTTACCCATCTTTGTTGCTCTGGCGCAATAATCCGACGCCCCTCGCGCCACAGTGCGTGTTGTGGCAAGCGTGCGTACAATTATCTAAGCTATTTGTGTTGTAATGGTGCGATACGAAGAAATACGCAGGCGCCAAGACGAGATGCTGTGGAAGATCTCCATATGACTTCACTCGCTACATTTGCTGTGCAGGACGTTTAGACAGAAAATCATCCAAACCCCACGCATGCTGTGGCCATCGCGCCTATAATTACAGGAGCTATACGTGTTGTGGAGGAAAACTGATTAGACGTTCTCGTGATCGCTATCAACGATGTTGTGGAAGCATAACATATAACTACATGAAACAGGTCTGCTGTTCTGGAACAGTATCCAAAAGACTTTCATGGAGAACTGGATGCTGCAGAGGACGTCCGTACAACTACCGCACTCATATTTGCTGCTCAAAGAAAGTGCTCCCAAAACCACATATCTACTCTGGATGTTGCCAAGGCCGCGTGTACAGCCACCAGACCCATATATGCTGCAGAGGAAAAATGGTTGAACGACAGTCTCGCTACTCTGGATGCTGTGGACGAAAAACATTCAACGTCCGTACCCAGATGTGCTGTAGTGGAAGGAGTTTGAAAAAGCGCAGTCGTTTTACCGCATGCTGCAGCAGGTCCACATACGAATACAACACACAGATTTGCTGTGGCGGAAGAGCTCAAGACAAACCATCACGTTACTCCACTCGATGTTGCGGCGCAAAGGCATTCAATTACATCACCCACATTTGCTGCGCTGGAAAAGTTCACATCAGACAACATAGACTCTATACGTCATGCTGTGGACGAACCGCCTACGACCACCGTACGCACTCGTGCTGTGGACGCATACTGCGAGGCAGGCTTCCACTATACCATTTATGCTGTGGACGAAACACATACAACTACCGCACCCATATATGCTGTTTTGGAGTTGTACGCAAGAAGCCAAACGTGATCTACACCAGATGCTGTCGCACAAGAGCTTACGATTACCGGAGATTCACGTGCTGTGGCAAGGGAATTGTTCAAAGATATGGATCTTGCTAGCGCATGCTATGCGACTAGATTCATGAACGGGGCCTAAAAAACATTTTTACTGATTTTAATGTAAAAAGCGGATTTCCGTGGTTTATAATGTAAGAAACGCACGAGTGCGTTTATCACATTATAAATCACAGAAATCCGCTTTTTATTGCTTTTATAAAATAGCTTTGCATCTGCCGTACTTTTATAATGTGAGAATGCACAGCTCCCAATCAGACCGCGCGTACAATCTTAGCTATTTTATAATTAACAATTAGTCGCGGAAGATATTTACGGAGTCTGAGGCGACTTATTTTTAGCTTCTCGTAATAAAGTGCGCGCGCGATCCCCAATGCTTTCAATGTTATATTCACCTATAGGTGACCAATCAGCGCGGGGAATCGCTTGAGTAATTATACTAAAACGATATCTTGGACATTAGGAAATGTTAAAATAGGAAAACGTCAACTTGTGCCGGCCCGCGGTGTGTCCCACGTGGCATTTTAAAGCGGTTTTTATGCTAATTAGTCGCCATTACAAAGAAGAACTGCAAAGCTAAATGGAGATCGAAGCTACGATTTACATGACATTCTACTTCTAGTTCTAGAAAGGAAATTCCAAAGCTTTAAAAATTTTATAATGCCAAAAGGAACTTAGATAACGAAACTGTTGCTCAAGGCAATGTATTTCGATTTGCACTTGTTTATTTGTGTAGATTGTCCGGCGGATTAGAGCAAATTTTCGAGGAAATTGCGCATTTTAGGCTAAAGCTCCAATTTTTTGCCAGGTGATAGTTTTCAATGTATTTTTAAATCGTAGGTATTGAGGCACGCTAGAATTCTTTCGTAGCGAAAGGTAGAAAGGTTTTAGGGTGAACAATTGTTTTGTTCAATAGCAGCCATTTTGAATGCTTTGTTATTCAAATGATGTTTAGAACTTAGCTTTGCAAACTTTCAAGTTGTTCTCTAGACTGCACCGCCATAGCAGCTCAACATTTGCTAATTCTGAACTATGAATTGATTTGACTGACTTCGGTTGAATGTCTCCTTAGAGTTTTTGGTGATTTATTAAATGTCACGACCAGTTTATTGGGAATGCTTATGATTTATATTGTAAAACAATAGCCTGACTGAGATTTGATAAATGTTTCAAGAATGACCAACAAATTCTAAAAAATATCGAGATAATTGGTACCTCATGTGTCGAATGTGTAAAACGAAGCTTGTCTCTGAAATTTCCACATGATATTTTCTACCTAGTACTGTGCTATACTC
This sequence comes from Scolanthus callimorphus, assembly GCA_033964015.1. NCBI lineage: Eukaryota > Metazoa > Cnidaria > Anthozoa > Actiniaria > Edwardsiidae > Scolanthus > Scolanthus callimorphus. The sequence goes on from CM066915.1 coordinate 9,073,488, forward strand.
TATAAACACGGACGATAGAAGATTTCACTAAGTGCCGCAGAGCTCATGAATAACAAAGGATTCAAAGATGGCTGCCAATGGCAAAACAATGGTTCACATTAAAACTGTTCTAGCTTTCGCTACGAATAAAATTTAGCATGCCTCCATATCTTATCTTCAATAAAATACTAAGAACTATTGGCATGCAAAGTTTGGTGTCTTTAAGGCTGGTTTCCATATAGTCGTATCTGTCGTATCAGTCAACCGTGAAACAATGAAAATTGGAATTATTCTTTTGTTTCACGGTTGACTGATACGACAGATACGACTATATGGAAACCAGCCTTTAGCCAAACGTGCGCAATTTTTACGCTAATCCGCCGGACTAAGAGTTTAGGTAAAATCTTCGAAAATGATGAAGTTTGTTGTTTGGGTGAAATTTGTTTCGGTCTTAAAAAGCATACTTGCCAACCCTCTGAAATGAAAAGCCATTGTGTTTAGTGCTGCTAAGTTTGTTTAAAGGGCCGCGACCAATGTTAGGTTACTGCGCATATGAATTTGGGCGCTTAGCGCATTGACCAGACTGCCTTGCGCGCCTAGAAACTCTTATGGGGCCAGCCTTTTCACGGATTAAAATTGCTGTCGGCCGCTCATTTAAGGGTCCTTCTCCGCCGACAGCTATTATTTTGAACAGTATTAAATAAATAAGCTTTATTATATAAATCTCAGTGTTTTGAAGGGATTTCTGCCACTGAGAAAAACCGTATATTTTCACATGTGAAATACGATATTTTACATGTGAAAATATCAGCCAATATGTTTTCTTCCTCGTCGCCAATAAAAGGTGCTCCCTGTTTCTTGTTTATATAATAAACAGAATAATACATGGACGCTTGGAGATATGGAATCCATGTATTATTCTCTATATCACCCTAGACTCCTATTCCAACAGCTTGGCAAACTTCATCAGCTGCTCTAATACCTGTCTCGATGGCTGACTGAACTGTTGCAGGTGTTCTAAGGTGGGCCGCTTCACCCGCGAAAATAGTCGCCCGCTGACCGAGCTAGCCAGCTGATGACGTAAGTTGTACGCATGCGCGGTAGGGGCACTATAGCCTCCTCTAACAAAGGGGTGCTTGGACCAGTGATAGTAGACAAAGTTCATGAAGTTTGATGAGGCTGGTGACGGGTCCTCTTGGGTTCTATTGGAACAAAATATTCAGTGATCGCTTTAACAGTTTTTAAACAACTGACACACTACATGAGACATGACTGAAAGACAAGAAAGCCCGCACAAAACCCTCTCGTCAAACTTCCCAACTAATGCGAATCATTTTCTTACACAAATCACCTGCACACAAACACGTCTCTACGTCGACATATATTATTCAGATCAAGCCAAACACGCCGGCATGGCCACAGCATCAGCAAGAAAAAAGGGGGAAACTGGCTGTAGGCTGATCTAGACGTTCTATATAAAGCACCTTCTGACAATCACGAATCGAAAACTTTGTTACGTAAACACCAACATAACATCATAAGCTATGTAAAATGTCTCCATTAGTTGTAAAAAGTCAGGAACAATACCTGAACATCTCGTCCAGCTGATCAAGGAATTTGTCGCGCACCTCGTCTTCAGATAAATGAATCTTCTGTGCCGCAAGGTCAGCGGTCTGAAATCCTACCACCACGTGACACTCTTCCCCATCCATACGCTGATCACGTGAATACATCCATATTTGGCTTACAAACCCACGTGCTGCATACACTAACTGAGTCTCTTTTTTCCAAAATCTTGCCTGGAAACGACATACAATTTTAAGGGCAGCACCCATGTAGATTTTCTCTATGGCCTGCAACTTCTCCCTTGGAAGTGCGGGTAGGAAAATGATATCTTCATCTTGAAGAACAGTTAAAGGTACTGTGATGATTACATAGTGTGCGTGGAAAGATTCTCTTTTTTGATTCGTGAGAACTACTGCAAAATCTCCCTCGCTTGAATGGCCAGACTCTGAAATAAAAGGAAGCCAACTATTACTGTTCTACTACTTCAACCGCGCCACCTTGGAAGACGATAGCCCATCAAAAAGTACAAAACAAAAGATCTTGACTTTCTTTAAATATGAGACATCGAAAGACCCTTAAATGTAAGACCAAAAGACCAAAAAAGTATTATCGGAAAACATAATTTCGTTGTGAAACTCTTTCATGTCTCAGTATCCTTTGAATATCTTAAATGGCTTTTTACGAGGTGGTCCGGTAACAATGTACACTGCAGTGCCGTAGCCCCCCCCCCCCCCCCCCCCCCAGCGCCCCCCCCCCCCCCCCCCCCCCCCAGCAAGGGCTTGCCTCCACAGTCAAAAATGTCTAGCTACGGCCTTGCAATGTAAACTAGAAATACTTATTATGCAACCCTAACGGCATTGGATCGTGAACGATACCAGTGCTTGATGAACTGCGAAATACAGTTACCATGGATAGCGTCACTGTATAATGTCGAGTCATTCTGCTTTTTACTCCAACAATAGTAGAAAGATGGAGATGTGCAATAGCAAGGGGAAGACTGATATTTTCGAGTAACTAAATAGGAGTTTGACCATGAGTCAAGATAAAACAAAGAGATGAAACTGGTTTCAAACACCATGATAAAGTTGAAATTTGCTTTACTTAATTTTGACAGTCATTCCTTTTCAGATATTCCAGATTTCACCATGATAGATCTACAATGGCTGAACTAAGAACACTAGGGCAGCCTGAGCAAAACAAGCTCGAAAGAGCTCGGGACGTAGCCAGCATGTTTTTCCACATTTGCCTTGCCGAAAGACGCACTAGAGCTTGGCTCAAGGCAATTTGCCAATACAATAAACCTACCTGTCAATCGTATCTCTCGAACTGGCCAATTCAGTTTCATTTCTGCTTTCCGCATTTTTCCAAGTAATGGGAAATGAGGACAGAGTAAGAGCCTTCGAATCTAAACGTAAGAACGAATAAGAGCTTTCTGAGAGAATATTATTAACAACGGTAGTAAGATAATAAGGCAAAATGAAATGTATCTAAATCTTGTCATAATCCACACCTATAATTTCCAGGACCAAATGACCAACATTCCTCTTCGTGAGCACTAGCCATTATGCCGTGTTTAGGCAGGGGCGCCCCACTAGTCTGACTGTAGTTACACTCCACGATATCCCACACTTGGCGAGGTACTTGATGCTCTTCTAGCCACCCACACAGACTTGTATCCACAGACCGCAATACACAACTACACAGAAAAGCATCAGCTCAACATATATATATCATACAGGGGCTAGGGACTACCCACACAGACTTGTATCCACAGACCGCAATACACAACTACACAGAAAAGCATCAGCTCAACAAATATATCATACAGGGGCTAGGGACAGGGGCCACCCACACAGACTTGTATCCACAGACCGCAATACACAACTACACAGAAAAGCATCAGCTCAACAAATATATCATACAGGGGCTAGAGACAGGGGCTACCCACACAGACTTGTATCCACAGACCGCAATACACAACTACACAGAAAAGCATCAGCTCAACAAATATAATATATAGATTTAGCCACTGGCTAAAAGCGGAGCTCCCGGTTGTGTACATGGTTTGTCACTATAATAATCTTTTCAGAAAAAAATGTCTCTAAATAATGTGCAGTATACAGAGATGCAGATGAAAATAAGCACGAAAGAAAGGTAAAAAAAAGGTACTAACCCCTCACAATTGAATAATTCTAACAAGGTGCAACAGTGTAATCAAGAGAAAAGCTTTTCTTTGTCATGAGCTGTTTTAATATTTCAACATATACATACCATACATGTACCATATTATTACGTGTTCATTGTATTTTTATTAAAATGTCTCACCCCAGAAAATACCCAACATGAATAAGCAGAGAAATTCAGAATACTGTAGTTGTTTGTCAATTTTGGTAATTTGACTGAATTTCTGTGTAACATTTATTGCAAATTCCAATTGTAAGGGAAGGAACATTTTTTTGAGTGGTTGGGAGTGGGGGCACGGAGGCACAAGGGTAAGGCCATACCTATATGAAAGCTTTTCAGGGGAGGGCACACCATTCTCTTGCTTGTTACTTTCCATTTAATTAATTGTCCATTTAATACCTCCTAGTTCATAACTTAAACTACTATTTTATATATACACTTTTTTCATGATGCATAGTCTTCTCAGAAGCCTTGGAGCAAAACGTATAACAAGGTGAGGGGAGGTTTGCACCTTTCCTAGACCCCTAGACACCTAGACACCTAGTTTGCACCTTTCCTAGACACCCCTCTCCCCCACCCCCTTGAAATAAATAAAACTACCTTCCATGTGTGCAAAAACCCACCATGGGAGATGAGTATTTGATAATCTGGCATTGTGTGGACCTTCCAGAAAATATCCATCCCCCTCCCATGGAATGGTGTTGAAAAGTACCCCCCCCCCCCCCCCCCCACCAAAAAATAAAAAATAAAATAAATAAAAAAATCATAAAAAAATAAAATACAGTATTTGTATGGAAAAAGTCAGGATAGTTGACCCCCCAATTACTCTGGCGTTTCCAATCCCTTCCGTGGAGGGGGGGGGGGGGGGATATTTTCTGGAAACCACACACAGTCAGTACTATCTATGTCTATGTACCATGCATTACACATTACAATGAGATTATGGATTATGAAGATGGAGATTCATATGAGGTATCTTCCATCAGTTCATGGAAATCTAGAGCAATTAATCAAAACAAAATCAATTCCCATGGGTATCACTTATAGGGGTGCTACATGATTTTGTATCACACCAACTCAATGAAAGTTAGGGAGCGTTCATGATTTATCTAGAGGGGGGGCTATGATGATTTTGAGGGGGGGGCTTCTCTTTTTCCCTAATATCATTTAGGGGGGGCTATAGAAAATTTCCAACAAAAATAAAACCAAGCATAGGGGGGGCCAACCATTTTTTCCAGAAAAAAGTAGACGGAAATATATGCTTGTGCACTCTTGTAATAGACCAGATCGGCTAACGGTGTTTATCTTGTTGCCACCCAATTCAGATCATGTGGTGCAGACTCCTTTGGGTGGATACTTGTAAGTTCTGCACATACACTTGTGCACTCGGTCGAGTGAGAGGGGGCTATGATAGTTTTCTTTAATTATTTGACATCTCTTGAGGGGGGGTCAGGAAAGAATCCCTGAGATCATCAAGGGGGGCTTCCAAAAATGAAAAGCAAAAAATTGGGAAATCATCATAGGCCCCCCTCTAGATAAATTATGAACGCTCCCTTATACCATTTTTGGTCCCAGGGTGAAGTTTCCGTGTTTTCGAACCAAGTTGAAGTCGTATTTGGGTGAATTCAATGGTAGTTCGTTTTGCCTCAGTGATTCTAGTCTTGCTCTGTTTCTTGCTGAAACTTCACCTGGGGACACTCACTAGGATTCTCAGTTCTATCAATCAAAAACGTCAGTCCCAAAGGCGGGGCTTCGGGGACCTCCTATCATTGGATGCCGCGTTTGGCGCCTTCTCATTGGCAGCAGGTTTAGTTCCCGAATGATCACATTGTATTATTCAAGGGGAGATGATTGGCACGATCTTGTTCCTGAACTAATCCTGCTGCCAATGAGAAGGGGCTTAATTCATCATCCAATGATAGGAGGCCCTGAAGGTCCGCCTTTGATTGATAGAACTGAGAATCCTAGTCAATGTCCCCAGGGTGAAGTTTCAGCAAGAAACAGAGCATCCTATGAGGTCAACCTGCAGCAAGTATAAACAAACTACCATTGAAAATATAACCCAAATACAACTTCAAACTTGGTTCGAAAACACGGAAAACTTCACCCTGGGACAAGAGTATTAAAAGCTATGTCTAAACCAACCTATGTGTGCACTGTGCAATTACAACTAAGGGACTGGTCATAAACTAGAGGGGGAAAGGGCTGGTGCATTTCTGTTTTGGTCTACATGTACATGTTTTTTTTGGAAACCCTCCCCTGACAAGATGCAGGAAAAATGTTGGCCCTCCAAATGTGGTGACATAATTAATGGTGACCCTCCCCCATCATTCACTGGATCTAGATATTGCTAAAAAGACATTTTTATTACTTTCTAAAATCCATTTTCATGTAATAATAGCAGATTCGATTATGTCTTTTGTTTAGGGAAAAAGAATCCGAAAGTTACTTCATCTGTACGTATGTTTTACATAAAATACTCACAAATATCCTAAACTTCAACAGACTATTAATTCTCAATTAATAATAACTACACACAAGAGAATTTAAAAATGCTGACCAATATATTTTGGATAGATAAAGTAGGGTAGAGTGATACTATTAGAGTATCTTGTACAGTTGAAATATTGGTGGAGTCAGAATTTTATAATTTCTCTTATGTGTGTATTTATGTTTAACATACATCTGTACATTATGTTGCTAAAATCTTGCCAAGTTCAGTGTAGTTCAGCCATAGCATTAGTCTCCAAACACTAAAAAAAACTAGTGGGGGGGGGGGGGGGAGACAACATATAAACAACTTAAGTCAGCTTTTAGGGAAAGTTTAAAATCTCTTGCGCACGATGCGCGGTGGAAATTTAGAGCCCAGCATGTAGAATTAACCCATGTGTGGGGGAAATTACTGGGGAAAAACTGTGGGGGCACAGGCCTCCCTGACGCTATAATCACTATGGCCCTGTGACAACATTTGCGTAAAAAATAATGACCCTCCCTTTATCATTTGCACCATGCGAGACTGTGATCATATTATCATAAGGTTTTATGTATTCACTCTAAATAGTAGACAGTGCCAATTCAATAACTTCTGCTGTGCACAAGAAACCCTTAAGCCTAGTTTCCATAAAGTCTTATCTGTCGTATCTGACGTCTCATCAGTCAACCGTGAAACAACAACAACAACAATACTTTAATGCCCTCTGTAGTAACAGGATACAGTTCAAGAAAAGTTATGAATTAAAGTATTAACTTAATTAGAGGATCACAGTTACCTAAAAATAGCAGACTTAATCAAGTTAGGTAACAGTGGTCAAGCAGATAATAGTCATTTACAATTCATAGGAGTTATAGTTAAGGTAGAGACAAACAAAGGAGAATAATTAACTAACAATAAAGAAAATAAATAAATAAATAAACAATAACAACAACAGCAACAGAGTAGTACACTATGAAATAAGAGGATATGAAATAGAGAATTCCAATTTTCAATTGTTTCATGGTCGACTGATGAGACAGATACGACAGATAAGACTATATGGAAACTAGGCTAAAGTAAACAACTTCAGTACCATAAGTCATTGTCCTGTTGCCGAAGATCCAAGGCAGCAAAGAGAACACGGCTCCATCACCATCTTCTCAAGTAAAGTAGTTTTGATTGCCAGCCAAATGTACAGCAGCAGGGATCAGCAGCGAGCAGTGGTTTTCTTGTGTGCCGCTCGATACAATACAGTACGTTTTTCGGCTTTCTTATTTATCTGTGAATCAGAATAATGATAATATGTTAGTCTTGACAGGCGTTTGTTTAACTCACTTTTCTTTAGCTACCTCGTGGTTCTTGTTTTGATTTCAAGAAATGCCACTGAGCGTGCAGAAACCTAATGTTTTTCTCAACACACACGGCTCAAGCAATAGTTAGCCTTATTAGAAAGTTAAAGGAATTCTGGAGATTTTCGGGGTCGCATATTAACTCAAATGCATATTTTATTTTGAAGCTAAAACAAGTTCGCGTTTCAATGTCACGCCGCCGGCTTTGTTCTAGCCGCCCTTCTAGTTAGGATTCAAAAGTTAAATGCTTGAACTTTTAGTTCCTACCTTCATCCCGAGTAGTTTTTTCTCCCGTGTATAGAAACAACCTCGGAACTGTGAATGTCCTGCCATCTCCCACTAAACACTGCTTTATCCAGGAATTTTGAACCACGAATTGCTCGACGGCCATAAAGACGCGACTTTGTGTTGCTAATTATTTCTACAAATAAAACCGTCCCTTCATAGCTTCTGCCGTAGTGGAAATGAGGGCTTCTCCCAGTTAATTTCACTCTTCAAAAAGTCACTGCCCAGTTATTAAAACGCCTCGGCTTTGTGAAAGAAATGGAGAGACCAGATGAAGAATGACTTCGCAAGGAAATGCACAGCCATATTGCATTCTACTCGGAGCTAAAATCTTGGTTGGACTTCTAGATGATAGGAAGACACTCTTCTGATTTCTTCAGATACGGCTCAGACATTGTCTTGTACTCCCTGGCTTTTTGTAAACAAATTTCCATTTGCGTAGCACAGTTCTGAAGTCGCGTACAGTCGATTTTCAGTTGTTTTAGAGTCTTCTCTTCACGAGATATTAATTTTTCAAGCATAGATGACGTCATCGATGACGTCATATCACGTGACCACTTCATTTCGATCATATGGTGGCCTAGACTACACTACCCAAGTTTGGTTCTTTTAGAGTTTTCCCCTCACGAGATATTATTTTTCAAGCATAGATGACGTCATCGATGACGTCACATCACGTGACCACTTAATTTTGCTCATCTGGTGACCTAGACCACACTTCCCAAGTTTGGTTGTTCTAGAGTCTTCTCTTGACGAGATATTCATTTTTCAAGCATAGATGACGTCATCGGTGACGTCACATCACGTGAACACTTCATTTCGCTCATCTGGTGACCAAGACCACACTGCCCAAGTTTGGTTGTTTTAGAGTCTTCTCTTGACGAGATATTCATTTTTCAAGCATAGATGACGTCATCGATGACGTCACATCACGTGACCACTTCATTTCGCTCATCTGGTGGCCTAGACCACACTACCCAAGTTTGGTTCTTTTAGAGTTTTCCCTTCACGAGATATTATTTTTTCAAGCATAGATGACGTCATCGATGACGTCACATCACGTGACCACTTCATTTTGCTCATCTGGTGACCTAGACCACACTACCCAAGTTTGGTTGTTCTAGAGTCTTCTCTTGACGAGATATTCATTTTTCAAGCATAGATGACGTCATCGATGACGTCACATCACGTGACCACTTCATTTCGCTCATCTGGTGACCAAGACCACACTACCCAAGTTTGGTTGTTTAGAGTCTTCTCTTCACGAGATATTCATTTTTTAAGCATAGATGACGTCATCGATGACGTCACATCACGTGACCGTGCTACAGCACCCCCCTTGTGGCATAGACAAAATATCCCAAGTATGGCTGTCTTAGGATGTTCCCTTGAGGAGATATAATTTTTTCTTTGCATACCACAGGGTTCCCATGTGTACACGGACGACGGACGGACGGACGGCGGACGGACGGACGGCGGACACTATAGGTTTAATACCAGAAAAATAAAGAAAAAATCATATCTCCCGAAGGGAAGCTTCTCTAGAAGCCAAACTTGGACAAGCTTTCAAAGACCATCAGAGGAACTCTACACCAAAGTCACGTTCCCTCACGCCATCAATGACGTCATCAAAATGATCCAAAATGCCCGTGACGTTCAAAAATCAACTCGATGGTATACGTTTTTCCCTTAGGTATGGTGCTCCGCTTGCGCGGGCCTTCGGCCCGCGCTGGAGCTCCGCTATCATACAGGGGCTGGAGACAGGGGCTAGGGGAATAAATAATTCGCAAAGTTATTGGGTTCAGTTACAAGAAGTAATCAGTAATAGCAGGTTAGCAAAACGACGCGGCTACCTCAAGTTTTCAGCTACGTGTACGTATTAACATTGACAGATAATGTTAATGTAGATAATGTGGTGCAGTTTGCCTAAGGATAACATTTGGATGAAAATTTAAATGGGATGAAAGATAACGATAACAAAGGGTCTTTTGGTACCTTGCACATTTTTTTTTCGTAGTGGGGAAATAAGTCACTTTTGGACCCTAATATTTACTGTTTAGCATTTCAACTTTAAATAATAAAATAAGGGAACACAGGAATCCCAAAAATAAATCTTGAGGACGAACCCTAATGTAGTGGCAAAATAATATGGGACAGCTCACCTTACATGCTTTGGTCCATACAGGCACTTCACTTCTTTGACTGTTTGTCTTACTTCTTGAATATTGTCCAAATCAAGCTTGTGTTCTTTCAAATGACGGCACACGCAAGCACATGAGCAACAGTCAGTTGTACCATCTGTACTTTGATTGCTATGACTCTTGCTCTCTTCTCCTGAATTCCCTTTTGTTATTGGATCATTTACTTGATCAGCTAATCTAAGGCTGTAACCAACATCAGTAATCGTATCCCACACTTTAACTGCTGTAGCTATGTCAGGATTACTTGCATCATTCAGTTGATGTAGTTTCCCATTATAATGCAACAATGTTTCACAAGGATGAGCACTCAATCCATGAGCCTTGATGGATCACAAAGATTATGATCAAAATATCTTCTTCGAAGTCCAAACGCGAGTATGAGACGCGTTTTTTTCAATACGATTCCATTGAGCACCAATATTTAACCATTATCCTGCGAGATTGCGCAGAATATCGTCTGATACTTAGCCGACGAGGGACGAAGTCCCGAGTTGGCTAAAATCAGACGATATTCAGCAAAATCGAGCAGGATAATCGTTTTATTATTCAGCACATCGATAGCACAAAAACCCCCGAAAAAAGTGACTTTTGTATATTATTTACGAGCTCAAAACATCACATTTCCCTCAGAAACGGATATCGCAGGATAGCTGTCATGTACAGAAGACAGCTATTGGCGTTCGAATGACCATATTTGGGCAGTGCATCGATGTGCTGAATAATAATAAACGTCCCTCGTCGGCTAAGTATCAGACGATATTCTGCGCAATCTCGCAGGATAATGGTTAATTATTCAGCACATCGATAGCACAAAAACCCCCGAAAAAAGTGACTTTTGTATATTATTTACGAGCTCAAAACATCACATTTCCCTCAGAAACGGATATCGCAGGATAGCTGTCATGTACAGAAGACAGCTATTGGCGTTCCAATGACCATATTTGGGCAGTGCATCGATGTGCTGAATAATAAATACCGATATCTTCCTCGCGCGTAAAGCTCTCTTCACTTTACTGCTAACAGCGGATTACATGTATCACATTCTATTATAGTTTGTGCACATAGTTTATACATATTAAAGTGCATATGAAACAAAATCAGTTTTACATTTTTCTACACATCGCTTTTAAAGAAAAAAGTAAGCACTGCAAGTTTGAAAGGATCTCGGAAAAATGCTGCGATGTTATGGCCGTTCAAAGTTATGCATTTCGCTGTGATATTGGCTAGCACATTAGGCATTCAGGATATCAGATGACACAGTATTGTGACGTAATTTTGTTTCTACACTACAAGCCGAGATTAAAGAAAATGACGAATTCGGCTTTTTATACCCTTCAGACATACAGCAGGGAATTCATATAACGACAGCTTAGGGAAAACATTTTTATCTCCATAACCGACCAGGTTTTTAAAGTTTATAAGACTTCTATAGTACGCGAATGTATGACACGTGACGAACTTCGTAAATGTTTTTAAAATACTGACAGAAGAAGGCACTGCTCGCAGGTTACAATGTGCTAAAACATGTTTTTTTTACCCCCCCAAAAGGTACCAGAGGGCCGATTTTATCCCCTAAAAATTATATGAACCAAAAGCATCCCCATCCCAAAGGTTTGGGAGTCCCCGTCTTTCTCTGGGAAATCCTGTCCCACATTATTCATAATTACCGAACAATCCAATCTGTTCGATTGGTTGGTGTTCGAATATCGAACTCACAACAAAGTTAGCGTTCGATTTTGCTCGATTGCCGAACAATTTGTGGTGTTTGATTGATTTTTTGTTCGGATTTGTTTGATTGATTACCGCGGGTCATAATCATAATCGTCAGATTACATACTCGTGTGCTAATCAGCTAGCCACAAACTCATGACTTTACGAGCGCATAGCTTCAGGGCTATTTATCAAATCTTTCTCAAACTTGGTCAGCATGTTTGTCTAATAATGATCTATCCAGAGATTTGAAAACTGATTTCGTTTCATATGCACAGGATTGGCCAGTTTCATTGACTATTGAAATTAGAAGACTGCCACCATATCCCCACAAAGTTAAACTTAGTTAACAAACCTGTTTGACATGCCAGTTATTCTCCTTGGCCAGATTGTGTATGGCACTTTGTCCACCATGAATAAAATCAGCACCAAGATCCACTGGCGGAAATCCTGGAAACGGCTCTACAGTCTTAATCCGCCCACCTGAAGCAAGGAAAACAACAAGAAATCGGCATCGTATCAATACATTACTAAGCGATGTCTGTTCTCATTCTATTACCTATTTATTATAGAGATTCTATTCTATTACCTATTTATTATAGAGATCGTCCCTTTTCAGAAAATAACACCACTAGACGGTATCGCTGTATGATCGGAGAAGAGAAAATGTTTATAGTATTAACGTTCTGTAAATCATTTGTTTTTGAAGGACAGGCCAACATTTTTCCGGCGATCTTTCCGTAAATAGACCTCCAAAATACCGTATGGACATTTAACCAAGATCATCCAGCCACTAAAGGAAGATCAGTTACCTCTCACTTTTCCTTTGTTTACTTTTTTGAGGCCATGAGGGCGAGAAGAATAATTGTTTTAGTCAAATCGCACTAGTAGGTGTGTGGCTGTTGTGCCGACATTTTTAGGCATGAACTTTTCAGGACTTGGGTTCCCAGAAGAAGCAGTGCCGTTGATTTTATGCGTATGTTGGGGGTTCCTTTCATCATGATTCGTTCCCCCAGGCCATAAATAATGACCGGTCCCCTAGTAATAATAATAATAATAATCAATGGTGATTAGCAGTTTTGAGTAGTGGATCGATCAACTCTTTTAGAGTTGGAAAAACTATGTGATTTTTCTATTCACATGGCAGAACAGTAACACAACGGACGGGGGGGGGGGGGGGGGACTGATATTATTTAAGTCCCCCAGCAGAAAAAGGTCTGTACCGGGGTACTCCACTGATTTTTGGGTAGGGGTCAATGCTGCCGAGGTCTCCAAAACCTGACCCTATCAGAGACCAATAATTCTCATTTTTTATACCCTACCATATGCTTAAAAGTTAGACACCAGGGTGGTCCAGTTGGTCACAATCAAGGCATAATTTTGTTAATAATGTAAAGGTTTTAAAATAAACTGTCTTTATCACTAAATGTGATAAACAATACCCTACCGTAGACCTCAGGAGCCCAAAACAATACTATACCTACTATGAGCTATAATAGTTCCACAGATTAAATAAACACTACCATACTGAATCATAATAACAGATAAATGTTCTAAGAAACTGTTTGTGGCAGGGGTTTCAATAAGAAAAAAATCGGTAAGCCGGAAAAGGGCACCATACATTTGTACAGATGTGACCCCCTTTCTCAAATCCTGGCTATGCCCCCGTATAATATTGAAGTAATAATGATGTTGCCGGGGGTCAGCAGTGAAGTAGACGGCGGTTCACCGCCAGTAGTCACCTTCTATTGAAACCCCTGTTGTGGGATTTTTTATTTGCAAAGTATTTCTGAAGTATCACGTTCTAACGTTAAACCACAGGTGACCCAGGACAATTGTTTGTGTACTACAACATTGAAGTATTGACAGTATTATAGGGTTTATATGGGGATTGTGGTAAGGGATGTTTGGACCTGGAAATTTATAGGAAATTCTCAATAAAAGTTAATGAAACTTACCATGTTGTTAGTTGTGGTTGTCCTTGATGCTCATGTGAAGTTTCATGGATTTATTTTCAATTCGCCCTGTAACTTCATACTTCGATGTTGCAGTACACAAACGTCCTGGGTCACCTGTGGTTAAACTTCGTATTTTGTGTGTGTTTTTACTGGAAAATTACTATAAAATCATTTCAGAAAAGAAAATCAAAATTTCTGCACAAAGTTCTCTAAACACTACAAAAAATGTGTCTATTTAAATCTCCATAAATTTGAGGTTCCACCCCTTACTTGTACAGTTGAAAGCCAGTTGTACAATAACCAATCAAGTTTAGGCACATGTTAAGATTGCTACAGTACATCACAAAAATCAAAAATTGTAAATTTGCCATTGATGTCTAATTTAACCTATATTATTCTATACCTTAATTATTCAAAAGATAAATTTTGCAAAGTACTATATACAAGGCCCCTTTTTGCTAGGCCAGCACTGTGAAATACACTTTTGAGTACATTGTTGCATAAATTTTCTCCTATATCCTTCTTAATTTTTTGTTGTTTTTTCAACCATCTCGTTGCTTGATGACATTCACAGTTGACAACTATCCAGGGAACAAACTCAAAGCCTTGCCACAACCTTATCCGTCTCACCCTGCCCATAATGCATTGCTTTGGCAACATTTTCGATATCAGAGACTCGACAAAAAGTGGCCAGGTTAGAGCATTTTATTGTAAGTGCATGAAAACTTGTAATAGTAGAATTTTTTCACATTAAGTCAGAATTTTGATGCAATGAATCATGAAACAAAAATGGAGCAATGCATTATAGCAGGGTGAGACAGATTCTTCAAGCTCTAAAATATAGCCTTCTAGTGGCCTCAGTACTTGTACTCAGGTTTTCATAGGGACAGTCTTCAGCAATAACATACCAAAATAATCTGATGCCTCTAGAAGGGTGACATCAAAACCTTTCTCCACAAGTCTGGCTGCTGCAGCTAAACCAGACACCCCACCACCAACAACTGCAACTCTCCTGACTTTCGACATTCTGAGAGAAATAAACAATCAATAAAATTAAAACTGAATGATCATCGCACAATATGCAAGTCCACTGAACCTCTCCTGCCTGGCCCTGACCTGTGTTAGAAATTAAATTGCTTGTTGGGCATGATCTCACGGTCTCACAGGTTGCCTTGTAAGTCTCACGGTTTTGAAAATGTTCTTTCATTATGTGAAAAATAAATGATTTTAATTGATCCATGATTTGTGCAATCCAAATTGAAACTAGTAAACCGATTTGAAAAAAGCCAATCAGAGCAAAGAAAAGGCAACAAAACATAAAAGTTAATAATAAGAAACACATTAATTAATATTAATTAATAGTATGTGCCCTAGGCAGCGACGGCTCTCACCGCGCCTAGGGCTGTGTGTATTGCTGGTGAAGTTGATGGGCTAAATTATATAAAATGGCTTGATCCGGGATGGGCATGAATGGAATGTAAACAATTTATGACGCTGGCTTATCTGGTCATGCCACCAGAAGCCTGTTAGACCCTGTTTGCTCTGTTCTAGATTTACATTAATAACAAGTTATTAATATCCACATTAGATAAATTGTATTATTATTCAGCACATCGATGCACTGCCCAAATATGGTCATTGGAACGCCAATAGCTGTCTTCTGTACATGACAGCTATCCTGCGTTATATCCCAGTGATCAATTTTAACGCGCGCTCATTGGTCGAAACGTATCACGTGGTGCATTTTCACAGGACAGATATCAGATGTTATTATTCAGCACATCGATGCACTGCCCAAATATGGTCATTGGAACGCCAATAGCTGTCTTCTATACATGACAGCTATCCTGCGATATCCGTCTCTGAGGGAAATATGATGTTTTGAGCTCGTAAATAATACACAAAAGTCATGTTTTTCGGGGGTTTTTTTTGTGCTATCGATGTGCTGAATAATAAAACCATTATCCTGCTCGATTTTGCAGAATATCGTCTGATTTTAGCCAACTCGGGACTTCGTCCCTCGTCGGCTAAGTATCAGACGATATTCTGCGCAATCTCGCAGGATAATGGTTAAATATTGTCCGTCAGAAGTGATATCCGTCCTGCGAGAAATGTTTTAAGCAAAAACTGGATATTTTCTGTTTAAAAAATAATGAAAAACAAGCAACCAAGGTTTTTGTCTACGAATGTTGATGAAATACGGAAACTGGTGGCTGAGGCGACACCGGAAAACACAAAAAAGTCAACTGAACAGGCCGTGAATGTTTTGAATGGTTTATAAAGTTGTTTGTTTTTTGTTGTTGTTTCAATCCAAGTTAATTCGGTTTGACATTCGGCGACAAAAATGAAAGAACTAAACAAAAAAGAGCAAACTTACCATTTTGCCCTCAAAATTTCACAGTTGCGCCCTCGAAGCTTCGCTTCTTGGCCAACTGTTCATTTTTCGTACCATTTTTCATCCTTGGACATTATCCGCCGATATTACAGCCGCCAGAAGGGGTTTATTTAGTAAATATCCGTCTCTGAGGAAAATATGATGTTTTGAGCTCGTAAATAATACACAAAAGTCATTTTTTTCGGGGTTTTTTGTGCTATCGATGTGCTGAATAATAAAACCATTATCCTGCGTCGTATACTTCGTCCCTCGTCGGCTAATTATCAGACGATATTCTGCGCAATCTCGCAGGATAATGGTTAAATAGTCCTCTTTTTGCTTACTAGTTGACTTTTTTTAATATTCAGAAATTACTTTATTGATGGTAGTACAGCCATTTGGCTGATCTCCAGGTTTTGACCCTAAAATTGAAGACAAATACCTCGTACTGCCAGGTGAGTTTCGTGATTTTTTTATTAATTTCCTACAAATTTTCGAGTCACAAAGCACATGAGCTTGAGTCCCCTGTGCTGTGGGGTCATGGCGGCTGGTCTGTGCTGACATAATTTTCGTATCTACTACAGTCATGCTACGAGACACCCCCAATATAAAGTAATGAGTCAACTCAAATACAAGAAAAGTAGCCTTACCAAATCCTTCGATGATAATTGACGTCCAAATCCTCTGATCCATTCATTTTTTGCTTACCATTGGTCATGGGAAACCGGTTGGTTTGATCAGCGTCCAATGGTACAGAACATTTCGGTTGGGAAGAAATACCGAGTGGAATGGCGCTTACCATTCGCTTATTCGCATTTCGGTTCGGATCGGCTACCTTATTTGGTCATAAAAACCGGATGGAGTGCCAATGGTACAGACCATTCCGATCGGTTCGTTCCAACTGGAACGGCGAGACAACCTCTGAAGCTGAACCTCTTAGTCCATGAGCTAGCACCAAAAATTTGGCCTTTCATTACCAAATTGCAAACAAGGGCTATCATACCTTTTTGAAATACCTAGTATCTGTACTTCATATTCGTGTATGATAGACTTCTTGAATTGGTAGCTTTTATTACTTTTTCGGCGTTTGAATATGGACCACCAAAGTTGTCAAAAAGCAACATATCGGCCTGGAAAGCATATGTGATAAGAATTGAATACTTAAAATGTTTGATCCTGTAATGCAAACCAAATAATACTTAGACATGATGTCTTAATCTATCAGTTCTTTCTTTTGAGACAATTTATTTCCCCGTTTGACGTTGCCATGGTAACGATATCTAGGGAAACCCAATTTTTAGGCTTTTGTATATATTTTTAAAATATATGGCAAAATTGTTAGGCGCTTATTTGGGCATCTTGTACAAAACAATCCAATCTTTACTTTTGGACCTGTATTATACATATTTCACGTTACCAAGGCAACGGTTCCCTAGGAGACAAGAACTTTAAGCTATAAATTTGTCAGTTATTACCAAAGAAATCAATCAAAGTCTCGTCATTTTTTTGGAAATACTATTGAAAACGTTTGTACTTTAAAGTGGAACTTGAAAAGTATGTATAACATATATGGCAGCCACCTTGATTGACAACTTTAACATTGTGACAGGTTTCGTACATACGGACCACCCTTAAATCCCAATTAAACAAAACATAACATTTTAAAACCTCTAGTATATTGGTGATATTTTTTTGTTGAAAAATGGCTCTGTACACAAATAAACTAACATGCAGATTTATGCAGGTAACAAATATAACTCAAATATAATTTGGTTACTAGGCAACGGGCCTATGGAAAACTGTACCGGAACCTTAAGTTGCTGTAGACGTTTTAGTTAAGTATTGTTTAATTTGTATTGGCTTATATTTTCGGAATTCTAATTCACAGGATTATGTAACCGTTGAACCTTCCGTGATCCATGCCCCCTTAACCTTTTGGAAGTGTTTGATAACAATAAAGGAAGGTCATGAACCTGCATTAGATCCCTAGAGCACGTGCTTATCAGAGCAAGTTAAGAAAAAGTGATATTTGCTAAAATACATTTCGTCACCCTTTTATTTGGCCTGGCAGATCGGAATTCAGGGCCGAGACAGAAACACGAATGAAGCCGTAATGACAAAGAAAGCAACACAGTAACTGTAATTTTTAAATCACGTTCACCCAAACGTCAGGCCAAAGTATCATATTACACGCAACATTGAAATCTGCTGGGCTTGAATCACAGAAACTGGGACCGCTGCATACTGTAAAAGACATGTTTTGAAGCTTTTTTGTAGAAAACGTTTTCAGCTGAAATCGGCAATAATTTTTTTGCATTTCGCTTCTCCGTTTGCTTTATGCTTTGCAGGACGGCCTAGCTCTATCTCCGTTCGAAAATCAAACTTCTTCTTGTACCTGCAAGTTTTATATGTGACAGAACCCGGTATGAACTTCTGTAGATTAAGCGTTTTTTTCCTTGTTCGCCGTTTTGAGAATTGGTAGTCTCCCTCGTAATCCGTTCTTTGTGTCTGAAGGAAACGTTGCGTGGCCGACACAAAAAACGGGCTGCGAGGGAGACTAGTGATAATGAGCTGTTCGATAAACCGTACCCCATATCGCGGAACTCCAAATTTTCAAAAAAAGCTCTACCCTTGTGGAAATTCCAGGCTCCAGTACAACCCCTGTGGAAATTTGAAGCAACCCATGTTCATCATTCTCTTGTGGGCGCGCAATGGAAATTCCACAGTTGCAAATGAACCCTGTGGAGATTTTAAGGTAAAAATGAACAGCCCAATATAATAATAATTGGGTGGGGAGGTTCAGAGCTTCACGTTTGAGAATCTGCCCCTACTATCTTAGGATATAGATAGATAGATACCGAACTTATAACTTAGTTGAAACATGTAATGGCGAACCTTATTCGTGGCGAGTTTATGACCATATTTGGTAAATAATGAACTCTCGCCTGCTTACCCAAGCAGGTTTTCTCTTCATAAGTCGGCCCATGTAAAGGGATCTACAGAAGTTTTGGATCCCGGATCCCGACCAATGGATCCCAGATCCCATGCCCTGGATCCCGGATCCCACACCTCTGGATCCCGGATCCCAAACTCTGGATCCCGGATCCCAATCCTCAAATTTCGCTGGATCCCGGACTACTCTCTCGATCCCGGATCACATACTCTGGATCCCGGATCCCGTCAAGTGATAATGACTAACAATTAACATCTTTAAGTCTTGCAACAACATTATTTTCAAAAATCTTTTCAATAGTTTATTCTGTGGATATTCCACAGCTTGGTACAAAAGCAATGCATGTTTGTTACACGTTTCCGTTAACACTTATTAATACCACCATGGTACCGAGGGAAATTAGGGATTAAATTTCCCCAAGGGTCTAGGGGAAATTTGTATATATAATAGGACTCCATGCTGTCCAATTAAGAAAAAATTGGATGATTCAGAGGAACTCCAAAATTGGACGAGGCCGCAGGCCGAGTACAATTTGGAGTTCCGAGGAATCATCCATTTTTTTCTTAATTGGACAAGCATGGAGTCCTGTTATTGATTAATTATATAACATCCATGCTCAAAACCAAACTGTCCAATGTGAGGTGCGAACTGTCCAAATAATTGGACGATTCAAGAAAAATCGATCTGCCGGCACAATGGGATTTCGAGCTGGCTATACAATTAAACCTCTAATTTCCCGAGAGTGGCACAGTGGTTGCGTTTTTGTGGCATTGCGTTGGACATCTGTGGACATTAATTGGCCGAACATGACTGAAAATTGTTCGGACACTTCCGGATTTTGGTCGGACATTCGGCAGTAATTTCCAGCTCGTTAGCGCTGTTCACGTTGACGTCATCCATTGTTATTACAGAGATCGATTGGTTCACGGAACAAAGGGCGCTATTCAATCTACGGTTGGCACATCACAGGCAGCCCAAGTATAATGGTTGTTTAAAAAAAATATTCTGGCTTGGCGATATTTATAGTGTTTATGTGGCTTTGTGTAAGAGTAATCGAAAAACTCGCTAAATTGCTATAAAATCGTCACTGAGTTCTGGTAAATTATGGCAAATAAAAGTAGAAGACTTACATTAAGTTGTCCTGTTGTCCTTTCCTCGTCTAGAGGCATTTAAGAGTGTTTCCGAGGGTTCCACAGAGCCCCTTGTGGAACCCTCGGAAACACTCTTAAACGCCTCTAGACGAGGAAAGGACAACAGGACAACTTAATGTAAGTCTTCTACTTTTATTTGCCATAATTTACCAGAACTCAGTGACGATTTTATAGCAATTTAGCGAGTTTTTCGAATACTCTTACACAAAGCCACATAAACACTATTGAATATCGCCAAGCCAGAATATTTTTTTTAAACGACCATTATACTTGGGCTGCCTGTGGGCACATAAGCATTAGTATGACAATGTTGATAAACAGTGAATAGCGTGTGGAAGAAGGCGGAAAAAAACGTTTTAAGAATTTCAGGTAAAAAAGTGAAATGTCGAGCAACCGTGACGTAATTAAAACCGCGGATCACGCGCGTTTCGCAAGTAGCAAGCTAACGCTGACTAGAGCTAGCGAGATTTGAAATTTGATCACTTGGCCAATACGCATAGAACAACAGCGCTCAACTAGAAGACATGGTATTCCTGAAAAAAAAAACACTGAGTGAAATTGAATCTCAATTCAAAATAAAAAGTGATGTTAGCGTTTTTTAATACTACACGCGTGAGAAAACGCACGTTTGTTGATTTACAAAGTAATTTGCATAAAACGTGGTCAATTTTGCTGACAGCTCTTGAAAGCTTGTAAGAATTGGAATAGGGTTGGGAAAACTTGCTAGATGTGGACATCCAAGGAGTTTCAGCCACATTTGACCTGTAGCGAGCAAGATATTGTATCAATTTAGACCAAGAAACGAAATTCAGAAAAGATAAAGATGAATCGTCGGCAGCCACTAGCACAAGTAGGTAGGTGAAAAAGTATAGATACTAGGGACGTGTCATTATTTACCGGGGGGGGGGGGGGGGGGGGGTCCCATTTTTTCAAACAAGGTTAAAAAAATTAGGACCCTCCCCTTGAACATAACAAAAAAAATGTGACCCTCCCCCAGTCGTATTAGGTAAAAAAATTGGGACCCTCCCCCATGTAATTTATTTCTCCAAAAACCTGTCACATAGACTATTGTGAGGATTTTGGGTAATACACTAGAAAAATGCAGTGATCCTCCCTCTTTAAGTACACCTCTCCCGTCCCCTATTGACCTAGAACTGAAGCCATTTTACAGAAAAGTGGGGTCACATATCTTTCGTTGCGCGCGAAGCGCGCCCAAAATTTGATAAACGCATTTTATCAAGCCTCAGAGAGAGACGTAGATGAACATTTTTGTGTACGGTATAGTAAAGCCTGTCAGGAGCCCAGGAAGTACGCTACCTCAACTATATAGGTTAGATAAAAGCTCCTATTGATGGGCTCCTGAGCCAACAAGATTATATTATTCAAGCGCACAACTGCGCGCCGCAAATGACGAAGTTATTAATATTCATGTGCGCGGAGCGCCGCCCAACGGACGAATTTCTGTGCTTGTAACGTCGAAAACTCACGCTTATCTATGGGGTCTTCTGTCAAACATATAGTGACTTGCCCGCCAGGCCTATCATTGCAGGGCAATTTTTGGAGAGTTTGCTTTTCCTCGTCAAGATACACTTGTTCTTGTAAACGGCGTCTGGGTAGTGTATTCATTGCTGAAAGAGTATATTAGATGTAATTCTCTATGCGAAATTTTTATAGAGAAGTTGCTGAAATAACCACTATCGCCATCTGTTTTACCCTCTGCATCGTCCAAATGTTGCTGAAAAAAGTATGACCTCCCCCATACAAGAGTGAAAAAAATTTGGACCCTCCCTTTAGACACGCGAAAAAATTTTTGACACTCCCCACAAAAATAGGAGCCCTCCCCCCGCTAAATAATGACACGTCCCCTAGTAACATGGAGTGAAGGAGCACTGGAAAATTGTGGAAAGACTACTGAATATTAGAAGGATAAACCTGGTGAGGTTATAAGAAGGTCTGAATCAGCTCTCTCAAAATTACAGTGTAGTCATGCGCTGTTTATTGACTTTAGCAAGGCATTCGACCTTGTAGATCATGCGCTTCTTCTAACAAAGCTGAAGAACATGAACATTAATAAGACCTTGTGGTTGTGGATCCAGAGCTTCTTAAGCAATCGTACTCAACAGGTTAAGATCCCAGGCGTTCTCTCTTTGGTAAAGTCATGTCCTGCCGGAGTACCACAAGGCTCAGTGATATCACCAGTGCTATTTAACATCTTCGTCGGGGATTTTCGATATTATTCTTCGTGACGTAGCTCAGCACATGCTAAGTACAACTGACTTTTAACTAAGAGGCGGAGCTAGCCAACCAACCGTGAAATTCCGTGTTCTACTTCTTGGACCTTTAGGTGGGACATTTGCGGAGATGATAGACTCATGCAGTGTTTAGAAAACCGTGTGCGGGATGTTTGATTTTCTTTTCCTAATTGATTTTCTGAGTAACTTTCCAGTAGAAAAACGTTAAAAAATAAGTTTAAGTTAAGAATGTAATATTTAAAAAATATTTTGCAAATCAAAAATCATTTGTTTAGAACACTTATCTCTTATTATAATTCAGTTTAGAATTCATTCATTCCATGATACCAAGAACAGCTGTTTCATCTTGAATTGGCTCAAACTCAATATTCGCGCAAATTATGGAAAATAATACATGTTCTACGAACTCGATTTGTTTCTACTTTGGAAATATTATCAGTAGTGGTATGATGATCGATTTTAGAGAAAAGAAATTGGGTAGTAATGGCTATAACCATAAATCCTATGCTTTTCTATGTTGTTTGTTTGGCCAGCGCGCGCACTTTTCAACGGGCTTATTCCGAACAAAATGCGCGCGCGGCCGTGCGCAGAAGAGATGCGCGGTGCAAATCAAGGAAATCGCCACAACGAGTGAAAGCTACCAATTCAGATTGGCTATCATATGAATTTTAACTTTGCACAATACAACCTTTAAATTGATACCACTATCAATTTGTTTGCAATTTGGTAATGAAAAATCAGCTGGCTCATGGACTATCTCGTACCAACCGGAATGACCGAAACATCGACTGTACCATTGGAATCCCAACCGAAATTACCGGTTTTTCGTGACCAATGGTAAGCACCCCTGGTCGAATGGTGGTCCCAAGCCGAACACAACTCGCGGAGACCACGAAGGACTGGAACTAGTAGCGCGAGAATCAAAATGGCGGCCTCCGCGAGTTAATGAGAACATGCAAAAAACAGGGTCAAATAGCCTCTGATTCTGAATTTTTCACTGTAAAGATGCAAGCACTGTTAGGCTATATCAGTTCAGATTCCGATGAAGAGGGTAAATGTGCTGAATTGGATCAAGTTGGTCGTAAAACGAGCGAAACTGGAGGAGTTCGCACTTCAGAGATCACAACTGATTTGCCGGGACAAACCAGACAAGAGAGAAGTGTACTTTTACGACAGCCCAGTCATCAAGTCGTAACGGAAGAAAAAACTAGTAGTCATATACAAGCTCAAAGGTATATTAAGCGAACATATGATAATAATAAGGACCCATCATACCTTTCCGTCAAACGTCCTTCCAAAGACAGATTTATTGAGATACAAGGGTGGTCAGCTCGAACTTCTAATACTAGTGCTTCAAACATAACAAGCAAGAGTGGGGCTCAACCAACAGACACAACCATTTTACATGGGAGTAGAAATTATAACATTGACTCTAACATCACAACTAAACCTTATGTCTCTAAACGGCAACGGAATAACGCTAACCAATCAGAACTGCCATCTGAACAACACTCAGATTTTATAGGACCTTTGCCTAGAACTGAGAGTAAAGTTAATTCTCATAGCAAGGACCATTCAGATTTTATTGGTCCAGTTCTTAAACAAGAAGTTTTGGGTAAAATCAGCAGAGAGTCTGTAAATAACAGGGCTCCTAAGAAGATGAATTTGAACTTTGAGGCCCACACAAAGGGTGTCAACAGAGTAAAGTGGAATCCTGTTCATGTTAGTTTACTGGTTTCTTGTTCTATGGACCAAACTGTTGCTATCTGGGAAACGTATCCAGCAGGGGTTTGCAGAAAAAGGCACACTCTCCATAAGGGTGCTGTAAAGGATGTGAAATGGAGCCCCTGTGGGAGCCAGATTCTTAGTTGTGGATATGATAAGTGTGCGAGATTAGTTGACCTTGAGACAGGTAAGTTGATCTCTACAAAGTTAAAAGGAGCTTATACAGCCACCTTACGTCAATTCAAGAATGGTTTGGAAAACTGTGATTTCTAAACCAGTTTCACACATGGCAAACGTGTAAA
Source organism: Scolanthus callimorphus (assembly GCA_033964015.1). Lineage (NCBI taxonomy): Eukaryota > Metazoa > Cnidaria > Anthozoa > Actiniaria > Edwardsiidae > Scolanthus > Scolanthus callimorphus. The sequence continues at coordinate 9,097,950 of CM066915.1, forward strand.
CCAGTAGTAGTTTTCTATATGTTTATTTTTGTAATTACATGTATACTGAGTGTTTGTCAGTGTATAAATAAAGTCTGTCTGTCTGTCTGTCTGTCTGCATATCACATGGAAATGATCTTCCCAGAGTGTCACTTTGTAACTACCATAGGAAATCTGGAGTCTGTATGATCATACCCATAATAATTACTGTAACCAGTACCATAGTCAAATAGTATACACTTTCAATATTCTGGAAATAACAAAGATGATACTTACAACTTCAATAACACAATGAGAATCTGTTCTGACTTGGCATTACAAATGTACTGTTGTGATGATTTATATTATTTTTTTAGTTAAAATTTTTTATCAAGATTGAAAGCTTTGCTAAGTAGTACCTGTACTGTACCATGCAGTACTAGTTTATCAGACTATCAACTCCAGCTTGATACTGTTTTAGGGAGTGAAGTTGCTGCATTCCTGCACAGGGATTATGTAACATGTGTACAGTACCATCCTGTTGAATCAAATGTCTTTCTGTCTGGGAGCTCAAGGACTGGAATTAAATCTTGGGATGTCAGAACAGACAAGGTAGCGAGAACTCTGTCTAGCCAGTTATGTTTGTCTTTTTCATGAAATAAAACTATAACCAGCCAGTAATTATAATTATAGTTATGCTGGTTTACCAGTACATGTAACCATCACATACCTGCCCTGTGGCATATTTAGCAAGCTTTTTGGGGGGCTTTCAACCAGTTTCAACTCAGCTCTTATTGGTATATAATTCCACTCTCCCTGTTCATACATGTCTGTACCTGTGAAGCTCAAAGAGTTTCAAACCTCTCACCACCACCGCCTATTCTACATACCTACAGGTGATTGCATCCTATCAGGCATCATTTGGTCAGGTCCAGGATCTTGCATTCTTGCCTAGTGGACAAGAGTTCTTCTCAGCTGCAGAGGTGATTAGGAGGAACTCCACAGACAAAGGCATCATGGCCTGGGATTACAGGACAACAGCAATCTTATCGAATCAAATCTACCAGGTGCAGGAATTTCACTGGCCCAAAATGTTTTGTTTAGTGTGGACAATAAAGACTTAGGTATTTGCCAGGTCACCTTCACTTTATTGAGCATGTGACCAAAGTTCTGAAAACTCCAGTATTTCTATGGCAAATTTACCTCCCGTTAGTCAGAAAAAAAACTTTCTCAAGATAATTTATCACTTGTAACACAAATTAATATTGGCAGTTAGAACCAGTGTTTTGTGAGGAAAAACAAGCAAAACGAAAGTCAACAATGTTTCCTTTGAAGATTTTTTTAATGGATCTATTTTTGGCACAAAAAGTGCACACTACCAGACATTTTTTAATACATACAGTCGAAGCTCTCTGTGCGACCGCTCTCATAAGCGACCAACTCCCATAACGACCATTTTTTCCGAAACCCTGTTTGAATTGTCACTCAAACTCTGTTATTTCAATCTCTCGTAAGCGACCGCCTTATCGATGCGACCAGCTCCGCTAGCGACCTCAATTTCAAATCACCAACAGAGATTTTGTATTGTTTTTAAGCTCTCGGAAGCGACCACAGAACTTTATGTCTTTAAAACATCAGTTATCACCTCATAAATATCTAAACTGATACAAGCTGCATGGGTGAAATGCTATTTTCTACGTACATTTGCAGTTATCTATTCTTAATTAAAGTCGGTTAATAAATAAATCAAATTTTAAACATTGGTATCACACAATATTTTCTAGATTTACTACTAAGCTACTACTAAGCTCTCGTAAGCGACCAACACCTATTGTTCAAGTAGGAAGCCGCTTGGTGGTCGCTTACAAGAGCCGTTCTCGTTCTCGCCAATTTTCAATTCCCGAGGTGGTCGCTTACGAGGGCTTCGACTGTAGTAATTGCATACTACATTGGAAGTAACCATAATTCTCAATTGTTCTCAGGAAGCCTTTACCTGTACAAGCCTGAAAGTCCATCCAAGTGGAACTCACTTTATGGCACAATCAAATGGAAATTACCTAGCCATTTTTTCTACCAAGAAGCCATACAAACTCAATAAACACAAGAGATATGAGGGACACAAGGTATGAAAATTGTAAAAACATAAAATCTAATACCTGGGGAGGGGGTGGGGTAAAAAAATAAACTTTCTTTATCACTAAAGGCTGGTTTCCATATAGTCGTATCTAATACAAACAGAACCCATAAAGCAACTATAGGACCTCTCATGGATATGTTAAGCTATAGAGGTTAAATAAAGAATATTGTATTGTATTGTAGAGGTGAGTGCATGTACGGTATACTCATCAACTATTGTGCAATACTCACTCCTGCAATACACACTTCTCCTACCTCTCGATAACAAAACAACATCAAACAGTATACTGCTGGTAATGAAAGTGTCATGGCAATTATTGCTTCTGCCAGCCATATTTTTTGGTGCATCTTTTCAGGAAAAAATGTATGAGTTAACGAGGCTTTTTTTAATTTGTTAGGTTTCTGCCTATTGGATTGGTAGTGATTTTAGTCCCGATGGCTCACTAGTATTGTCAGGCTCAGCTGATGGTGATGTGTACGTCTATAATCATCAGACTTCTCATGTCATTCGATCATTATCTGGACACAGTGGTGTGTGCATGGATGTTGCATTTCACCCCACATTATCAAGTACTGTTGCTAGCTGCGACTGGAACAGCAACATTATTATCTGGAATTAGAAACAGGTACATCTACTTTTATCTCGACAAAAGGGAGCCAAAATTCGAGTTTCCCGATGGTCACCCCTAGCATTTTAACCGTAGAGTCCCCCCTCCGGGGGAGCATGTGCTGCTGTAAGTTTTTTTTAGTGTGGCAGTGTGTTTTAGCTTCCTCAGGGACCAAAATAACTTAACAATGGTCAGAATTCACTGATCCCACATTCACTGTTCTACCTCAATAGTAAATGGTGCCATGTTGGACATGTCTAGAAGCCATGTCACATGAGGCAATTTTTCTTGCAACTCACAACACAATTTTGTTGCATTGTGAATTGCAGTGAATATTGCTCGTCATACTGCAGCAATGCAACAAAATGTTGTGTTGTCAGTTGCAGAAAAAGTAGATTGCAAGCAAAGTTGCTGCATGTGACATGTCTCTGCAACTCGCAAGGCATTGTTTTCTTATTAGCCAATCAGCACACATCATTCATGTTTTTACCTCGATAAGCTGCTGTACTTTATAATTTTATCGCGGGCATATTGCATGTTGTAAAAAAAGTTACAAGTGTGTGACATCCCGTGGCAACTCTGAATGTTTCTTAATTCATCGTTGCATTGCAAGTTGCAAGAAAAATTGCCTTGTGTGACATGGCAGCTTAAATGTTTCTTTGACATAGACCATGGAAAGGACACCAATTGGAGGAAGGTGTTAGAAGTGTACTCAGACATTTGAATCCACAGGAAAAAACTCCTTATTGTTTGTGATTAATCAAGCAAAGACAGGGTTTTATGGTCGATTCAAACTGATTTGCAATTGAAGCAACCACACTGTGTGTACCATGTTGTACAGATAAAAATAACGAGGTCTTAAACTTTATTAGAAATCAAATGTACAGTAACAATTACAATAATAGTAATAGATTAAATCTTATAATCTAAATTTATTAAATAAACCTATCTATCATCATCTATTGTACAAATTATCTTGAATATAAAATACTGTATAATTTAACATGAATAATTTTGCAAGGGGCATTAATGATAATGTGTCTTGTCTGGTTTGTAAAACTGTTCACACTCAATTAAGGCTGCATTCATTATGTATACTACAGGGGGGGCAGAGGATTTTTGGGGAGGATCTCAAAATTTAGGAACTGGAAAGGGGGGATGTCAAGTTTTTTTCATAACATGAAGGGGGGATGCATATTTTGTTGAGGTATTATATATATTTAAGACAAGGTTGTGCAGTTTGATAGTAAATGAAGGAAGGCTCAATTGTTGAACACCGAGTTTGAACCTCCTTCCTGAAGAAATATCACTTGCACTACTATTCTCGTGTATTCACCCTCTTTCAACTGATATGTTGAAAAAAAACTGCGCGCTTCGCGCGCATAAAGAATTATATTAAACTTAAAAGATCGTAAAAGGCCTTCTTGTTTTACTACAATTCCTCGAGGTCCTCTTCAGTGGCTTTCGTCTGCCAGACAAAACGCCTTTGGACTTTTGATTAATAGTCTTGTAGCTTCATTGTCAAAATTGTGGCGCGCTTTGCGCGCACAACGGAAAACATACCAAACAATCAAATACAAAATAAATGATACTCAGCCTATGTATAGTAAGGCTCCAATCGAGGAGCGCACCAGATCACTTGGTAGAAAGTCACTACCGACACAAAAAAGTAAAGCCACCTAGGATTTTTATTTGCATTTTTACGCTTTGTATTTTTTTTTTTCATTGAGCCTTGTTCTTTATTTTTTGTAAAATTGATATAAATATAAATTGAAAAAATTGTCTCCGGGCTGATGGGGGGGGGAAATTGATATAAATATAAATTGAAAAAATTGTCTCCGGGGTGATGGGGGGGGGGGGGGGGGGGGGGGGGGGGTGGCATGTTTTTTCCTTTTGACCAAGAGGGGGGATTCGTAAAAAATATGTTGTGCCTTGGGGGGATCTGAAAATTTTGCATTGTCAAAAAAAATTCCTCTGCCCCCCCCTGTAGTATACATAATGAATGCAGCCTAAACTCAATGTATTTTCACTGTACAAGAACAGGGGTGTACAGGGTAGAGCAGTTTTATTTGTTGGAAAAGTAAGCAATTAGTCTCAATGACCTGTCAATGATGTAGTGTATACACATATTTTTGTTACTTTTGTCAATATTTTAATAAACATTTTGTATCCAATCTTTGATTGATTATCTTAGATGTGTACAAACACTGTGATGCAGATCCCATGTACAACCCAGTACGTCCCCACACTTGCCAGTGAGTTCAACAATAACATGTCAACTCAAATTATCAATATTCTAAATATACATGTATGAAATCAATAAATTAAAATGTCATCATTTTGCCACACTTTTGGCATGAAAGTTGTAAATGACTATAAAAATGCATAACGTGGTAGATGCATTACCATAATAATATTTCCTTTCAATCTGTTTTTATTGTTCAAATAAATGGGATTTCAAAACCATCACTCATCTGTAAAAAAATAGTCTCACAGACTACCTTTGTTTTCACCAGATATTAAATAAAGCTGACTCTAAATATAAAAGATAGCTGACTCTCACAAAACGGTTGCCCTACAGACTTTGTCATCATAATTTCACTCTTGACCTGAGACTGCAGTTTTCTTTCCTATGGAGGTTTGAGTTTATGGAAATCAAATACCAGTACCTCTCAAAGTAACTAATGTTTTTTTTTTTTTGCTGTTCTGGAAACAATCCATTTTGTTCTGATGTCATAATGTACGAAAAACAATCAGACAAAGACAAATAAACTTTCATCTACGTTTTTTGTGCATTAGATGCCAAGTCTGTTGTACAGGGATGTTACAGCCTTGTTGGCTGGCTTTTCCCAGGCTCGACCCCAGTATAAACAGCCTGCATTGCTTTCTTAGGCTGGTTGTCAGGAATAGTATTTAGGGGATGCCCATTCTTAGATCCACAATGGTCATCACAACTTGCTGATTTACTTCTTCTCAGGAACAGTCGTCTGCCATTTGTGATTTTCTTCTGGGTTGTCACATTCTGTTGCACCCCAGGGGTACTTTGAGAGCGCTGTTTTCGCCCCAGTGCTGGTAAATCAAGCTCATCTTGTAGTTTGTTTTTCAGCTCTTCTGGAAACTATAAAGAAAGAAAAATCGAAAGGTGCTATAGAATTTTATATAGGTCCTGTCAGTTTGTCTATCCACATACAGTTGGTAGACTGCTAGCAGCCAGTTTGTTTGCAGTGTTGAGTTCTTATGTGGTAAATATATAAACTTGAAACTAAAATTAGCAAAAAATTGTCAATGCTACCCAATAATCTGTGTGTTTAAAAGATACTCACTGAGTCGACTTTTCTTGAGACATACTCTTTGGTGACTGTAGACTGGTTGCACTTCAACAACTGTACAACAAGTGAACAGTCTTTGCGGTTCTTCACCTGTGGAAACAACCAAACCCTTATTCACACAGCAGGCCAGGCAATCACACAGCAGGTTTTCATCCCAAGCCTACAGGCCTGCCATTTTTGTTATCTACAGTAGTGAACAACATTCCAAAAATGAGTTTCTTTTCCTTTTCATTTAAGCTCACCCATTTTCTGGTATTTTGAAATAGGAAAATGCAGGACATTTTTCCTATTGGGTTTCTACTGTGTTTTTATGTTCAGTGGCATCAATTTTGCTATCAAAATCACCAAGTTTTAGGGAAAAGATACTGTATCACTCCTCTGACCTTCTCAATAACTACCCTCATGAGGCAATGTGTGATTCCAAAAATGATCCATGTTAGGGAGTGATGAGATATGAAGTATATACTGTAAATATACCATTTCTTTGTCCATCTTATTCAAGGATTCTGTGGCATCAACAAGACGCTCAGATACAGCACGTAGTGCCTCCTCATAACCTTCTCTCTCTTCCTGCAGCTCATCTGCCTGTAGGAGATCATGCAAGGATAGCATTTATTATTCTACCGGTCAAATGCTGAATACAGAGTGTTTTTTTTTGTCATTTATCAAAATAAAGTGTAATGAACGCTCCACCCCTCTAGTTCACTATTTCTGTTAGTTTAGGGGTACATATGTATTTTGATACTAGTCCAGACATTAACTAGGTACCATTGGCGACCAACTCAACATTTTTAGTTGCCAAACAAGCAATATTTTAGTCACCATGTGGACCTCAGAAAGATATGGTGCCATTTGCATGGTGACTAGCTCCAAACGTTTGGTGGATTTAGTTGGCATCAGCAACAATAATATGGTTGCAATGTTGGCTGGGCCCTGTGATGAAAGATATAATTGTTCGAATGTTATGAGATGATAGTATGCTTGTAGCAGCCAAAGTTCATGTCGGAGCTATAAAAATGATGAGCTTACCATTTTCAAAACCTGATCTTCCAACTCTTGATTCCTTTTTAATGTTTCATCAAAGCTGGCTTTAAGTCTGAGTTGAAAAGCAGGTTATTATTATTCAGCCATGCCACTATCTCGATTCTGATTGGCTAAGAGTACGCAGCGAAATTGTGTTGGCATGCAGTGCGTGACGTCATACTATAGACATTAGGATTGATGCACTCTAATGACGTCATAACACAAGCCAATAGGTTTGGCCGCCATCTTGGTTTTCATTTCGGAAGCGAAAGCCAATTTTGCCAATACTCTTGTTGAATCTGTTATGATTTTTGCCAAGAGATCATTGCTCAGGATATCTAAACCCCAACTATGGTTATTTGAATTGAAAAGGAAGAGGAAAATACCAATAAATGTAAGCTAAAGTTCAAAAACCATTTCGCTGAGCAAGGCCTCATCTTCGACTTCACTTAGAGGAAAGAATTGCTGTTACTGAATATATAAAACAATTATTGAATTCGGTTTTTTCGCATGATAGTGAAATTTGTCAACGCCTCAAGTTAGTGTTATCCACCTCAGCTTCGCTTCGGCAGATAACACAAACCTCGGCATTGCCAAATCTCACTATCATGCTCAACCTCATCCAATAATTGTTAATTATTGTGACATCACAGGCTCAGATAAGCTGGCTAATGCTAACCGTTTGTGTTGCTCTAATAAAGTGGATGTGGTTTTCCTGCTCTCTTCCAGTTCCTTTTCATTGGATATTCTAATCTCTCTCAGTTCCTGCTCCAACACCTCATTTTGTTTTTCACTCTCATTGAGTCGCTTGCATAGTTTTGCTATGTCAGTCTCATCCAAACTAATAAAAACAAAGAAAGTATTTTAACAATATTTTCCACTTGATGTATAGTTCCAGATATCCATGCCCACTACAGAGAGACTATACCTTTAGGACCCAATCCCTCCTCAGTGACTGTATGTGAAATCAGAGGTGCCTAACCCCAACCCCCCTGTAATTTCCAATTTTGACTTATTAGTAGGTACAAACCAAATTCAAAACTTAACTGCTTGTGCCAGAAATATCTATTAAGTACAAAACAATAGCAAAGTTTTGCCAAAACATTAACTTGAACTAATATAGATTGTCTTCTCTTCCATATACTCAGACTATCAAAAACAAAAGCAATGAAGTCCATGAAAGAATGAAAGATTAAAATGCATTGTGTGGTTCTAGAAATTATCCATACCCCCCCCCCCCCCCCCACCCCCACCCCACCCTACAGAAGGGATTGGAAATTCCGGAGGGGGTGTGTGGGGGGGGGGGGGGGGGGGGTCAATTTACCTGATCTTTTCCATACAAAATACTGTATTTTTCTTTGGAAATTCCAGAGGGGTGGAGGGGTCACTTTTCAACACCCTTCCGTGGAGAGGGTATGGATATTTTTGGAACCACACACTAATTGTTATACATGCAATAATATTATAGCAAATTTCTGACAATAATTGCCCTATTTCACATACTTTTGCATGAAATTGAGTCACATCCACGGTAAATTAATAATGAAAACAGAAATTTCAATGAGGCAATGTGAAAGTATTGTATGGCTAAACCTTGTGTAATGGCAGAAAAGATCCATAGTACCCCCACCACAGGGGAAACTGGAAACTCCAGGGGGGGGATGGGGGGGGGTACTTTTCTGGCCCTTCTAAGTGCCCTTCTGACTGCTGAGTGAATTTATGAAATCAATAAAGACTAACCCTGAACATTTCTTGCACTCACATCCACACTCCTAGAATAAACAATTTAAGCAATATAAATTTAAAGCAAAGAACAATAAAAAGTCTGATACAAAGTTAGTAATTACTCACAGTGCACTTGTCTGGCATGTTGTTCATCTATCCATAAAAATATGGTATCAGAATTGTTGCCTCAATGTAAAACTTCGAAATTCACATCAATTCCTGAAACAGAATTTGATAGTCTTAGAACATTACCTCCTATATAACCATAGCTGACAAATAAATAAGAGGCCAAACAATTACATTTTTATTGCATGTGGTGGAGGATTAATAATACTTACCTTTCTCACAGGGGGCCCAGGCAATGAAGAATATTAATGTGGTTGGTATTACTCATTATTTCTTCATTGCCTAGGAGGGGGGTTTGAACGAACCCCCTGGGGCAAGAAAAATCAGGTTTTTTGTCACAAAACAGGTAGAGAACATGTCAAAATGCTGTCAAAAAATGCTATATTATTTGGTTTATACAGATTTTTTCTGAAAAACTGATGACAACAACCCCCCTCCAAGAATGCAAGCTATGGGCCTGTATACTGTAGGGGACTATCTTGCCCCAACCTCCATTTTATCATGCTACAAAAAAATAGCTTTCAAGTGATAAGGTTTTTTCTTTTTTAGATTTATTTAAAATTAATCCCTGTGGGACCATTTTGTTACTATAAGTGTGAAACCTTGTATTTCCCAATAATTGTCTTGTATCATACAAGTGCTGTACCAATCCAGATGGAAAATATAGTGATTTGTATGGAAAATGCGAAAAAAATTTTGGGGGGGGGGGAAGTAATGGAATGATATGACTTCTTGAATCACAATGGGATGTTCCATTTAATATCCCTTACCCTTGATCGAGGAACCTGGAATTTCCACAGGGGTCCTTTTGTTTGATCCTGGAATTTCCACAGGGGTCATTGCTTTTGGCCCAAAAATTTCCAGAATTTCTACAGGGTTTCATTTGCAACTTTGGAGTTTCCAGAGGGTTATTTTTAGAGAACTGGGAATTTCCTTAGGCAGTGCTGTAGCCCTGGCTATCAGGCAGAACTTTATTTTTCCATGAGAAACCGAGGAAAGAAAAATAGGATACTCAGGCTAAGGGTGCTGCAAATTTCTGCAGGGGTTGTGTAGGAGCCTGGAATTTCCATGGTTAGGGGGTATAGTACAGCTATTTTTAGAACAGCCCATTGCCCAATCTATAAAAAAAAAACATTTTTAAATTGTACAGCTATAAATTGTAAAGTTCTTAATCCCCATATATCAGTTAAATGCTTCTTCACGTAAAGTAGCTCTGTAAGCGTTTTTCCTTCTCATATTCCAGGTTGACTGGGACGTGTGACCCACTCTGACTACTACGTGCATGTTCTGGAGTTACATATGACAGAACTTGTTATTTGAAGTACGCCATCGACCAAAAGGTTAGATGCTGAGAGTTACGTACAGTGTAGCAGCTTTAATATTAGGGAATAAAAACCCCAGCTTAACAAATCGGATCTGCCCTGCAATCGTGATTTTTATTAGAGAAAAACTGTTCAGCTGACTCTACAGAACGTTTTGTTTTGATTGAATCACAGCATGAACAAGCTAAGTTATTAATCTTATATAACTTAGGGATTTACCATGAAAATAATAATACTTCAGGGTCGATCCCTACGTCGTATCTATTGTTCTTGAACAGAACAATGTCTAAAGTAGAGAAGGCTATCTTAATCCAGGCTGTGATATCTACAAACTCGAGATACAACCCATGTAAAAATGAGAGGCGGGATCCGGCGGGACAGGCGGGATCCCGGCCGGGATAGGCGGGATCCCAGGTGGGATGGCGGGATCCCGCCTATCCCAGGTGGGATAACGTTTCCCGGGTAGGTGGGATCCCGCCTGGGATCCCTGGGATCCTGCCATCCCGGGCGGGATCAAAGGTGGGATGGCGGGATCCCGCCTATCCCAGGTGGGATAACATTTCCCGGGGAGGTGGGATCCCGCCTGGGATCCTGCCATCTCGGGCGGGATCCAAGGCGGGATGGTGGGATCCCGCCTATCCCAGGTGAGATAATGGCCATCCCGGGCAGGATCCAAGGTGGGGTGAGATGGTGGGATCCCACTTATCCCAGGTGGGATAGCATTTCCCAGGTATCCCAGGATCCAGCCTTCCTGGGCAGGATCCCAAATGGATGGGATAGCAGGATCCTTGTTGGGATAGGGGGGATCCCGCCTATCCCAGGTGGGATAACATTTCCCAGGTAGGTGGGATCCCGTCTGGGATCCTGCCATCCTGGGCGGGATCAAAGGTGGGATGGCGGGATCCCGCCTATCCCAGGTGGGATATCATTCCTGCGGAGATCCCTGCCATCCCAGGCGGGATCTAAGGTGGGATTGTGGGATCCTGCCTATCCCAGGTGAGATAATGGCCATCCCGGCAGGATCCAAGATGGGATGGTGGGATGCCGCCTATCCCAGGTGGGATAACATTCCCAGGGATCCCAGGATCCAGCCTTCCTGGGCAGGATCCCAAATGGATGGGATAGCAGGATCCTTCTTGGGATGAAATTTCTCAGGGTCAGGTGGGATTCCCAGTGAGATCTTGAGTACCTAATGGGTGGGATCCCGTATGGGATGGCAGAATCCCAGAGGGAGTTTTTTTGAGGTGGGGAAGCCAGGATCCTGCAATGATGGGACACCACAGTGGGATATAAGGGGGAGAACCTGGGTGGGAAGAGAAGAGTGCAGGGAAATTTATCAGCTGTGTTGGGAATTGTCAGGATTTTTTGTGGGAGGCGCTGGGATCCGGGGATCCTGCAATGATGGGACACCTCCATAGTGGGATGAGAGTGAGACTGGAGAGCAACACGTGAAATTCCTGTGAAAATGTTGTGAATGAACCTGTGAACTATTTTGACCTGTGAAAACCCCTGTGAAAATCATGAGAAAATGTGACATTTTGAATCAGGAAAAACGTGAAAAAAAGCTGTGAATTCTATGTCTTAAGTATCAACAAAATGGTATGAGAAAATATGATGTGAAGAAACTGTAAATTTTGGTTTTCTTTTGAAATCAAAATAACAACCTTTGTTTTGATTCGATGTTTAATTAAATTTGATTTTGATCGTAGCCATGATTTCCCAACTCTAGCTTTGATTTTCATTATTATTATAACTTGTTATTTCTCAGGCACATCTTTCAGTATCTAGGGGTGATTGAAGCAGTTGGATGAGGGGCACTCTTGTCCCCCCTGTAATTATGATTGGGGAGAGGGGGAGGCCCCCCAATAATATTGACAGTGGCCAACAGCATTAAACCTGATATTTCCCAAATAATACTTACTCTAATTTACTGCAAAATTCAAGGGGAAAACTCCTAAAAGATACACAAACTGTGATTTCTTACCCATCATATTGTACACCCCTACCTCAGCAATATAATGTGAGAAAGCCCCAACAGTCTACATAGTACATCTATGTTTATAGACTAAAGTACACTGAGGCCTAGTTTATACATCGTATTTCGGACAAATTTAATTGAGACAAATTTAATTATCGAAATTAAGTGACATATAAACTAGGCCTGAGCCACAATGAGATTTTACCTATTCCACAGCTATAACTACTGGAAGTTCACTCATGTAGATAAGATTTGTCAACATAAACTTTATATCATTCTGCCAAATTTCATGTGTATCCATGATAATAAATTTGAAGAATTATGTACTTTTCTGTACTATTTCTAGGTAATTTACAATTTAGTTATTGCGAAAAAATGTAACATTTGTCTTGTGCTTATGAACTCGCCCATTGACTGATGTTCTCTTAGAATTCAGTTGTCATCAAAGAAAAAGGCATAACTTACAGAAAAAAACAGTCCGAATGCATTTAGAAAAATCTTCAATAATTAAATCGTTTAGCAATTCAACCCACTTTTCGGATAAGCTGTTTTTGCACCCATCTTTCCACATTTCATGGCAAGGACGACCGCGAAACAAGAAGCAAAGGAAGGAAGGCGCCATGTTTGATTAACCACACCACAGGCAGCCCACCCATACGTTAGCGCAAGGTCACGTGACCCAAAAAGGCGGGAAACGCGACGCACACGCGTCGTCTTTTTTCACCACCAAAAACGAGGAAAACATGTCTTCAGTCTTCGCCTCTACTATCGTATCGACATTTGAAAGAAACTATAAGCTACAAACATAGGCAAGTATTTGTTATTATGTATACTTATGTGATGTTTCTTTTCCTTGTATAATTGGCCGCTAACGTTCTTTACTGCTCAAAAAAGCTTAGAAAACAAAATGCCATAGGGATCATTTTTACAACTCGTAATTTTCTTGACTAAACAAATTTCAAGACCTCTTGAATCGAAAGAAAACACAAGTATGATCTACTTACAACACTTTATCTGAAATCCACTCTAATCTGTATGAAGTTGCCATTTATTAATTACTGTGGTTTTTCATAGTTTCATAATCCTGTAATAAAACATAGTAATAGTAGCTTTAGGAGTATTTGCAAAATCTCTGAGACAGAGGAATAAGCTGCTAAACCATGGATTGACTAGTAATTGCTTCAGAGTTCACATGATTATATGTATGAAAACTCTCATGGAGATCAGAGAAACTGAATTTTAAAGTTTAACAAATAATACAGGGTCCGGTTGCTCGAAAGTGGTTTAGCACTAATCCAGGAGTAATTACCATGGTGACTTGATGGTTTTGTTCAGAACTAAACCTGGTTTAAATTTAGTCCACCTTTGAACAACCTGCGCCAGGAATGTATAATTTGGATAGCCTTGGCAAATATTTTCATGCTTACAGCCATTCTCAGTTACACACGGTCGCCTGAAAAAAGCTTGCAAGCGAAAACTTGTTTTGCTGTCTTGTCTGAGCACGACAAGCCGGAGAAAGCACGTGCATTGTCATGGAAACTTTGACAAAAAAAAACAGGTTTTCGCTTGCAAGCTTTTTTCCAAGCAACCTCATGTTGCATGTAACAGAGCATGTAACTGAGAATGGCTGTAATGAACAACATTTCTGTGAACTTTGGCAGGGACAACAGCTTATCACTTATATTCATACCTTTCAAAAACAACCAATACCTAAGTTAAAAATATTTTTTACATTTTCGTAACAATAATCTTGACAACTAGTGTTCAACATGCTCGCTTATAAAACAACCTGTCTTAATTATTCACTCGCAGGTTGACAGGCACTAGATCATGGAGCATTTGATTCTGTTGTAATGACATACAGGTAATTAGACAAGGCTTGACCTGTTGGAGTGACCACATCCCGAACCACATCCTCTACGGTGATCTGCCTAGAATATCTGACAGGGTGGCCTGCCGCAGACTTGGCCTCGCCGGTCATTGTTACTGCCACAAAGAGCTCACAGCAAATCATCTCGTCTTGTGGGAGCCAACGCACGGCAACCGCCGCCCCGGCCGACCAGCGACAACTATGGTTGACACTCTACGGAGCGATACTGGTGCGGCCAATACCACTGAGCTTGGCTCCTGTATGCTCAACAGGAGCGACTTGAGCTCGAGATGCGAGGTTCGGCTGAGGCCGCCGCAGTAAGCAAGTAAGTAAGTGACCTGTACACCTGTAAAACTATGTTTAATGAGTCATTTAAGCTTAAGCAAGTTCTAATGTATCCTGCTTGTCACGTTTTTCAGGTAAAACAGAATGCATATGCATACTGCCATCAACAGAACTTCACGCTGCCTTCAGTCTGAAACAATCAATAATCTAGCCAGCAACAAGTGAAGGAGCTAAGAAGCAGCACATGAATTCAAGTAAAAAATTATTCATAGTTTTACCATGGGGTTTTATTCACCATTTTCAATATACATTGCTTAAAAATGAATAAAACAGACTCATCACCTGCACAGAGTTTTGGTGTCACATTATGTTCTTAGAGTGGATTTGATATTGAGTGTTGAAATCTAAATGCATAAGTACAAAAGAGAAGTACAAATTGAGTGCAATAGAGCATGTTGTGATGTTGGGAGAGTATAAACACAAGCTGCAAAAGGAGACAAAGTAATTGCAGAAAACAAGAGACTGCATGTTTGTTTGTTCTTATGCTCTGGCATCATCTGAAATCTGCTCTTTTAAAGTAACAGCATAGTCACTGTGGTAGGATTCTGTTCGCATGAGGTGAGCTGTCTCTGGGGTTGGCATGGGTAAGGTGGGGGCATAACTTTCAATCCTTGAAAAAGTATAGTATTTTGCATCAGCTAGAGTGTAAGAATTATTAGGTTTTTCCTGCTAAATGCAACATTTGTGAATTGTGAATTTTATTTTTTCAGAGTAACAAAATTTTGACCTTCTTGCAAAATTGCTTGAAGTTCTTAAACAATCTTTCTTTTTCACCTGTTTGTTGGCCAAATTTTGGGGTTCTTTTAAGAGCATTTTTCACAGGTGCTTCACAAGTTTTTTTCACAGGTCTTTTTCACAAGATTTTCATTAAGCAATATAACTGCTTTCCACATACTTTGCATAGACGGGGGTCTCGGCAAGTGTCTATGCAATATAGACAAGTTATATAAGTTCCTCTGTAAGCATTAGCCATGTTACACATTATTAGGAAATCTTGAAACATATATCGATGTCTCATTAATTGTAAATGCATTTTCTTGTGATGACATCAGGGGACACATAGGTTAAACCAGGGACACATCCCTGGTTAAACCTGCTGATAATAATAACTGTGTTATGAGACAAGTTTTCTTTTTCAAAGTCCATATAAAAGACAGAATTCTCTGCTGTGATGGCCTTTCCTGTAGGCAGGATCTCGATTGGGATTCTGGGTGGGATGGCGGGATCCTTAGTGGGATGAGAAGATCCCGGTGGGATAGCAAGATCCCGAGTAAGGTGGCAGAATAATGCAAGATCCCGGGAGGGATGGCAGGATCCCAGTTGGGATCCCAGGTGGGGTGACACGATCACAGGTGGGATGGCAAGATCCCAGGTGGGATGGCAGGATCCCAGGTGTTATTGCGGGATCCTGGGTGGGATGGTGGGATACCGGGAGGATGGGTGGATGGGTGGATGGCAGGATCCAAGGTGGGATGGCGGGATCCCAGGATCCCGGGTGGGATCCCAGGATCCCGGGTGGGATGATGGGATCCCAAGTGAGGTGACAGCATCCCATGTGGGATGGCAAGATCCCGGGTGGGATCCCAGGTAGAATTGTGGGATCCCGGGTGGAATGGCGGGATCCCGGGTGGGATGGCGGGATCCGGTGGGATGGCAGGATCCCAGCAGGTGGGATCCCGCTAAGGCGGGATGTCCACTAATCCCGGGCGGGATGGCGGGATCCCGGGTGGGATGGCGGGATCCCGGGTGGGATGGCGGGATCCCGGTGGGATGGCGGGATCCCGGGTGGGATGGCGGGATCCCGGCTGGGATGGCGGGATCCCGGGTGGGATGGCGGGATCCCGGGTGGGATGGCGGGATCCCGGGTGGGATGGCAGGATCCCGCTAAGGCGGGATGTCCACTAATCCCGGGCGGGATCCCAGGTGGGATCCCGTCTTTCCCAGATGGGATCCCGACTGGTGAAAAGGCGGGATCCCGCCCAATCCCAGGCGGGATCCCGTCTATGTTTTTACATGGGAAGAACACGGCGTTTTGCTACGAGTTGCTGGGATTTGTCAACAACATGGCAGAGATCAAATGGCCAGCGATGCGACGTTACTTTGCATTTCAATTCCCTAGTTTATTCAGGTAATAATGGTTCTGTTGCATTCGCATAGTGTATTTCAAACTTCTAGTATGGGCAATGGACAAACCTACAGAAGAAAGGTCGAGTCGAGATTCCAGAACGATAAAACGGCTACGGCCATGCAGCCCCCGTGCCGCGAAACACATTTTGGGAAAATGTGTAAATTAAATTTAAATGTGGAAATAAAATGATTTTAATATGATAGTACCATTTCTCCATACCTTGATACTGGCTGTGTAGGAATGTAGTGGTTGTCTTCAGTCTATCTGCGTTCTCTGTACCATGTGTACGGTCATGCAGCAGACAAATCCTCGATCAACGGTTGACACATAATAAATTGCCATGCCGGGTACCCTGTGGTCGGGTATGTCGTAGCTATTAGACAAAGTGGAAGTAAAGTAGTAAAGTTGTAGACATTCTAAGGATACAAGCACTTCCGCTTTCTCTGCGACCTTCCGAAACCCCTACCGTCACAAAGATGGGAGCCTACTGTGATCACCACTTGGACGGATCTGACGGCAAATCAACAAACCTTGTTAATAAGTCAGAGTTCATAAGTCTTGTTAATAAGTCGTGGGCCCCCCGGCCACCTGCGCCGCTTATAAGATACCGCCGGCGCACCTGCATAAGACTTTATCACAGACACAGTGAGGGGCGCAATTTCACTATGCACTACCCGTTGGGCACAAAGACGCAGAGAATACAAGCATCGTTAAAATCGTGCTCGTAATAATAGGTTCTGAGGTGGGGAAAGTCACAGGAAATAAGATGGTAGGTGAGTGAATGAGCATGCGATCACCGCCACCTGGGAGGTGGGTGGGGTGAACTTCGCAAAGCGCTCTTCCCGGCGACAGCTTCCGCGACGATGTGATTGGAGGATGTGGACGGTGGTTTATTATACGGAGGGACCGCAAAGCATTTTGCCCCTACATTGCATATGCTCGGCTGTTGCCAAATTAAAATGGGGGTTTGATTAATTCCTGCGTGACGCATGCAGCGAGAATAGTAGCGAGGCCGTTCGCGTGGTTGATATTTCACGTTGTCGTTTGCTTGGTCGGCGGGTTTCTTTCTGTTTCTCTCCAAACAAAACAAAAACAAATGAAAACGCGAAATGCCGACCTAGTTCCCAGGTTGTTCTGGACTCTGCCTGTTTTCTAGCGTGAAGCGCGCGAGGGACAGGTCTGCCATTCATGATAGTAAAGTTGGGTGGCAAAGTGGACGTGCATACATAGCTTATAAAATATACGATATTTTGGGCGGCCTTTACTGTCATTCTTATGTACCAAGAGAATTTACTATTTACCATTGCAATCTGAGTGCTTGGTTCTTGGTAAAAAAATACGCCAAGAATCTACGCACCATTAGAAAAGTATTTATTTTTTGGGGGGGGGAGGGTGGGTGGCAAAGCAAAAAAAATTCATGCAAGCTCAAGAAAACATACCTGCAGAGTCATAAATGGCTAAAAAAATTCCTGCAGAGCTGGGACATTCAAGCGAGTCAGAAAGTCCCACCCCACCCCCTATCACTTTTCTAATGGTCCGTCCCTTGATCCCTTATCACATATAGTAATACCGTCATTCAGTCTGCGGGATGCAATGGCTTTGATTCGGTGCCCATCTTTTTTCTTTTTCTTTGGCTCTTTAGGCACGACATCCCCATTCCGTCTATTGTTCAGACGATTAAACACGCACGTGTAAATAATAAACGTGCTAGGATTAGGGGCTGCCAATATGGATCACGCAAATTTGCGTGCGCCTGTTAAGGCGTTAATGCAAGACAGCACGAAAGAAGTGCTCGTCAAAAATATGGTTATGTCTAGAGCTCTCAGCCAAGCAGCCACAAGCACAGAGGGTGGTAACCGGCAGGTCCAAAATGCATACCAGAAAATGCAGACCGGAAAATGCAGACCGGAAAATGCAGACCGGAAAATGCAGACCGGAAAATGCAAATAGATTGTCACTGGCCCGATGAGGCCCGATATATTTTTACATCCCCGATGGATTTTCATATCCCGATATAATGTTTTGAAGTTAGGCGGCTGCTTAAAAAGAGTAGCAGGCTGCAAAGAAAAGCGATGACCGACATCAATGAGGTGAGGTTCAGGCTGCACTTAACAAAGTTCTGTGGTTCGAACGTTTCTCACATTCGGCAAAAATTAGCCCGGTCGCGAGCTTATGTTTTGACAGCTCTGCTGTATCCCCGATAGATATTGATATTTTGTATCAAAAGCACACCTAAAACATATTGAATCGTAGTTGTAGTTTTCTGTTTTAATTAGCGAAGGGCAAATGTAAGGCTGTAAGCTAAATAGCGCTAGAAGAATCAAATCGTTTCTTTTCTATGGAAATTCCTGAAATTTGCGTGTATTGATCGGAGACGAAAATGAAACCCCTTGAGATGTAAAAGATAAAACAAACGTCTACATAGTAATGGCATCCTGACAGTTCAAAATTCTTTAACTGTATATTTCTGCCTTTTGCCGCAGTTTGTCAGTGTAATATAATATAATGCTAGCCATTCCGTCACACGATGAAATAAAACTGATCTTTTGAGTTTTCAGAGAGAAGAGACCTAGTATGCATTATCCGGTATGCATTTTTCAGTCTGCATTTTGGACCTGCCGGGGTGGTAACTGCCAAAGAGATTTCCTCTGGATATTGAATGCTAGGGGTGACCGTCGAGAAACTCGAATTTTGACCCAATACCTGGTCGGAAAAAATTACCACCCTAAAAAATACCCCTCAGTCTGAAAATACCCTAAAAATTACCAACAATTTGGACAGATTAAATTTTATTCTGGCCATTTATTTGATATACATCACATGTATCCTCTCGAGTTTCAAATACACTATCATTCTTTCAAATATTTTGGACCTAGGTACCGTATTTGCGTGAGAACCCCCTAAAAAAATACCTATTTTTCTTACCATACCGTTTTTATTTTCGAACCCCTAAAAAATACCAGATCGGCGATTTCAACCCCTAAAAAATACCACGGTCACCCCTAGCATTCGAATATAGGGAGTCCCCCCCCCCCCCCCCCCCCCGGGTTTAAAGGACTGGAATCACAAATAGCACTCAGGTGATTGAATCTTTTGTTGAATCTTTGAAATACCCTTTTAGGAAAGAATTGAATCACAGGAAAAAACCTGATGGTAAAACAAATGCTTTATCGAAATTGTAGTCAACTGCTTTCTTTGTTCGCTTGAATAAGAATTGCTTGCTGATTAGAATGGTAGTTTTAAGGGAGTGGTCGGAATGTGAATGATCGAACTTTTGCTCCTCTAAGGAATGTCAACAATTTTCACTTGAAAAAAAAAGAAAATCAAATTAAAACCACGAAATGAAATGTGTGGAGGTCTTACCTTTAATGGCAATGAATGAAGAATGTCTACGCGCTGTCTGTTGATATTCCTGAACTTTGCATTGTCGGAATGACCCCCCAAACTGGGATACACTAGTAATATACAGAATAAGAATAACGAAATTCTGAATATAGTTATGCATCGACATGCAAGTGCTGGAGTTGTGCTACGTTCCTGTGCGCTTTGAGTCTTCTACCAATCTTGTCCAGACAGGTCGCTCAACTGACACCCATTGAATAATTGAACATATGACCCTGTCGATGAAAAAACGCCTTTTGATGAATCGGTCGCACCATTTTGTTTTTCCTTGATAACAATTTGTAATAGTTGAACCAAGACCGCTGCGGCATTACTTGTGTTAATGAAGATCTAACGAATAGATTAAAAAAAAGTATTAGAGCGTTGACGATGTCTATTTACGTAAAATACATTTTAATTAAAGGGGCTCTTGCACGCTTGCTGGCCACTTCTTGAAGGAAATAGCTCAAATCGCAATCCAATTCCATCCCTTCATAACAGGCCAAAACAACCCAGAATTGTATTTGTCCAACACTTCACGGTTACAATTTTACTTATTTTATGTCCACGATGGACGAATATTAAGCGTGCGAGAGCCCCTTTAATGAACATGGAATAGAAAATTATGATTACGAGTATCAGTACCTAGTAGTACCATCAGCCAAACTTAGACTGACAGGTGCGTCCAGACGAAAAGCGCCGTAATTTTTCTTTCAAGCTATTTTCAAAAAGAAAACCTAAAAGGAAACTTAGATGGTAACACGACACGACACGGCGTGAAGTATTGGAGTTTTTATTTATTTAGTTATGTTTCTTTCTTATATTGCGGAGATACGTTCGTTCTTTTTTTTATTACACGTTAAAGCGGAAATGAAGTGTCTAATGAATAATTCACTTCATTGTTGTATAATTGTGAAAAACATAAACATAAATAACAAGGAGTCTCTAGGAGGTTTAGAACTAGAGACTCAACTAGCCGTCAGCTCCATGATTATAACACTAGAAACTCTGATCATTATCGTTCCCACGCTTGTCGCACAAACATTAAAAAATTTACTATTCTTTTTCAAGGCCCAAAAATTTGGAACTCCCTACCATTATCTGTCGCGTCATCTGTTAACATTTCATCGCTTAAACAGAAACTCACTGAATTTTTGCTTTCTCGTTCTTTTTTTTTTTTCTTGTAATCTTTATTTGTCTGTTTCGTGCTTGAATATTTTAATATAATTATTTAACTGTAAAGAGGGGGCCTCCTCGCACAAGCCTGGTGGTTTTTTGAGGCCCTCTCGCCTCTATATTCTTCTGTGTGTACTGACTGTATTTAATCCTGATGATGGCAAATAAACTTGACTTGAAGGAGAGATTCAACGTTCACAAAGGATCATTCGATGTATATTCAGTATTGTAAAACTTTGCATTTTTATCACCCCCCAAACTTTAAAACTCAAAGTTACACTTAAACCTAGCAGCAGTACAACGGCTCCTTTTGGGTATATGATATAGATTACCTAAGCTCAGATGGTAAACTATGGTTAAGACAAGGTGGACCATGGTAGACTATGGTTAGAAAAAGTTGGGCCATGATAGACTATGGTTATGACAAGGTGGACCATGATAGACTATGGTTAGGACAAGATAGGCCATGATAGACTATGGCTAGAACAAGTTGGACCATGATAGACTATGGTTAGAACAAGTTGGACCATGGTAGACTTTGGTTATGACAAGGTGGACCGTGGTAGACTATGGTTAGGACAAGATGGACCATGATAGACTATGGTTAGAACAAGTTGGACCGTGGTAGACTATGGCTAGAACAAGCTGGACCATGGTAGACTATGGTTAGAACAAGTTGGACCATGATAGACTATGGTTATGACAAGGTGGACCATGGTAGACTATGGTTAGGACAAGTTGGACCATGGTAGACTATGGTTAGAACAAGTTGGACCATGATAGACTATGGTTAGAACAAGTTGGACCATGATAGACTATGGTTAGAACAAGTTGGACCATGGTAGACTATGGTTAGAACAAGTTGGACCATGATAGACTATGGTTATGACAAGGTGGACCATGATAGACTATGGTTATGACAAGTTGGACCATGGTAGACTATGGTTAGAACAAGTTGGACCATGATAGACTATGGTTATGACAAGGTGGACCATGATAGACTATGGTTATGACAAGTTGGACCATGGTAGACTATGGTTAGAACAAGTTGGACCATGATAGACTATGGTTAGAACAAGTTGGACCATGGTAGACTATGGTTAGAACAAGTTGGACCATGATAGACTATGGTTATGACAAGGTGGACCATGATAGACTATGGTTATGACAAGTTGGACCATGGTAGACTATGGTTAGAACAAGTTGGACCATGGTAGACTATGGTTAGAACAAGTTGGACCATGATAGACTATGGTTATGACAAGGTGGACCATGATAGACTATGGTTAGAACAAGTTGGACCATGATAGACTATGGTTATGATAAGGTGGATCATGATAGACTATGGTTAGAACAAGTTGGACCATGGTAGACTATGGTTAGAACAAGTTGGACCATGGTAGACTATGGTTAGAACAAGTTGGACCATGATAGACTATGGTTATGACAAGGTGGACCATGATAGACTATGGTTATGACAAGTTGGACCATGGTAGACTATGGTTAGAACAAGTTGGACCGTGGTAGACTATGGTTAGAACAAGT
This sequence comes from Scolanthus callimorphus, assembly GCA_033964015.1. Classification (NCBI taxonomy): domain Eukaryota; kingdom Metazoa; phylum Cnidaria; class Anthozoa; order Actiniaria; family Edwardsiidae; genus Scolanthus; species Scolanthus callimorphus. Next base: position 9,120,600 of record CM066915.1, read on the forward strand.
TGGACCATGATAGACTATGGTTATGACAAGGTGGACCATGATAGACTATGGTTATGACAAGTTGGACCATGGTAGACTATGGTTAGAACAAGTTGGACCATGGTAGACTATGGTTAGGACAAGTTGGACCATGGTAGACTATGGTTAGAACAAGTTGGACCATGGTAGACTATGGTTAGAACAAGTTGGACCATGGTAGACTATGGTTAGGACAAGTTGGACCATGATAGACTATGGTTATGACAAGTTGGATCATGATAGACTATGGTTAGAACAAGTTGGACCATGATAGACTATGGCTAGAACAGTTGGACCATGATAGACTATGGCTAGAACAAGTTGGACCATGATAGACTATGGTTAGAACAAGTTGGACCATGATAGACTATGGTTAGAACAAGTTGGACCGTGGTAGACTATGGTTAGAACAAGTTGGACCATGGTAGACTATGGTTAGAACAAGTTGGACCATGATAGACTATGGTTAGAACAAGTTGGACCGTGGTAGACTATGGTTATGACAAGTTGGACCATGATAGACTATGGTTAGAACAAGTTGGACCATGATAGACTATGGCTAGAACAAGTTGGACCATGATAGACTATGGCTAGAACAAGCTGGACAAGCTGGTTAGAACAAGTTGGACCGTGGTGGCTATGGTTAGGACAAGTTGGACCATGGTAGACTATGGTTAGAACAAGTTGGATCATGATAGACTATGGTTAGAACAAGCTGGACCATGATAGACTATGGTTAGAACAAGTTGGACCATGATAGACTATGGTTAGAACAAGTTGGACCATGAAAGACTATGGTTAGGACAAGATGGGCCATGATAGACTATGGTTAGAACAAGGTGGACCATGGTAGACTTTGGTTATGACAAGGTGGATCATGATAGACTATGGTTAGGACAAGGTGGACCATGGTAGACTATGGTTATGACAGGGTGTACCATGGTAGACTATGGTTAGAACAAGGTGGATTATGGTGAACTATGGTTAGGACAAGGTGAACCTGGTAGACTGTGGTTATGACAAGGTGGATCATGATAGACTATGGTTAGGACAAGATAACATAAAAATGGGACCCTCGCCCAGTCGTAGGTTTAAAAAATTGGAACCCTCCCCATATAATTTATATTCTCTGCAAAACCTGTCAGATAGATCCTTGTTCGAGTGATGCAATGTCTCTTTCATTCTTCTTAATAACAGAAATACGTTTTTCTTACTTCTGTCAAAGCTAAGGTCATTATTTAACTCGCCTCGATTATTTATACGTGAGAGGCATTTGGGTAATAACCGGTAAAAATGCAGTTATCCTCCCTCTATAAGTACAATGATTAACGTGATCCCGCCTCTCCCGTCCCCTATTTTACGTAGTACTGAAGACATTTTACTATTTCTTTCGTTGCGTGCGAAGCGCGCCCGAAATTATACAATCGCATTTCACCAAGCCTCAGATAAAGGGTAGATGAACATGTTTTGTGTACGGTATAGTAAAGAAAGCCTGTCAGGAGCCCAGGAAGTACGCTACCTCAACTATATAGGTTACCAAGGTAGATAAAAGCTTCTATTGATGGGCTCCTGAGCCAAGAAGGTTATATTATTCATGCGCACAACTGGGCCGCAAATGATGAAGTTATTATTCATGTGCGTGAAACGCGGCCCAAATGACGAATTGCTATGCTTGTAACGTCGAACTCACGCCTACCTATGGGGTCTTCTTTAAGCATATAGTGACTGCCCGCCAGGCCTATCATTACAGGGCATTTTTGGGAGAGTTTGGTTTTCCTCGTCAAGATACACTTGTTCTTGTAAATGGCGTGAGGGTAGTGTCTTCGTTGCTCAAATAGTATAATAGATGTCCTTCTTTATAGAGAAGTTGCTGAAATAACCACTATCGGCATCTGTTTTACCCTCTTCATCGTCCAAATGTTGCTGAAAAAAATTATGACCTTCCCTCAAACAGGAGTGAAAAAAAATTGGACCCTTCCTTTAAGCACGCGAAAAGAATTAGGGCCCTCCCCACAAAAATACGAGCCCCCCCCCCCCCCCCCCCTAGGGACAAGATAGCCATGATAGACTATGGTTAGAACAAGGTGGACCATGGTATAATATGGTTATGACAAGGCGGACCATTGTAGACCATGGTTATAACAAGGTGGACCATGGTAGACTATGGTTATGGCTAGGTGCACCATGATAGACTAGGACAAGTTGGACCATGGTGAACTATGGTTATAATGTGTAATATGTGTTTATTGACCATCCTCTCGCAGTATGAAACACTGAATTACAGGTGGCGTAAGCTTACGTTGACTACATTACAAATATTTAGAAAATAACACCTATGTTGTATTGTGAATGTGCGCATCCTGATTGGTTAAAAGGCGTGTTTGTTAGAGACCTGAGAAACACGATTGTCACGCAACGCTGTCGCGCGTGTGTATGTTATTTTCTAAAAGCAATAAAAATACTTTCTGCGTGCTCTTTGGTTTCTTACAAACAGTCGCCTTCGGCTTGTGTCTTTCAAGTTTTGATCAGTTCTCCCAACATCCCCCTCGTGTTTGTAAGAAAGCAGAGAGCACGCGGAAAGTACTTTTATTGCTTAATTAAACGATACAAAATCGTTCAGTAGACTATGGTTAGGACAAGATGGGCCATGGTGAACTATGTTTAGAACAAGGTGGACCATGATAGTCTATGGTTAGAACAAGGTGGACCATGGTAGACTATTCTTAGAACCAGGTGGACCATGGTATACTATGGTTAGGACAAGATGGGCCATGGTGAATGTTTAGAACATGGTGGGCCATGGAAGACTATGGTTAGGACAAGATTGGACATGGTGAACTATCAAACTATGTTTAGAACAAGGTTGGTCAAGAGGTCGGGCCATGGTAGACTATGGTTAGGACAAGTTGGACCATGGTAGACTATGTTACGAACAAGGTGGGCCATGGAAGACTATGGTTAGAACAAGGTGGACCATGGTAGTCTATGGTTAGGACAAGATGGGCCATAGTGAACTATGTTTAGAACAAGGTTAGTCATGAGGTCGGTCCATGGTAGACTATGGTTAGGACAAGGTGGACCATGGTAGACTATGTTAAGAACAAGGTGGGCCATGGAAGATTATGGTTAGGACAAGTTGGACCATGGTAGACTATGTTAAGAACAAGGTGGGCCATGGAAGACCATGGCTAGAACAAGGTGGACCATGGTAGTCTATGGTTAGGACAAGATGGGCCATGGTGAACTATGTTTAGAACAAGGTTAGTCATGAGGTCGGGCCATGGTAGACTATGGTTAGGACAAATTGGACCATGGTAGACTATGTTTAGACCAAGGTGTACCATGTTATACTATGGTTAGAACAAGATAGACCATGGTAATGACTGGTTGGAAGAAGGTGGGCCAAGGTAGTCTATGCTGAGAATAAGGTAGACCGTGGTAGACAATGGTAAGGACCAGGTGTGGACTGTGGTAAACCATGACCATGATCTATCATTGTTCATCTTGTTGTAACCATAGTCTTGTTGACCCTGAAAAACCTGTTACCATGGTCACCCTGAGACTGAGATAATGCTTACTCTATTCGTCATCCCCCAAAGGGCCGAGGATAAGAAGTGAATGGACCCTCTAACTTCGCCCCACTCACGCCCTGTGTTTCTAAAGTGGCTTTAAAGGAACGAGCTGTTCCGTATCGAGAAGAGGGCTATGTCTATTATTACGTCAGGGGGGCGTGCAACACTAGAACTGGGTATAACACCCATGGCAGAGCAGCTTGACTTCTTATGGCAGAAGCTTTTTAACGCCACATTAGATATCATATGCCATGAGATGAAACCACTTTTTCCGCCAATCCATAAGCCACGCTACAATTTCAGGAAAGAACGCCATTTTAACATGCCGCGGCTCCGTACAGATAGAGTGAAAAATACTTTTATATTTCAGTATATCGTTATTAGTATTATAATTTTAGGCGCTGTTTTGAATTTTTCTATATTTCATGTGGCGATCTTAGGCGATCTTAGGACCCGGCGTAGGCCTTGGTTGAAAGCACGCGCAAACTGGGACGATCTTGGGCGTTCTTAGGCGATCTTAGGACCCGGTTGCTCTGTACTCATAATCGCATTGATGGAAAATTGTAGACTACCAGGAGCTACTGAGACTACTAATTGTAAATTCTAATAATTGTCTACTGACGGCTCAATGTTAAAACTGTTCGTCATTTTCGTACAAAACCACTTTCGATTAACCCTTCATTTGACAAGAATATATCCAAATGCGATGATGTCCTTGTGTCCGTTGCTGCAGAAAATGCGACATTTGTTGCCAGAATAAGGCCAAATTGCATAACCAATCCCGATGTAGCTGTCTGGTGTCCTGCAGTCGTTCTCTTGGTTACCAAGCAACCCAATACGAACCCTAAGGTTATTAAACCCCCCTTGATTACAATTGTTTTGAAACGATGAGCCCGCGATCAGATTAAGCCAAGTGGTCCGGTTAATGGACACATCTGTGTATGTACCCTTGACCATGACGTCATACAGTGAGGTAGCGTTGTGCGATAATAAGATCCAGTTCACCTCGTTACCAACTCTTAATCCAAGGCAGAGGTTCTTGAATGGCACGCTCCAGTATGTGGAGAGTTTGCTTTCATTGTTGTCTAGACCAGTCTTGCCTTTTTCAGGGTTGTAGGTTTCTTTGTTGGTCCAATATGCCGAGCCATACTTGAAAGTGTCCTACAATATACAGAAACGAAAATATTTTTCTGAGACGCTTGCGTCAACCGAAATGTGATAAACCGAGGTCCGTATCAGGAAAAACCGTGACCAAAGGGCTGAAAATATTCACCGAGGACGAAGGTCACAGTTTTTCTCTAGCACGGGTGCGACTAGTCTGCCGCGCAGCCCGTTTCGGTCACGTGACGCTTCCCTTCCCACGAATGGCTGCTCACATTCGAACCACATTTCTTTCTAAGCCTATCAGCCAATCACATTCGAGGTTTCATATATGGAACTTTTCCCCCTTGTCTTAAACTATGACGTCGATACTCAAATTCATTAATAGATTCAAGCTTGAAATATTTCCTGTCAAATCACGTAAATAGAAACACACTATCTGTTAGATTAATGTTAGGTACATTTTCCAAAAACTTTTTCACATTTTTGCATTCTTGTAGCCGCAGGACAATTTTAGGCAATAGTATGGTAGTTTTTATTATAGCAGTTTTATTATGCAGTTTATATAGTTAATATATCATTGTTATTTTGGTTATTATTTATTATAAATTAATTTATTTTTATTCCACACGCGCCCTGTGGAAATCAGCTTTAAAGGTGTTCGCGCTAGCATGCATAATCAAGTTCTTCTTGGTGACGTTGAAGTTTTAGCATTTCTATTTCTATATCCAACATCCTTCTTTGTCAACAAACCTTTGAGCCGTCTGTCTTCATGATCAGCGTCCACCCCTACTCCCGCATATGTTGGACATTCTACAGTACACATCTGTCGGTTTTGAGTCCACTAGGAATGTGTAGATCATGTCACGGGGACGGCTGGTGAAAAATACATGGTTGTTTTTTTTCTTTCGGATATTTGATTTTGATATTTGATCAATATCCGAAAAAACCCACTGGAGAGCCGGCTAGCAGGCTAGGGAAGCTCCACTATTCTGAGCATTTGGTGATGTTGTGTACTCCACTATTCTGACTATTTGGTGATGGTGTGTACTCCACTATTCTGACTATTTGATGATGTTGTGTACTCCACTATTCTGAGCATTTGGTGATGTTGTGTACTCCACTATTCTGACTATTTGGTGATGGTGTGTACTCCACTATTCTGACTATTTGGTGGTGTTGTGTACTCCACTATTCTGACTATTTGGTGATGGTGTGTACTCAGTGCAAGCACTGAATTGCAGGCGGTGGTCTGCAAATACAATAGTAATACATTGATAATAAAGCACGAATACATACGAAATAATAAAGTTCACACTAAATGTCCATGACCCTAGCATATTTGTGCGTGACAAAGTCCCTTAAGCGGTTTGTGTTACATATCTTTAGGTGGTTAACAGTGTTTCTCAAGTTGTATTGACAACCGGAATAGGCAAGCCTACCCTTAACGATATTATAGATGTTGTGTACTCCACTATTCTGACTATTTGGTGATGTTGTGTACTCCACTATTCTGACTATTTGGTGATGTTGTGTACTCCACTATTCTGACTATTTGGTGATGTTGTGTACTCCACTATTCTGACTATTTGGTGATGGTGTGTACTCAACTATTCTGACTATTTGGTGATGTTGTGTACTCCACTATTCTGACTATTTGGTGATGTTGTGTACTCCACTATTCTGACTATTTGGTGATGTTGTGTACTCCACTATTCTGACTATTTGGTGATGTTGTGTACTCCACTATTCTGACTATTTGGTGGTGTTGTGTACTCAACTATTCTGACTATTTGATGATGTTGTGTACTCGACTATTCTGACTATTTGGTGATGTTGTGTACTCCACTATTCTGACTATTTGGTGATGTTGTGTACTCCACTATTCTGACTATTTGGTGATGTTGTGTACTCCACTATTCTGACTATTTGGTGATGTTGTGTACTCCACTATTCTGACTATTTGGTGATGTTGTGTACTCCACTATTCTGACTATTTGGTGATGTTGTGTACTCCACTATTCTGACTATTTGGTGATGTTGTGTACTCCACTATTCTGACTATTTGGTGATGTTGTGTACTCCACTATTCTGACTATTTGGTGATGGTGTGTACTCAACTATTCTGACTATTTGGTGATGTTGTGTACTCCACTATTCTGACTATTTGGTGATGTTGTGTACTCCACTATTCTGACTATTTGGTGATGTTGTGTACTCCACTATTCTGACTATTTGGTGATGTTGTGTACTCCACTATTCTGACTATTTCGTGATGTTGTGTACTCCACTATTCTGACTATTTGGTGATGTTGTGTACTCCACTATTTCTGACTATTTGGTGATGTTGTGTACTCCACTATTCTGACTATTTGGTGATGTTGTGTACTCCACTATTCTGACTATTTGGTGATGTTGTGTACTCCACTATTCTGACTATTTGGTGATGTTGTGTACTCCACTATTCTGACTATTTCGTGATGTTGTGTACTCCACTATTCTGACTATTTGGTGATGTTGTGTACTCCACTATTTCTGACTATTTGGTGATGTTGTGTACTCCACTATTCTGACTATTTGGTGATGTTGTGTACTCCACTATTCTGACTATTTGGTGATGGTGTGTACTCAACTATTCTGACCATTTGGTGATGTTGTGTACTCCACTATTCTGACTATTTGGTGATGTTGTGTGGTGAAGGAGAGTGCGTTAGAATTGGTAATAATGAAAGATGAATAACAGCGCATTTCTCCTGATTGGTCAGTTGTTGAATTTGTCTTGTTTCTGATTGGCAAGTCTATTTGCTTTGTGTTTAGTCTTTGACGCTCATCTGAAATCCGCTCTAAACGGCTACGTCGAGAATGCAATTTCTGCAGATAAACCCAATCATGGGAAAAGTTGAATTTCCCATGACACAAGCATGGGAAGTGTTCGGCTTCCCCATGGACAAACACATGAATGCCGAACACTTCCCATGCGTGTGCCATGGGAAATTCAGCGTATCCCATTTCTGGGTTTCGGCAGACATTCCCTGTCACTTAGAGCCTTAATCTCAGAAAAATTATTGTAGACAATTTTCTTGTCATGGAATTCCGCATTAATATAGCAAGGGAGGATATTTACCTAGTTTTGGTGAGTATATCTTCGCATGATGAGATATTAATATCTGCAAGAAAAACGTCAGTCTGCATGTAAAACAGGGTTAAAACCCATTGAAAAAAGAGTAAGCATGTTTATTAAACAGATGTAAAGCAGGTTAGACCTGTTTTTAAAGCAGGGAGGGGGAGGAGGCATTACGAGCAATTCGATTTAACACAGCATTCCGTTCGATGTTTCCCCATCATAATAATAATGATAATAATAGATATAGCATTACACCATAGTTTCAATGCTTTACGTGAGTGCTTTACATGCTTTAAATGTACATCATATGTACATTGATGTTTGATGTTACTTCTCATCATGTGCTGTAGTGATCATCCAATAGTCAGATGTAAGCAGGTTAGACCTGTTTTTAAAACAGGGAGGGGGGAGGCATTACGAGCAATTCGATTTAACACAGCATTCCGTTCGATGTTTTCCCATCATAATAATAATAATGATAATAATAGATATAGCATTACACCATAGTTTCAATGCTTTACGTGAGTGCTTTACATGCTTTAAATGTACATCATATGTACATTGATGTTTGATGTTACTTCTCATCATGTGCTGTAGTGATCATCCAATAGTCTATAAGTATGTGTTTCAAGCTATCGATATTCCCAATATTACTGACCATGTAGTGTAGCATTAGAGGGGGTCTGTTTAGCAATAAATCCTGCGTCATTTCAAGATGGAATGTCATCTCCAAAGGACGAATCCTCGACACCAATGTGAAGGACAGTGAGTTTGTGAAGTAATATATCAAACAATAGAGAGCGCGTTTCATCTGGATTTCAAGCACGCAGAAGTGGGTTGAAATTTTTTTGAGGTGTTTCAAATTCTGATGATTAACACTGTCGAATGTTTGATATTACTTCTCAAACGAATGATTTAATGCCGAGAAAAAGAAGGAATAAAATGTCATAATTATATGCAAATTAAGACCGCGTTTTCCGAACTCCTCCACGGTGTGATTCTCTTTGTTTATGCTTGATGAATTATTAATGAGTTTGAGAATGGTAGTTCCAGTCTGTTTGTAGCACTCAAGACGCAAGTGATATAGGCAACCTCTAGTAACGCCAAGAAACGTAATGCGATTATAAGAACATTTGATATCTGTGTTGCTAGGATACGTCAAATCAATCTCCTCCTACCCTAAAATATCTCCTTGAGTCGCAGCCACTTAAGCAAGCAAGCTCAGGCACTTTAATGCCTGCGTCAAAGGAACCACGCCCTGTTTAGCATTCGATTCGTTCTTAGTTAACATACGTCCAACTTAACCTTCCAATTTCCTTACAATATTATAGACCTCAACGTCCTTGATAATTTAATAGGTTGCTGTTACCATAGAAACTATTCTGACTATTTGACCTTTGACATCTGTTTCAAAAAATTTCGTTTTAAAGCTTGACGAGGAGTGGAAAATGCAAACAAACCTGCAATTAAACTAAATGATGTAATAGGCCATACATTGAATTTTATCAGTCCAACTAGATATCGTGCATAATGTTTTCATTTACGAAATTATTAGCACATATCATGTTTCAGAATGTCCAAAAATAGGTTTCCTGATGAAATGGACATCATATCTAGTTGGACCAGTGATACTTGTCCTAGCATTAATTACATAACGTCTTGATATCCTTAAAATGTTTTGTCGTTCCTTTCCTCGCGAGGCAGTTTTTAAAATTTCGTTTCTTTGGAGTTGAAAGGTCACATTCCACGTTGCCATGGGGATGTAAACCGGAATTTGTTTACCTTTTGTTGAACAACAATCCTAAATAAAAAATGAATGGTAAAGATTAAAAGTTCTCGATATAAACCACCCCCTAAGGTTTTTGAACCGCCATTTTGAAAGCAACTGAGACCCAGGCATTAACATAGCTGAGAGTTCCAAACACATTGATGGCTTTCGGCGGACGAGATCTATCAATTATAAACGACTACTGGCCTAGCTAAACAGACTGTAAGACGTCTGATAGTCGATCCTTCTTGGCACTACTGTTTGGTTTATAGAATGCACCTTAAACGTTTCTACTGCTCGGGTAAAGATGTATGCGCATTTCAGTGGATCTTCATTAAGCTGATAATGTGCCACTAGCGAATACCAAATGATAATATATTGAAGCAGCGATGTACCTTTCCACTGGTCGCACAATATCCCGGTGTTATTGGCAGGGCACTTGCATTGGTAGCCCATTGGTGTCTTGGGAGCGGGCTTGCACGTTGCACCGTTTTTGCAGCTATGAGATAGGCAGGCTTCATAAGCAGGAATCTGAAGATACAGGTAGTGAAACAGGATGAAAAGCCTTAAGCGCTACTTTTCTCCCGTGAGTCTTCCTTGAAGTCATTTGGATATTTTCAACAAGGCCCGTTTCAAACGTCGAACCCACTCCTTCTGGTCGCACTAAATGTCAATTTCCCATTGTTTAGTTAGTTAGAGATATTGTCTCGAGCTCATTTGCATTAAGAACGGTGCGATTTGCCGTGTAAACGCCGCGTTAAATAGCAATCTTTAAACCTTCCAAAGGCTGGGATCTTCTCCATTTAGTATTATCAGAAACATATAACTTAGTTGAAACATGTAACCGCGAACCAAGCTTTGGATTATTCGTGGCCAATTTATGATCATATTTGGTCAATAATGAACTCTCGACTGCTAACCGAAACAGGTTTTCTCTTCATAATATTTCATTTTTCGCTCCAATAAAGTAGAGCAACAGTGGTAAGTGATGACATTTAACATCTTGAAGTCTTGCAACAACATTATTTTCAAAATCTGCTCAATTGTTTATTCTGCGAATATTCCGCAGCTTGGCACTAAAGCAATGTATGTTTGTTACACGTTTCAACTCACTTATATGTTTCTGGTATTATAAAATAGCTAACATAGTACGCGTGCTCTGATTGGTTGAGAGCTGTGCATTCTCACATTATAAGCGCACGGCAGATGCAAAGCTTCTCGGGTTTTCCCAACATCCCTCGTGCGTTCATCACATTATAAACCACAGAAATTGCCTAAATATCACTCTGATTTTAAGAGCACATGAAAGTTTCAAAATTGTAATTTAACGCGACAGTAGCGCGGCGTTGGCATGACAGATAGTGCCGTTCTTAATGCAAATGATCTCGAGACAATAGCTCTAACTAACTAAACAATGGGGAATTGACATTTAGTGCGACGTGAAGGATTGGGTTCGACGTTTGAAACGGGCCTAAGGACCGTACACCATCCACCCCACCCCGTACATTTCTTACTACGCACACCAATGGCTACAAGTACTTACATTGACTCGTCTCAAATACGCATATCCAGACTTGATGGTCAAGTCACGTGTCGTGTCTGACACGTGAGTGCTGAGTTCACACAAATGTGTGTTGCTCGCACCTTCTTGGTAGTTCGCGGATGCGCAATCGTTCTCGGACAGACATCTAAGGCTGCATTCCACAGAGTCTCTCACCATAAGGGTTTGGAAGATACCTTGTTCAGTCGCATAACCTGCAAGTCGATGGTAGCTGTTCTTGCTCTATATATATATAGACTAGAAATCGTCACGTCTTCTTGTAGAAGTGATTGTCTAGATTGCTTTCTCGATTAACTGCTATGATAATTGACATTCTATTCATACACCGCAGGGACGTTTGAACCATTCATTAGATATGCTAATATCGTGCTTTATGGTTGATACTCATTTGCATAAGCAGGGTCTAGATTCAGAATGTTTGAAGGAGATCAGAAATAAACAGCACTGAATATCAATAGCGGAAAACCAATGAAGCCTACTCGAAAATTTGAAGGCTGTACATTCAATTGTAACGACGCAGTTAAATGTTCATTTTAGAGAGAACATGAGAGAAAATGTGGGCTAATGAGCCTTTTCCCCAGGAATGCGTTCATTTTAAAAACCTTCGCAGAGGAATAGTAATTATTTGATCTCGGGAGCATTTTATGAAAAGCCTTGAATTTCTTGGGTGGCAAGAGGCTCATTAGCCCACATGTTTTCTGTAAATTGAACTTCCCGCGATGCGCTCATAATTCGAATGTCAAACCTAAAACTTTCTAATTACGCTTCATTCTCCATACGCTATTGAAATTCAAAACTCTTTGTAGCTCCATTGCGCTTGCTGATTATTTTCACTATTGCTTTAAATATGTAAACATTGACGTCACAAGATATCCGCCTATTCAATTAGAAATTGCGCATTCAAACACAATCCGCTGAAATTTTGTTTCGTGACGGGAAACGATCTAACTTTTTTATAAACAGAAGAATTGAACCTCCGGCAATCGCTCAGAAAGCTCGCCAAAGGTTATAATTGTTTCTCGCTTAGATTCGACTTAATTTAATTTCGCAACAAACGTCAAATTAACATTGTACAATACACTCTTCATTTGATCACGGGAATAAATTACAAGCACGCCTTCCCTGCACTTTTCGTCCAACAAGGTGCGCATAAAGGAATGCGTGAGGCAGTTTCTTCTATAAAAGAATGCATTTTCACGTGCATGCGGCGTGTCCAGTTGAGCGTGCATTTTGAATAATTTGACCCGTTGACACAACCAAACCAAAACAATGTGATAGAAAAATTATACTTTTATGTGATAGAAAAAATATACTTTTAGTTATCACACTGGTCTGAGCAGCCTGTTCATCAGCGCGACTTTCATTAGATCGGGGTGCTCCTTGTTTAGAGCAACTTTCGCAATATCCAACTTTCTCCCGTGCCTTCAGTTCCATCCATCCGTCCGTGTTCTCGTCATTTTCGAATACCCCGCATTTATTTGCAAACCTGTATTTCGCAAGTCAAACATAAATATTGAGTGAGCTCGAAACAGGAACAGGTTCTGAGAGAGTTCGCGACACTTTATCTTTATCTGCGCCATTTTATCTTTTTGAAGGCAAGTTATCATAGAACGCATGCTCTGTAAGGGGGGAATCCAGGTTTTGTACAACCTCATCCCCAGGGTCTTCTCAATCGTTTTCAAAATGGCGGTTAGCTCGGGAGAAGACCCTGAGGGAGGCTTAGTCACATGACCGTTTCGAAACAAAGGGCAACCTCGTTCCCATGTCGACCTCAAACAGTGGTCATGTGACTCAGCCTCCCTCAGTGGTCATGTGACTCAGCCTCCCTCGACCAACCGCCATCTTGAAAATTACCCACAAGACCCTGGGGACGAGGTTGGATTTTGTAGATGGGGTAGAGGCTATTTTGACGACGTTTGCACAATATCAAATTTGAATCAATTATTTTCTTATTTGCATGATTTATGAAATGAATTCGATGCGAGTATAATGCGACGTTTGCCGCTTGGTAACCAATTAATTAGAGTCAAACTAAATTTGCAGCAAACGCCGCATTTAAAATGTACCTATTTCAGGATGAATAGCTTCGACCGAATTAATACGAGTAAAATTCGACGTATGCCTTAGGCCTTTACTGTTTACTTTATCACTCCAATCTCCAAAACTTGTCCAGTAGAAAATCCCCTCGTCGTCGCGCGGTTCTAAATGTCCAGCCGAGTCGAGAATTGTCAAACCATAAGTTTATATGTGTTCACAGGAGATTTTCTTCATCTTCCACTGATTATTTAATTATTGCTCAATAAAAGATATCTTCTACTAGTCCTTAAAAAGTTGTAGCAGCGAAATGGACACTTCACAAGGACGCGAGCAAACAACTTTGGAAAAACTTGAAATACAGTAAAACCCGCATAAGAACCTAGAATGATTCAGGTCAGGCTGAATAGGTTCTTATATTTCAGGTAGTTTTAAACTTCAGGCTTTTTGGTTCTTAATAGGTTCTTAATTTAGAAAAAGTATAGCCTTTAAGGTAAAAACCCCTAAAAACGTACTTATTTTCCCTTGTGTTTATTCAAAATACCTTACACTGTCTACATGTCTAAATGAAAAAAAGAAATAAAAAAAGCAAAATGGTCAAAATGGTTTCAACTTACCTTTGACCGCCAGAAAAGACGACTCTCTGCGAATGTCTTGGCACTGACCCAAGAACTTGCGACTCGCGACAATCCCATTGAAAAGAACAAAATAGAACAACTGATCCATTGATAACTCTGGACGACTCTTGTCGAGCTCTCGTTCACTGTTTGTCGTTCGTCTTATAAATGTTGTTGGTAAATGGAATAAATTTCCTCTATCATTTTTTCCCCTTTAAAACTAGGCTTTATTTTGATTGTAGCGAGTTCAGATATAATTAATAAAAGAGTTTTCAGCCACCTCTATTTACCACGTTTGATGAATGAGGCTCAACTGTATTTTTTCCGGGACCTGTTTTCAATTAACTGTCACACTCACACCTATCACATGGGAAAAGCAGGTCTCAATCATTCTGCCATTTACACTTCAAGTTATTGTAATGCGCCACGGCATAGGCCACTCAATGAAAGAGAATTGAGAGAGCTATTTACTCTGTAGTGAAGGCGGCGGATTTTTAATTATAAATCCATTAAATATGCTTTTCGGTATTATTGTTTAAGTAAATTTGTTTTTACATTAACTACGAATTGAATGAGACTTCATTTTATGATTTTTTTTTTTGCCACGGGAAACTGAAAAAAAATAGAAACAAATATAAAACGGTACAGTTTTATGACTGGTCGACTGAGTGTGTAGTTTGTTAGAGCCGTTTTATTGTGAGTTTTACTTCAGCGTCAGTTCTCTCTTTATTTTCCTATAAACACTCTGTAAGGTGGCTCGATACAGTTCTCTAAATTAGACATGCTCGCCTGATTCTGTGTAAAGGCCCATTTACACGCGCTGATTTGTCGGGCCGATTGTCAGACCGTGCATTCACACGCTGCGATAGTTCAACCTGTTCAACGCCTACTAGATTGAAAGTTTTTTTTTAAACGCTGCCCAGGCAATTTTCATTGCCTCACTAATGTAAAAGGATAAACATCTAATATTTCATAGCATCTATAGGAGACAGAGAAGGAGATACAATGACCAATGTCCTCTTGTTTTACAATCAAGCACTATTAATTATTTCATATGCAATGGCGGTTCAACCATAGGCCTCACAGGCTACTGGAAAAAGTTTGAAAAATAGCCGAATTGTTTAAAAAATGTCTTAAATATCCATAGAAACAAATAAAGAATACTTACTTTATGATCTGGTGTGTATTGATTAGATTCTCGGTTTTGAGGGGATAATTAATTTGGGTCTGCCGAGAGTCTAATCAACACAGCCAGATCATAAAGTAAGTATTCTTTATTTGTTTCTATAGATATTTAAGACATTTTTCAAACAATTTGGCTATTTTTCAAACTTTTTCCAGTAGGCTGTGAGGCCTATGGTTGAACTTTTACAATTCCTCAAATTTCTCACCGACCGAAAAGAAAATGCGCGTCTGTGTTTATGACGGTATACCTGTGTCTGCGAGCGGTGCTTCCCAATCCACCTCGTTTGCCAGCATTCCTGTAAACAAAATGGCGGCAAATTTGAGGTGAACGGAAGGCGAAGGCCGTTTTCCCTCAATAGACAGCTCAACAGAGCTACTTTTTCACGATAATACATCTTCAATTGGTCGCCAGAAATCAGCACAATGACAGAAAGCCTTTTTCATTGGAGATACACATAGAAAGCTTGAGTGATGTCAAAGTTTCGTGTTGTATTCCGGCCATCAGTTATCGCTTGCTTGACTTTCCTTCTCTTATTATCCACCATGTTCCTCCAAAGATAGTAGACAATCTACGCGAGAAAGCAAAACTGACCAGTGCAAGTAGGAATCCAGTGTTTCCAGAACTCAGAGATCGTAATGGTAACTTTCTTTTCAAGAAGGGGAAATCTTGTCTGTTCAAGGTGAACATCAACAAGTTGCACCAACAGCTACAAGTCACTCCAGTGTACGTGATGTTGGTTGACTTGTGGCCAAAGAGACCCAAGCTAATTGGAAGCACTGTCGTACCACTCAAGTCAGCTGTTGATAAGATCAAGGCTGATGTACAGATAAAAGGGTTATCAGTACCGTCCTTTGCTAAGGCGGAAGGGACATTTGATGTTTACAATCTGATGGGGAGCAGCATAGGGAAAGTTAATTTAGGCTTCCGCCTGCTGAGTCTTGGGGGTACACTGATACCTCACATTCCTTGTGAATCACTCATGAAAGAAGACAAGCCTGCTGGTAAATCTAGTGAAGAAATAGATATCCCTGAGGTAGTACCAGAAGAGAGCAAGAAAGCTTGTGAAGAAGAGGAAATCCCACAGGTCTTAGAAAAACAAAATTCAGCAAGATTCCCAAACCCAGACTGAACTGATTCCAACAAAATCTAAACCTGCAAAGCATCATAAAGAAAGCATTCCAGATTACAATGATATACTGATCACAAATACTGTTTGTCCACCACCCTTATTCTATAACTGTCAGTCTTATTCTGAGAACACTGGTAAAAAGGAGGTAGCTGAGCAAGTCAGACATGAATTATTAGCTGATACCAGTCCAGATGTTGATTATGGTTATTATGAGCCTGGGATATTGCAGCCTGATGGCACATTAGGATGTGCTTCTGTGATGGTACAAACTGAGGCACCCACAGATACAACAACGGATTTTAAAGTATTGAAAGATAGCAGTGAATCATCAAATGTAACATGAATCTTGAGAACATGCCTCTTCTCAGGGCGTTAGTCAAAGAAATATCACAATTAAATGCTGATGGTGAAAAAGATAATGGGCATATGAAACCAGATAAAACAATTGTAGAGAAGGAAATCTACAAAAGCCTCCTGGAAGCCCAAGGAAATGTGTAGCTTGTGAAGAACAAGTAACTGTTGAAAAGTCAAAAGGTTATAAACAGCCATCTGCTGTGGCTAGTAGAAAACAAAAGCCTAATAGTCTTGTTGAGATGAAGAAAGAGTCAAGTTTAGGAAGACCAGTTTGACTTATGGCATGACTAAAACACAACTTATGAGGCTTAAAATGAACCAAAAGGCACTGCCAGAAAATGCAAGGCCTGTCAATGTAGTAGATATAAAAGGGATTAGCCGTGCCAGACGTGACAATATTCAAGCAGTAAATACAGCAACTGCAGACTTTGGTAGAACTCAGGTTATTGTGCCCTTAAAGAATGCTGAATCTCAAACAGGTGCGAAACTGAGAACCCATATCTCACAATATTTCAATCAAATATTATTGGCAAACTTAAATACCATTAAATCCTGTTTAGAAGTCCCAGAATTTTATTTTTAACCAAATATTTATGGGGATGGCCTCTTTAGACAGGGACTCTGACAGGGTGCTGAATTTTTTGGGGGCAAATTCTACAGTAATTTCAGGGCAAATTGTGAGCAGAGAAGGCTAATTCATGCTTTAAAAATGCATGTTTTGTGTGCATAAAATAATAATATCCTAACTTGAGTAACCACAATCTTCGATGGTAATCTTCTTGACTAGAAATGAATCCATTATTTCTCAAAAACATTCCAACATTCAGTGGTGTATTATATGTAGCTATGGTAATATTGTGTTAATGAAGACATATTTTTCCTAATTGTAACTAAAGTTTTGCCCAATATTTTAGAAGGCACAATAGGTGGAGGTAAATTCCATAACAAAAGGAGGTAGAGGTATTTTTTTCTATTATTTCATATGAACTGTCAAATTATAAAAAAATGGTTCATGAGAAATGTGATGGATGCGATTTTGGCCCTGTCAGCGCCCCAGTATAACCAGGATAGATTAGCTTGTGGGAGAGGGTGCACTAACTGGGATGTCACTCAAAACGAAGTGGTTTTGGCCCCTACAGGTCTGAAACCAACTACCCCCTCTCATTCCCCTTATAGACTTAGGACAAGGTCTTTATACAATAGTTCTTGTGCTGAAACAAAAAAAAGATCATGAAGACCAGAGATCCAGGTATCAGTTTTCAAGTCGATGGCAAACAACAGCCACTGTTCTTTTTTAATCACCTAAAATTGGTAATAGGACAGATCCATATAATAGTTCCATCAATCCTCATTATCATGCAACATATATTTTTCAGACCAAGTGGAGGTTGAGCAGACGTCAGCTAATCTTGGTGGTACTGTTGTGATAACTGGACAAACCTTAGCACATTCTAAAGACTCACAGTTGGGCAGTAGCAGGAGCTTGGTCAGTCAGAACAGCCTAGAAGTCTATTTACCACACATGATACAAGGTAATTGGTAGATGGGCTATTCTACAAAATGACCCTTGGGATATTGTTTCCAATTTAATAATACAGTACACGAAAAAATTTCTGGAATATGATTGGCTGAGAGCAGTGCAGTTTTTAGGTAACAAAGTACCAAAAAAGGTAACAAAGTGCAAAAATGGTTAACAAAATGCAAATTTTATTTTGAAATGCTAATAGGATTACAAAAGATTTGCATAACATAGACCTATAGACCTATACTTTGGTTTTTGTTCATGCTCAAATTCAGTCAGGTTTTGGTCCAGATTTCAATCAAGGAAAAATGCATGCGGCTTGTTCATTTTGTAAGCAGATTTGTGAATGACTCCTTAGAAATTTTTTCATGTGTATTATTAAAAGGAAATCATACGACTTTTCTCGTTCAATTTGGAATTTATTTACGTGGTGCGGCTCGTGCAATTTAGATACTTTTTGAAAAACCCACTTGTGCAAATAAATTCCAAATTGAACTCAAAGTCGTATGATTCCCTATACAAAGTGTATATGTCACTGCAAAAGGTGCTGTATAGAGTAGCCGTCAGTGTGGGTGTTTTAAATCTGTGTGTAAGCGGAATATTCTGCATGCATTTAAAATAATAGTTGTAGATGTAGTTCACTCAGAGATAGGCTTTGAAATCAATAGTCAAAGTGAGCTTTTTCACAGTAGGGATGACTAACTTGCTTTTTTCATGATTGCGCTTCCTACCTAAATTCACTCACAGATTGTTATTTTTTATGTATTGCAAAATCGTTATTTTTTTTAAGTTAAGCCATTGAACATGATGATCTCAAACAATCGCCAGAGATCCAAAATGGCGGCACGGCGGCCATCTTGGATCCACCATTTTTGATGACGTCCTACGCCCATCAGCATCCTATCCCATATTAGTAGAAACCCACTTGCATACTATCACGAATCCTGCAATTGATTGGCTCCGCTACTCACTATCTCTACTCACTATCTATCACGTAATAGATAGTGAGTAGTGAAAATGCCAGTGTAAAACTTTCTAAAATCATTGAAAAAGTATGTTTGAACAACAAGTCGAAGGTAGTATGCTAGTGGGTCTCTACTAAAACAATTAGACTACTTGTTCTCGTTTTCTAAGAGTCAATGTAGTCAACTTGGCGCTATGCACCTCGTTAACTATCTATTGACTCATAGGAAACTGGAACTTGTAGTCTAATTGTTAAATATAGATACTTTGTTCTGAATACAGTATCACATTGCCACTTATCCATTTGAATTTCACTGGTTGTAAAAAATCAGCGAAAAATTCATTGTAAAGGTTTGTTTGAGGTGTCAATCATGATTGACACCAATCATGTCATTTCACCTCTTAAAATGCAAATCTGTGTTGGCAACAGAAAAATTCGGATTCAGTGTAAAATGTCCTTTAAGATGGCACTTGTTGCCAGCTTTTACTAAAAAATGTATGATTTTCTGAAATTTCGACTAGTCTACTTGGCACATAGACTTGAGTGCCAACAAAGCCATTAACTTTTATCAGAAACATATAAGTGAGTTATATGTTTCTGCTTTTATTGAAATATTCTCCAGTTCCATTTTTCACTAAACTGATGTATTTTATTATTGTGTAGATTCTGATGCCAACAGTAGCGAGAGTGATGTTCCATTACCTCCTCCAAGGTTTTCCAAATATGGCAACACAGGCATTGAAAGCCCCCCACCGGCACCTAAACCAGTGCCACGCCCAAGATCCAACACAATAAACTCCCCAGTAGTCAGATCTCGAGCCTCTACAGCCTTGTCAATGTATTCAGATGATTTTGAAGAGTCAAACTTTGAAAATGCTTCAGAAGACACCAAGTCTGACACTTCATCTGTCTTGTCATACCATTCCGTCAAATCACAGTCAAGATCCAGCATAGCTAGTCAACCCCAGAGGTCAAATGCGAGTCCAATTAAAGCTAAAAAACATGGGAACAACAATAAAGCCAAAACAAGCAGCTCTTCGACTTCTAGCAGTTCTACGAGAAGCAATTCTCAAAAGAGAAATTCAGCCAGTGATAATCCTTTGAAGGGAAATGCTACTGTGACATTACACAGCGACCATTCTACTGCCTCCATGCACAAACCAGAAAATGCCAGTACTTATTCAGAGGAGTTTCACTCTGTTGCAAGCGACAGTGGATCTGACGGGTCAAACGAAAGTGTTATAGAAAGCCGGCATGTATGGAACCTACCAAAACCTGCCAGTGATTTAGGGTACACTTACTAATGTCAGTGAAAACATAAGTTGAAAATTAAAAAAAAGCAGACTTCGTGTGACAGGGGGTAGTCAGAATTTCCAGGTTTCAAAGTTACGTTATTCTGCGGATATGACAACTGACATGATGAACCTTTGCTAAAGTGAAGCTGTCCTTACTGGCAGTGTTTTTTCAATACAATTCAGTTACAATCAGTGGCGGATCCAGGGAGTGCTTTGGGTCCAGACAGCACCCCCTTTGTGATACAAAAATGGCCAAATGCAAACCTGGCTCTTCAACTAGAAACGCCCCCCCCCCCCCCCTCTAAAAACGATAAGTTTGAATATAAACTATGGTTTGAACATTTCGTTTTGATAGTTTGAAGGTTGAATTGGTACTACAAGGCCGGTTCATAATGTTGTCAAGGAATGTCGCGACAAAGTTTCAAGTGCTTTCTAGACACTTAAGCAAACATGAAAACTTAAAGGGACATGGTCACCGAAAACATCAAAATTATAACATCACAAATAATAAAAATAACAAGTCAACTTTGTAAAGAATGCTTTCAACTTGATATGGTGAAAATTTGAGGTCATTTCGATGTAGGATTGCAAAGATATTCGCGGATTGTAATTACAGCTTACATGAGGAAATCCGACTCTTTTGAAATCTGTTTACCTCAATCTTTTTTCAAACATACTAAATTTGCCATCTTAATTCGCTCATATCTCAGCACTCCTTCATCGTAATCCAATGAAATTTTCCATACTTCTTTCTTTAAACTGACTTTTTCAATTTCAGAGAATATTTTTGTATTTTGTGACAATAATTATTTTAGTGTTTTCTAGGTGACCATGTCCCTTTAACGACAAAACGTTAAGCATTCCACGCCCAACTGTGTAGCGCAGTATTATTGTACAAAGTCCCTTCTTGGCGGCGAAAACTGACTTCACACTTGACAGTCTTTTTCCTACTCTTAGAAAACGTAACTAACAAAGCTCCGAAAAGTTGTCATAAATTGTTAAATAAAAATGCTCAACAAGTCAGTTAGATTATTGTTTATTTTATTACATCCCTCAGTTATAAAATGTTCATCTTTTTAATGCATGGAAGGAATGTTCATCCTGACAACACTTTTGTAAACTAAGATAAACAGCCCTATCAAAAATGAAGTGGACACCTTTCTTAAGCCCTGGCTAACATACAAACTTCTCAAAAACGGTCAAAACCTTTTTGGCAAAGATTGTAGTTTAGCCGCAGCTTTACCAGCAGATCTCCCATAAGACTGAGATAATACAGTTCCTAGGATCAGGCGTAATTCGATGAGCATTGTTTGTTTTTTCTATTGTTCCCTAATGTTATACAGTGAAGGTATCATCCACTTGGAATAGAGCAGATTTCGTACGACTGAAAAGTGCCGCGACAATGTTGTGCCTAACTTTCCCAAAGTACGCTGTTCCGCTTTTTTTTTAATTGGCTTATTTTGTACTCTCCCGCGCTCCACCGTGTGCTTTTTTTTTTTCAAGGAAAACATGATAGAGTACGACTTGGGGCAAGTCTATGTTATGCCGAGCAGCAGGTCAGGTTCCGCGCCGTGACGCGGCACTTATCAGTCATACGAAATCTGCTCTAGGTCTTAGAGAGCGGTATCAAGACTCTGCTCAGAAGAGGATACCGAAGGTAACTAGACCTCCTATCCTATGAGCTAGTACTTGCCATAAGAGACATTTGCATCAAGTGAAAATCCATCCATAATTGAAACCTGTTTAAAGTGAGCCACTTCCAGGTTTCACTGGGCGAAAGCAAACAAGGAAAAAGAGCGAACCAAAACTGTTCACTGCTTATGCACTTTGACAGGGCTCTCTACGCAAATGACTTGGGAATTTAATTTCTGTTGCTGTTCTGTTTAATTTCCGTTGCATCATGCTAAGGATCCCAGTTTTTGCTACCCACCCTGGGAATTTCCTTATGCCACTTTGGAAATCTTATAAAACACCCCGGATTTTGTCTTTACAACCTGGAATTGCTGGCTGACACCCGCGCTGGAATATCACCGATCCTCTACAGGTGTCCATTTTTATAAAACAGTTTATTCATATGACTTTTCCGATTTGAATTTCTGTCGTTACAACGTGTTGTAGGTACTTGTCATTTAATTGTAATGATGTAAAACCTACCAACATGTTCATGAGCTTTTATGACATTATTTTATTTGTTTTAGAATTTAAAATAAGCAACATTAATTCTTTCCTTGATTTTGATTATTATTTTTTCTGTTCACCAGCATTTTCGTTTGCCTGAGGGACATGAACAACACACAGGCTACAAAAACATTCTAAACAAAAAGGTTTCACTAAAATCGTGTTTAAAAAACTATGTACATCTAGTATGTAACGGACGCTTATGACAAACCATTTGTTTTGGACAAGAAACTGGATTTTTCAAGGACAAAGCAGTGGGTGATGCACAAATTATAGACTTCTGCGTGCGACAGGAAAATTGTGTCCAATGAATTATTAGTATTATGACGGCCTTCATGCAAATGATCCTGCATCCTTCACGTGCCTCAAATGTCTCCAATCCAGAGGAGAATGAGTGATTGAAAAAAAAAACATGGAATCTGGATCCTCTAGGGCATCGCCTGAGCTGCAAAAAATGTTAACACCATACTGGTAAATGCAGGACGGAACTCTGTGTGATCGCTTTCAAAAAAGAATGGTGGGGGAGAATTGATATGTCACTTTACCAGTCTTGGTAGTTAGTCATAATACAGATTCCAGTAATTCAGACATTTGGATTGGACAATGCCTGAGGACCAACTGCAATCACAAATATTTTTTGTGACTTTCTTGATACAAGTTGATTGTTAACAACAAATAATATTTTCACAAAGGTTCCTTGGATCTGATAAAACTTGCTACTAAGTGTATATGGATTCTGAACGTTTTGTGTTTGAACTGCAGAGTTACGTTTTTTAAGGTAGAAACGTAGAAAAGGTGTGTGAATTCATTTTTGCAAAAAAGCTCTTGCATACCCTTTGGGTTCAGCCCCTCTAGGGTACGCGTTTTAGTCAACACCTTATTGCTGCCGGCCTCAGTAACTCGTCTAATAATAGGAGATCACTTGAAACTATTGAAAGCTAAAGCACATCTAATAACATTTAAGCATGGATTCTCTTGATAAGTTTTAAATGTTAATATCAAATTCATTAATAATTCATAAGGAAATTACAAAGGAAAACATGACGGTGAGGGAGTTTTAAGTCAACAAGATTTTTAGATAGACCAATTCGATAGACCTGATAGGCTTTTTTCTCAGCCAATTTTTAAGTCAACAAGATTTTTAGATAGACCAATACGATAGACCTGATAGACCAATTAATCGGCTGCAGTGTTTACATCTTGTTGCCACCCAATTCAGATCATGTGATGATTCCTTTGGGTGGTAACTATTGTTAGTTGCAAGGAAACACGTTCAATTTGCAAGAACTATTTTACTCAAATAGAGTGCAATAGCCTACATGTTTAGCCTTTCATCAAGGGTGAATAGTCCTTTTCACAGTCCCTCGCTTTATTGTGATTCAATTGGAATTCCGGCCTGAAATCGAGTCTACGGTTGACCAAACAATACATCGGTCAACGGTAGACTCGACTTCAGGCTAGATTTCCAATTTGAATCACAATAGAGCGAGGAACTGTGAAAAGGGTTATTTTGGATAACTACGTGCACAATTGACCTGCCTGTTCTTCCTGCTACTTAAGGCTCGGGGTAAACAAATTCAATGGGAGTGCCAAACTAATTCAACTTTGTTGAAATTGGAAGTTGATTGGAAGTTGACTACGTTAAGTTGAAATGGTTTAGCATCCCTATTCCACATCATTCAACATGGGTGACTCAGCTAATGTTGAATGAAGTTGAATCAGATGTGAAATTGTTTGGCCCCGCCTTACGTGCGCTTATCTGTTTAATGCTGGTCAACTGTAGTTGACTGGTATGGTTGGGGTGGGATGGATATCTAGTATTTCACTGTGGCCTGTTGTATTCAGGAGATGGTGGATGTACCGAAGCATGTCTGCTGGAAATGATGGCATTCCTTCATACCCTGGAAGACATATAAGGGACAATCAGTGACATGATTATAATATATGATTATAATATAGAACTCCTAGCCAAAACCATTGTTTCACTGTGAATTTTAAAACGTTGTGTGATTTTCCTTTTTTCTGTTCCGCCAGTCACATAGCCTGGGTTAACAGACCACTCAAAATGGATTTGAGTGAGACGTCTGAACGACATAGCCAGATGTCACGTACTGGGTGGCATGACACTGCACAGGTCTTGGTAGTGATTCTGATTGGTCGGCGCGCTTTCTCTGTCCCGTTTATCTTTTTTGAGTTCAAGATGGCTTCGACAGCAAGCAAAGCTGAAGTTCGGTCGATTTGAAATTTCTCAAACAAGTGGTTTTATCTCATTGCAAGCGTTTCTAAGTTAAGAATTTATATGAAGACCAGTGGCTGCACTGCACAGACGTGTTTGTTGACCAGGTTAGCCACTCAAGCTTGGCATTAACGCTGCATACGTTCGTTGAGTAAATTATGTATCTAGTAAACAAGTGAAGCTTGGAGACTCTAGTATAGTACCCAAGGTAATTTTGCCGCGGATCAAAAAGAGTCTGTCTTGAAACAGATAGGGGACGGACGTATTAATTTGGTGTTTATGTCTCCAATGTTCAATCTTTGGGGTGTGAAACTGCCGAGTTGGAGTTCGAGTTTAGCATCGCATGTTCAAGTGGCTAGCCTGGTCCTTCATAGGAGAGATCAATGGACTTATTACCACCATTACTGATTGCTTTTTGAGGACATCACGAACAATTTGAAATATGATTGACTTTCCCGATCACGAAGGCTTCTTTACTTCTTGTCCGCATAGAAATCTGTACAGTGCTTGTGACTGGTCTTCATATAAATTCTCAACTTTATAAGCGCTTGCAATGAGATAAAACCAGAAACATATAACTTAGTTGAAACATGTAACGGCGAACCAAGCTGTGGATTATTCGAGATGAATTTATGACCATATTTGGTCAATAATGAACTCTCGACTGCTAACCCAAGTAGGTTTTCTCTTCATACTATTTCATTTTTCGCTCATATAAAGTAGAGCAACAGTGGTAAGTGATAATATACTAACATTTAACATCTTGAAGTCTTGCAACAACATTATTTTCAAAATCTGTTCAATTGTTTATTCTGCGAATATTCCGCAGCTTGGCACTAAAGCAACGTTTCAACTCACTTATACTTGTTTGAGAGATTTCAAATCGACCGATCTACAGCTTTGCTTGTCGAAGCCATCTTGAACTCACAAAGATAAACGCGACACAGGCAAAACGCGCCGACCAATCAGAATCACTACACAGATCTGTGCAGTGTCACGCCACCCAGTACGTGACATATGGCTATATTTCTCAGACATCTCACTCAAATCGTTTAATTTTGAGTAGGCGTCTGTTAACTCGGGCTATCAGTCACACCATCTAAGCCAATCATGTTCTTGTTCTGTTTCACCTTGTGCAGTTGATACCACATATCGCTGGATATTTTCATAAGTGTTTTATCAAGCCCATAGTTTGTCATTTTACCTGGGAAATAATTGATATCAATTACAACATGATTGCTGGTGCCTTTCTCTACAACAATGTCAATACCAAACATGGAAAGATTCTGAAAGACAAAAAGACAAAAACATTTAGTATGCAATTCACAGGTTGCTCTCCAGTAGTGATGCTCGGGGGGAAAGAGCATCATACAACGTGGTGCCAGATGACACCGCGGCAAAGCGACCACGCATGCGCGAGTCCCTGTGGTGGCTTGTCACATTTTACAAGCTAGCTGGCTTCAAAAGCAAATTTCATCCGTAATTTTAGCCTTTTCCTAGCTGTCCAAAGGTGTCTTCTCATCCAAGCTGGAACTACTTGAAAACCAGAGCTTGTTTGTTTAACACAAACCAGTAAACGGGACCCGTCACTCTGTGACGGAAAGAGTAACAGACGTCATTTTCTCTTACAGACGTTTAGATTGTCTACGCATTTAAATTTACGGGTTGTTGATGGGGTTGGGCAATTGCTAGGAAATACCTTCCCCATGCCGAAATAAATCAGTATTGTTTGGAAAAAAGCGTCATGTGCATTTGGCCCTGGCTATGCACTGGTCTCCCTGTGGTGTCTCCC
The DNA here is from genome assembly GCA_033964015.1 of Scolanthus callimorphus. NCBI lineage: Eukaryota > Metazoa > Cnidaria > Anthozoa > Actiniaria > Edwardsiidae > Scolanthus > Scolanthus callimorphus. Next base: position 9,147,051 of record CM066915.1, read on the forward strand.
TGGTTCAGTCGTCGTATGTGAGCCCCAAAAATGCCACATTGAATAACCAAGAGAAAATTATATCATTTTCTCTTGAAATAACTCATGAACCTCATCAACACAAATATGGCGACCATGGTCTTTTCTCTTCATTCGCCAACTCGACTGGAAGCAGCAAACTATGAGGTGCAAAATATATTTTGTTGAAGAACTAAAAACCTACCTTTTCTGGGATTTCTAAGCTTACGTTTTCTTTCGACAGCTTACGTTTTTTGAATTTCGCGCAAGGTGTCAGGAAAGACCGGAAGTGAGAAGCTGCGCATGCGTAGTATGTTTTGCCGCGGTGTCGTGACAGATAAGTCTAGCATTCATGAGGCCCTATCAGGGGTAAATTCCGACAAGCGACACAGCCTTGAACTACGTTGAAACGCGACACGGCCTTTCCGAAACAGCGACGAACGACGAGCCATTCTATCAAAAATGCTAACAGCGACTCTAGCAAAATCCTGCGAAATCGTGACGCGGTCTGTTTTGAAACGTAGACTAGCGACACGGTGATCCCCCTGGTGGGGCCTCATTCATACACCCCCTACAAAGTAAAGAAAAAAAAAACAGAAAAGGGAGGGGGATCAATCCCATGTCACCCCCAAACCGCAAAAATTGGGATTTCCTCTAGCTGGATTTGTCAAAAACTATATGATATTTCTAGCCACAGAATGTGTAATAAAATGGTGTAATATATTGACAAGCATACCAGTTTGTCTCGTAGTTTTTTCACTAGCTTGGTGACTAGCACATTATCAGTACGTGTAGCTTTCTCATCTTCATTATCATCATCATCAAGCTGCAGAAGGAAATCAAGTTAAAATGACGGCAACAGAGCAAAGTCAGGCATTTTTATTTAATATGTTGCTCTTGTTTTGCTGCTAATCTGTGTGGTCGACTTTCGTGTTGTCTTATACTGTTGTGAAAGACTGACAGAAAGGAAAGATCTGCTTGCTGGTTGCAACGAGGATGACAATGTTTTTAATTTGAATCGTTTGTTTTCCTACCTTGCTTAAATGAGATGAGGAATCAGATTTAGAAACATCATGACTGTTGAAAAATATTGTCTTCTTGTGTACATCTACAAAAGGTAGTAATCATGATGTCAGTAACAATGACAGGGTTGTCAGGGGTTTAAATCGCACATACATAAATGAATGACATACATGAGGGGGGTGTTCCCTGAATTCCGTTCATTTTTCTCTGTCTATTTCTTATAGTCTATTTGTGTTTGTTTATTTGTGTTGGTTTATTTATTTACACACATACACAATACACATACACGCCCTGTTCTTGTTCAGCTCAGCTTAGCCATCTGCTAGAGCAGATTTCGTATGACTGTGAAAAGTACCGTGACACGGCGCGGTACTGTCGCGGTGGCGGTACGAAACCTGGCCTGCTGTAGATACCGAACGAAATCGCGTAGTCGCGGTACGGTCACGGTCGCGGCGCGGAACAACTCTTTCACGGTACTTTTCACAGTCATACGAAATCTGCTCTATCCACAACCCCAGTGCGCTCAACTCATACGCTTGAATTTTTCTTTTTTAACTGATTGTTCTAAGTTAGCTTTAAAACGCAAGAGTGCTAAGAATCCTTGAAAAGAGAAGTGCGCATCTTGAATGAACGAGGCATAAATATGAAATTTGATTATTTGATTATTTAGTATGGCAATTAGTGTAGAATTGATCTTTTGTAACGTCCACTACTCCCACCAGAGATCGAAAAGTTTCCAAAATCGGTTCACAACAGCGCACTAAAACAAAAGATGCTCAAGTGTGTGGGTATTGTTGCACAGCGGACAATTGCATGTTGTTCTGATCCTAACTTGTACATAAATGCATTGGTTACTAAGAAGTTGTGGATTATTCTAAACTGGAACATTCTTATTTTAGACTCCTTGGTTATGTTAAAGGGCCGGTTGTATATTTTCCTCAACTCATTTTCCTTCACTCCTAGTGTTTTTATTTTGTATTCTGCGGTTGGTCTTAGAAACTGCATTTTGACAAGTACATTGCGAGCTTTTTTTGCAGTAATTTTTGAGAAATCTGTAAACCATTCCGGATTATCAGAGTTAACGAGGTTGTCTGTTGTGCAAGCCTGCTCTTTAAGTCTTATAAATGTTTTTGGGGCGTCTACTACTTCAATATATTTTAGGAAGTTAGTCTTAATATTAGGGAATCTTTTTGATTTGTCTCCATGATTTCCTAGCAGCATCACTTCTTATCATTTTTATGCTTAGGTTATTAAGGGTTCTTTACACAATGTACATACATATGCCAATATAAATTGGAAAATGTTGCACCAGTTTCATTAGGTAGGAAGGTTTCCTATAGGCATCAACATAGCCATGTCATCCATTTAACAAATAGATCTCGTTTTGCGTGCGTGTGTACTGTAATAGATACACAGATGACGTCACAGAATGTCATGAACAAAAAAGTACGCAACGAGACGCAGTCGAGTTGCGTGACTGTTGTTCATGACATTCTGTGACGTCTTCTGTGTATCTATTACAGTAGGTAGCATGGTAGCATGTCAAAATCCTAAGCTCAATTGTTCTGTTACATTTATAAATTTGCATAAATTACACCCCAAAAGAGTGAAGTAAAGAACGTAAGCTTAGGATTTCAATGAGCTAGTGAGTGTATGTATATACTCCTTGCATTTATAGCAAAAAAGTAAAATTCTTTCTAGTTGTTTGAAAATGAAAATGTTGCAACTTTCTTCTATAATAATGGAGGTATATATTATAAACTTAATGACTGCTCCCGAGGGAAACAGTGAGTTTTGTTTTGTGTTTATTCGATCAAAACACATGCTCTGATTGGTTCTATCATGGTCACGTGTTAAGGTACAAACTCAATGTAGCCCACGCGGGCTACAATTCAAAAATTGTTGCCCGCGCGGGCTACATCGCCAGAGCGGGAAAATAAAAATAAAAACATGGACTATTTTAACCGTGTATTTTCTATTTGCTATATAATAAAACACTTAATGACTGCACTCTCGGGAAACAGCAAGTTTTGTTTTCCCTCGAATCTCGATGTTTCCCTCGACTTTGTCTTGGGAAACATCGAGATTCTCGGGAAAACAAAATTCCTGTTTCCCTCGAGAGCAGTCATTAAGTGTATAATGTAGCCCACGCAGGCTACATCGAATTTGTACTTTACTATGTGACCATGATAGAACCAATCAGAGCACACGCTTTGATCGAATAAACACGAGCTATATAATAATGGCCCATTGCTAACTATGATTGGGCCTGATATCTAATATTTTGCCGTTTTCTATTCATATTGAGTAATTTACTACTCGTTTGTGTTTTTGTGAATTAGCCATGTGCCACCCTTAAGCCAGTTCTACTTGTGGATGTTGTAGAGGAGGGTATGAGCCACAATACAGCATGTGCCTAGCATTCAGGTTTTACATATTTATGTCAAACAAATGTGTGTTGCCCAAAAATACCCACACAGAAGGATGTCCTCCTGCATTTCTGTGCAATGTATGGCTTTTCAGTGTGTGGATAAATAAAAAAAAACAGTATTTTAGTATTATTTGCTGCTCTAGTCTAAATTTATTTTCTTTGACCCATTTAATGACTAAGAAGCATCTTTTAGTATAGATTCTTGCCTCTGGGTGAACTCTGAAACCCTCCAAAATGGACCTTTATGTCACATATGGGGGGGGGGGCAACCCCCTGGCTACAGGCCTGTACAATGACAAATTTTACCACACACAAAACAAAAACATCTTTGGAAAATCACATTTTTTTGGATTTTCACAAATCGGATTGCACAATTGGGTTATCACAGATCATGTAAAATCTCTTAAACATCTTATAGCACACTGCAAAGCAATAATACCTTGATTGGAGTAGAAATTCTTTATAGATGGCCTGAGTACAGTGTAGTGCTTGTCTGCTGCCACAAATATCTAGAACATCAATACAAAACATACATATTGTACCAAATTATAACTGCTCAATTGGTTTGATTTAGAGTGTGTTTCTTTGGGAAAATCTGGATTTAGATCGTACAGATTTTTCGTGAATGAAAGAACCATAAAATCTGAAACTGGATTTTTTGTAACAAACCCAGACAAAGTGGCACCCTCTGTCTGACAATCTACCAATGGCAGTACGCCTGCAAAGAAGGCAAAGCGTATATCGCTTTCAACAAGATCATGAATCCATAACAATCTGGATTACTGGTATGTTTGAATCCTTTGAATAATACTGCCTTGATTTTGTGGTTTCAAAACATAAAAGTACACCCCATGTCCCATTCTGAAGGTCAGACGTTGGTTTCTCTTTCAATGACATCACAAAAACTTTAAAAATTCATACATCAGCAAGAGAACACTGACAAACACTGGAATTGCAACTAAGTAAAGTAGGCTAGAAATCAAGGGATATGCAACAAGTTTAACTCTGCAGTTCAGAGATGAATTTGTCTTGTTAATAAATAATAATGACAATCAAAGAATGAAATTATTACCTTGTATAGCACAGCATTGTGGTTGATGAATTGTTGAACAACACATGGAGGCGTTAGATCCATCAAGCCTTCTTCATTAAAAATCAATGCCATCTGAAAGTGATTGAGATCCCATTATTACCTTGGCTTTATTTTATTGTGCCTCTTCTTGCCCTTTTTGAAAATGATGAGACTCAAAAGGTTTCAGTTTTACACGTGAATATTTGTTAACACAATGACAACACTCCACCCAGTTACAAGCATGTAGTGTGCCGTGTTTTCATGTCCTGCATGCATTGTGCCCATTTTTTTCAAGTTCTGAAAACAACATGATAGCTACAGTAGTCAATGACACAAAAACAACTTGCCTGGTGGGACATTTCAGATCCATGACCTATAACTGACTTGCACACTGGAAAAAATGAACATGTCTCAGTATGAAATGTAAATTATGTCCCACAGAACAGAAAAAGTTTTTTTAAGCCAAGGATATGATTTTTTTAAGATTCCACTCACCCATTGGGAACTCTACTTTTGCTTCCCTTATTTTCTTCAGGTTCTTTTCTTGATCCAAAGAATTGATTGCTACAAAATTAGGTATATATGCAATCCTCCCTGAGGAAAAAAGAAAAAAATATAATTCTCGTATGCAGTACATCAAAGCCAATAAATGAACAATGAATAAACAACAAAACAATAAAAAAGGAAGCAAATGATAAAATGAGTTCATAAATAAACAATTTAAATCAATGAGCAAAATTAATAATGAACAGAAAACACCCATTCACTGTTTATTTCTGGAAAAAAAGCACACACCCCACCAGTGAGGGTATTTCGTAAAGACTCATATATGACCATCCATCCCTCTGGAATTTCCAATGCAAAAGAAAGCATGAGAAAATGAGAGATATGTTGACCCCCCAGCCCTCTGGAATTTCTAATGAAAACAACACAGGGGGATTTTGCAAAATAATGCACACAAAAAATTTGTATCTCAGCAAGGAATCTCTAGCAGACAGTTAAATACATCTATGGGCAATGTTTTCTAGTAGGGGGTGATGCAACAAGATCACATAGACATTGTCACCTATCACATGACTTAGTAACAGTTTGCTATGAGAACTCTTTAAGTAATAATGATAACAGCATACCATTTCCTTCCTGTATTTCACATTGCTTCATGACTTGATAGCTCACCACTCGGTCACATAATTTATGGACAGACTCCAAGGGGTCCAATACTTGCACTTGTGGGTGAGCTTGGAGGTACAACTACCAATAAAACAGTCAAAGACCTTACACATTCTGGGCCATGTGGAGCTACACTGACCACTTTACCAATGTTTATCAAATGGTAATTTAGAAAGAATGGGGTCCTTTTAGAATTACCTATTACCAGGGAAATGTGCTATGGCTAAAACATTTCACAACCATACACTAGTTATGCTGTGTTGTCTAGAGAAGACACCTCAATGTAAATAGGTGCAGGGACGTCAACCTCAGGAATGAAAAAATCCTGGAGACTGTCAAATTTTCTGAATTTTTTTTCCAGGAGAAATACAGTAAATGTATGGCAGTAATCTTTTTTTTAAGGAGACAAAGTGAAAAATCTTGAGACTCCCAGCAAAACCGGGAGAGAGTTAATGTCCCTGTAGGTGTTAATTTTTTTCCATTTGTAAGGGCATCAAGACTCTGTGGGATGCCTCAGAACTTAATTATGGTTATTATTATTTATTAGCAGGGCTAAATTAACAAAAATATCTCCAAAAGATAGCATTGTGCACATTTTAGCATTTTTGTTGCAATTTGTAAAAGTCTACATTTCACAATTTGCATACTAGTAAACTATATTTTAAATTTTAACTTAAATAACAGATCATGAAATTAGCACATTTCACATTCTGTATTCTGTTTGAACATGCACTATTTGACTTTGTTTCAGATCACAGAATTTTAAATCTACATTAATTGAGCAACAACACTAAAATTCTGGAACAAATCTTGACAGGTATACGGTACTTGATTTCACAATTCCTGGACAGAATTTTTGTGCTTTTCATGAATCGCAGCTAGGCCTAAATATGGCTAAATTATGGAAAACCCCTTCATCGTCCTGTAACTGTAGGTATTACCTCAAAACTGTCAAGAGTTTGCTGTGATGTGCCATCTCCCATGGTTGCACGTGCCATATAATCAGTTATCTTCTGGATGATGATATCAAATGGCCCTTGGTCTTCAAGAGGTATATTCAAGTCAATCTGGAATACAAAGTGTAGAATTTACTCCCACTAGTGCCATGGACTGAACATCAGACCGAAGGTACTTAGCATAAAAACAGAGAGGAAGCAGGAACTTTCTGATCATTACTCATTCATTATGTGATGCTTTCACTTTTACCATGAAAACACATGCACACAATGTGTTGAAGAATTACTATGAAAATATACATGAACAATGGAGAAAAGACTGAATGTACACAAATGTTATGTTTATATTCACTGATATGGTGGCCACTTCTTACTTTTTTATCTATATATAGAAACACTGCAGATTTATCACTTAATTGTATTTTCACAGTTTTCCAAGATGAAAGTGAAATGTTAGTGATTATAAAAATAAAGTGCTATCAAATGCATGGTTTCTGGAAAGGTGAGCAGTGCAATCACATCCTCATTACTTTGTGAGAGTCCAAAGCACGTTTTTGTGAGAATAAGCAGCAAGCACTTTTTGGCAAACAGTCTTGAATGACTATGTGTCCCGGCTGTGTGCACATATGAATTATTGGGATGATGAATAACATTAATACTGTGTGATGTCAATTAGTTGCAAAAGCTCTCTTAGGGCAAAGGAACTGGGGTGTCATTAGAAAATAATAATTGCAAGTGCTTAGTCAGTAATGGAATTTTCACCCCACACAAATAATATGCTCAGAGGTGAAAAGTGTTCTAGAATGAGTCTGACTTTAGGGTTGGATGAATATGAAATTAAGGCATGACTAGCTGCATTTTTCCTTTTTTTAAATATTAGATTTTTAGTGGACTAAAAAAGTGGATCGACTTGTTTTAATTCATTGGAATTTAAATGAAAGAACCATTAACAATTTAGAAGAGCTTTTAATTTTAAGCACATAAGAATTTTGGTTATCACTAGTAATCACTATAATATGGTATGCATTATCACCCGAAATCTATTGATATCTGACTGAAAAATAAATACAGAACTGCAAATGTAGTAGCAGTATATTATATTAAACAAAAGCCCACTAGATAGATTTGATAACAATTACATGAGAGATTAATCCTAGGACTGTGTCTAACTATATTCCTACGGTAGAACGATGAAGCCAAATTCTTCAAGAGGGGAGGCATTATTTTGAGTTGGCTAAAAGAAAGAAAGCTTGTAAACAAACGCGAGGACAAGACAGGGTATGAATTACACACGTATCTGTGCACATATACAGGCCATGAAATCTTAGAACTGTGAAATCGTGAGCCAAATATGATGCATGAGCCTTGACATGAAGCGACTGCAGAAAGCCAGAGTACATATTTGTAGGCATGATCATAACACAACCTGGCTTTTAGTAACTATATATAGTTGTGAAGGTAGAAGGCACGCTTGCTAAATAGCAAGTACGTTATTGATATGTGTTTGGCAATGGTTCCCAATATTTCATTTGTTTTTGCAAGGCTGTCGAAATATTCAGGGTTGACATCACGTCGTGTTCATACAATCGTGACACATGATAACACACCCAATAAGCCTCAACAAAACACCTCCAAATAACTCACCTCCACTAAATCGATGCCAGTTTTACTGAAATGGAAAATAAAATCATTTAGGTTTATAACTTCTAAATGTTATTCTAGAATCATTTCGAACGACTAATCTGTAATCCCGATCATAAGTTACATGCAAACCCACCCACAAAGTTGCATAAATGCATCAAATACAGTTTTTCGCTTCTTCTTCGGGCTCAATAAGAATCCGACTCTTTTATTCCTCTTGACAGGAGCTATCAGTCCATTCTTGCTAGTGTTCATGGCGAAGTTTGTTTGTTGATGTGCTACGTTTGGTCCAACTTTCGGGGCATTTTTACGTGTTCCTCGGTGGAGAGGATGTGATGATGTGTTGTTGAATCATGTGCTAAGCTTGAGCCCGTCATATTGGTAATTACTGGTCAGCGGGTGCTTAGGGACTTAGGAACGGACTCGGAGGACTACGGACGTCGGAATGCAAAAGGAAAGAAGCCTTAATCTGCGCTTTGCTAGTGTGACTCTATTTGTTTTTTTCGCTTTCCCATACCTTCAAGAAAGAGAACACGGCAGACGACAATCAAGCACAGAGAGATGGATCTATTATTTTAGCATTAGAGCATAACTTTCTATGACTTTAAAATTTCGAGTGTCTCTCCCAACATCACAAGTGCTCTATTTGCCCATAGTTAGTAGAGGACACTAGTAGAGGTCTCCTCTACTAACTATGATTTGCCGATAAAGTCATAGAAAGTTGTGCTCTATTGCTTTTATGATATAGCGGGGGAGAACCATACTTTATCGGTGTAATAGAGCATAGATTTGCTATGTATAGAGCTATAATATTATAAAAAAATGTAAATTAGTGAATCCCGCAAATTAGTTGACATTTACTAGTATGTCCCTCTCTCAAAAGAGAGATGGCTGAAAAGTAAGCGCCGATCGCACGCGTTGAACGCAACATTCTCACTCTCAACACATAATTAGCATCAATACATTCCCGTTATAAAAATAAATCCAGAATCCACAATCTAGACGCTTGTATTCCTGTGGGATAGATAGCTGTCCGGAGATTGTGAAGGAAAAGGCGGGGAGATGGCCTATTCCACACTCAATACCAGCCAACTCTCCAGAATTTCGCGGGAGTCTCCAGGTTTTTATCCTTGATCTCGAGGGTAAAAAAGTGGAACATTTCATATATTACCAGAAGCTCATAAGTAGGAGCGTGCATCTCCTAATGGGTGGTTCTCACATGTGTTTTACAGCTTGGGCTATTTTTAGATTTTCGCGCGACTTTCTGCTTTCCTTGAATCGCTTGGATTGTTTTCAAAACAATTTTCCTTGATGGCTGTTTTGCATAACTAATCTGAAGCCATCTGTTATCTGTTTACCCAACTTGTACAGTCAGAAAGCATGCAAGGAGATCACATTTTCACCCGGTTTTCCATCTCGAAAATAACTGCGAGTAATATAGATTTAGCCACTGGCTAAAACCGGAGCTCCATCTGAATTTTTGATGAGGCGTGACGTCAAATGGAAGGAATAGTTCTGATTGGCTTATTTTTCTCGCGCAACTGTTTCTAAAAATAGCTCAAGCTATAAAACACATGTGAGACCCACCCAATACGTAGGATGCACGCTCCTACTTATGAGCTTCTGATTACATATTTTACTGTACATGTCTCCAGGGTAAATTTCTCGGGATTTTCTCATACAGTTGTTGCTGAAGCACAATCTCCAGGTTTTGGAGCTTTCGGTGTTGACTGGTCACTAGTGAGATAATAAAAGCTGTTTTACAAGTTTTACATACAGGTCATGTCTCCGGAGCACGCTCTACCGGAGAAAATTGTCAGAAACTTTCATGTTCATCAGATGGCTGCAATTGTAGGCAAACCTTAGCGCAATTTTATAACTTCTAAAATTTCGGCATTTCCCCTCATTCTTTGGAAACTTTTCTGTATTTTCCCATACAGGTACTCTTTGTCTTTGAGAACGTCAGTGCTCGCGGATCGATTTTCGGGTTTCCTGTGGGATACTTCACCCCACTAGGTCCCATTCTCTTACTTTGCATAAATCCAAGATGGCTGCTACATTACGTCCAATTATTTGTAGCTTTTCTAGATTTGCTACTGTTCGGAAATTTAACAGAAATTTCTGTTCTAGGTGCAACATAATATGCGCCGTTAATAGACAGAACTCTTGCAAATCTGGACTGTTCCTCGACACGTTTTATAGTTCGAATGTACTGCATGCTAGCCCTAGCCGTTTTCTTCATACTTCACCGTCACATGGTAAGGTGGACCGAATTAGCTTAATATTAACTTACCTCTCACACTTCATCATTTAAGCTTACTGTGATTATTTGATGCACTTAAAAAAACGCTGATTCCGCTTGATGTACTGTTTTTGTTTTCTGTTTTGCTGCTCAAGCATCAGGTCTTCATACAACTTTAGCGCTAGTATTAAGCTTACATAAGGATCTGTATAAGCGCAAATCTAATGTAAAATAATGTAAATGTTGGAGACTAACTCCCCAAGCTGAATTGTGCTGGGTTTCAACAGCGCCACAAGCAGCTGCCAAGAGGGCATAAGCACAGGGCACTGAGGTTGGTCACTGCCAGAAGGTTTATTCCAGAGGTTTATTCCAGGGAGAGGGTGTGCAGGTGGTGGTGGTGGTGGTGGGGGGGGGGGGGGGTGAGGAATATTCCCACACATAGAGGGATGATCCGCTGAACAGGGTAGGGTTTTTGAGCTAGCTTCTGGTCATCAACAGGGTATATTAGTTTCTCGTTGTAATTGGGCTGTTCCATTTCCATTTAATAGAGGAACTATAGAGGAACCTGGAATTTCCACATTTCCATAGCTATTTTTTGAAACAGCCCATTATTATTTATAGAACATAGACAGTTTAGTCCAGGTCACTGGAAATTCCCTATGTGGGAGGTGTATGGATCTTTTATGGAATTGCACATACAGTATATTTTATATAGAGGATATTACACGGTGGTGCGAAGATATGAGTTTTATTTTAGAGTGGCAAGAACAATATTTTACGAATGAGCGCAGCGAGTGAGTAAAATATTGTTTTTGACACGAGAAAATAAAACTCATATCTTCAAGCCAGCGTGTAATTTTCTTTTTATTATATAGACAAACCAGAAAAAATATTCCAAATTGATTTCCAAGCACTTTTGTTTTGAGGATATGGAAAATATGTCACTGAGGACCCGGATGTAGCTTCGTATGAGATCTACGAGTGGCGTATTTCCCAGTAAAACACTTGTGTCTATATAATAAATATATATATATATCTTCTCCAGGTATCAAGGCTGCCGATCTTATCAGTAAAAGCAACCTTACAAAGGACGATATTGGATGCCCAATTTGCAGCAGAAATATTACATTCACTTATAAGGTACAACACTCAAATGCCTACATTGTAATCATAGCACTTTATAGCTTAGTTATAAATTTATTCTTTTCCACCTGTCCAGGATGTCCTTTTCTTGGCACAGTTTCTATCTCCAGAGGGACACTTGTTAAACAGAAGACACACAGGTAGGCTCTGCAGGTTAACAATACATGGCAGGGGGCTGCCCCCCTCCCTCCCCCAATACAGCCGATTGCGTTTGAGCGTTTTACCATAACAGTTCGCACGTTACGTTTGAACGTTTGAAAGTTGCATTGTGAGACAAAAAGTCGGACGTTTCCAAGGGCAACCGCCATGTGTATTTTTCACTGACCAATCAGAGAGGACAGAACTCTTTGGTTCGCCATAGAAACGTCTCGTTTCATCCTAGAAACGCAACTTTCAAACGTTCAAACATAATGTGCGAACTGTTAGAGTAAAACGCTCAAATGCAATCGGCTGTAACTACTCCCACACTTTTTGAAAAATATTCAATCATACAATTTACACTTTTTCTGAGCTCCCTCTTCATTCATGTTACACCGTATGGCCTTGCAATATGATTTTTTATGTTATAGAATTTCAAGTCGGCCACTAAAAGTTTTTTTATTTGTTTAAAATGTTTCCAGGTGTTTGCAAGAAACAGCAACTTAAACTAGGGAAAGCAATAAAAATATCTAGACGACTAGGTGAGTGGTGAATATAATGCTACTGTGCCTAATGCTACTGTCAACTTGGTGTGTGATCATGCAAAAACCAGACAACATTGCATGTGTTACATTTGAATTTTTCTAATTTCAGGCATTCATTAGGCTTGAATTCCAGCCATTGTTTGTATCAGTCTGCAATCCTCTGCCACAAACGGCTTGATCAATAGTCTTGCTCACTTGTCAGTGATGTCACACTGCATCACAATGCAAAGAATCCTTGAAAAGTTAGTGATTTCCGAAGCCCGTAGTCTGATGTGTCATGAAACCCAATAATTTTTTGGGGTTGAAACTTCTGACAGGCTAGTAACATAATGGGATGAGCATCATGTGTATACTGGTATTAAATAGCCTTTTTATGTTAAAAAAGCTGGGTATTTTTTTTGGGTATCACATTTTGGGAGCAGGTATTTTTTGGGTATAAATTTATGGCTCAGGTAATTTTGGGGGTATGAAATTTGGAGCTCTGTTGGACCCACCCACCCCCAACCCCACAGCATTTTTACATCCGAGTATCTCCCCTTGGTGGGGCAGGCCGATTGGTTGATCCAGCCATTGGGGGAGACTGACTATGGGCTCACAATAAGGGCTAAAGAAAAGTTAAAGCAACCATATTTAACGAATAATCGACCAGTCTAGAGGGGGTAAGGCAAAATTTTTGTCAAAGCCCCCCTACCATTTGAAAAAAATTGTAGATGACCCCCTCTGTATTAGAATTTTAAACAATGACCCCCCCCCCCCCCCCAAAAAAAAAAATAATAATAATAATAATAATAATAATAAATAAATAAAATAAAAATAATAATTACCCAATAATTAGTTGGTCAAATGTTGGCCTTCCAGAATTAGAAAGGTATGATGCTCTGGCTGGACACAAATTGTTTTGGTGCCCAATTAAAACCCAGCCTTTCATAATTCACAGATGGGTTTTCAGTGGCCTGCTCTTTAATGGGAAGCATGCAAAGTGTTACACACTGGATCCTTCAGCACATCGTAAATAGATTTGGTCTAAGAAATACCTCATAACAATGTTGTAATTGTACTTCTCAGATCTTCTACCCAAGTGTGGGCCAGTGGAACAAGCTCAGTGACAAGTTTGCCTTGTGATACTTTTTGTATCAACATTACTGTTTGCCAATTTCTTGTAAAATATAATTAATTCACAGAAGTGTGGCAGCATTGTTGTTGGACAGAACAAAGGGAACAAATGAGCATTATTTTCCACCAACATGGCCGTGCCAGGGATATCACATGCAAACCAAGAAAACAGGGTACAATGGACCAGTCTTGAGGGGTTGTTCATTTGCATACCTTTTAAAATGCAACACAATGCATCAACCATGCATCACATTTCCCTACTGGACTATGACTGGATCCTATTTCCACAGAACCAGTTAAATGTATATTCATGTCAAAATATTTTGCATTTTCCTGAATCTCCTTACCATTAATTGAACAAATCATGAAACCCACAAAATACCCTTTCATACAGATGATGATGGGATACAGTGATAAGCATGAGAGGGTTGCAGTGCAAAGCAAACAAAACAATGTATAGTGCCATCAATAACATGCAATAGTCATGCAAAAGTTGCAAAGTTGTCCTAATCAGGCTTTACTGGTGAAAAGGAAATGATTGCTTGTAAAATAGGATAAACTGTTGTTACTTGAAAGTAAATTTGACCTTTTTCTGCTACTGGTTTAGTATTCATTGAACTTCACTTGTGATAAGTTGTTGTTTATTTACAATGATGTATAACCAATATACATAATACTGATGCAATTAAAAGTGGTTCTTCCAATTTGTCCATATACCTAGATGATGACCAACATTTTATTGCTTTTTTGGTTGACTAGTAGTTTGTGGATTAAGCTAAATATTCTAGTTTACAGCAAATGGCAAGTGCAGAGAAACTTCAAAGCTTGATTACAACATAAATGGCAAGTCTAGGTTTTTTGTTCCGTATCCAACATACAGACTTCCAAATTTCTTTGTTTCTGGGACATGGTATGCAACACAGCCAAGCCAGTGGAGACTGCGCAGAGTTACTAGGCCACTGCCACGTTCAAACTGGATACTCCATGATCCTGCAAGTGGGGTAAATTAACTGATAAATTATTTGAAACTGCATTAGCTGTGGTATAACAAATAAAAGACTTGCCTCCTTTAGGAATATCAAGGTCAATAGGATCAAAAAAGTCGATGGCTTTGTCCAATTCAGCCTGTTGAAAGAAAATCATTTCATTAGAGTAAGGCAATCACCAATGCTGCACAAGACCAAAGAGGCATAGCATTGTGAAAAGGGGGATCTGAAGTGACAAAAGAAGAAAACAAAATAAGTTTTTTTTGTGGCCGATTGGCTATATGTAAGTTGAATACAGAAAATATTGGTTACTGTACCTTCTGAAGCAAGGTTTTCTGGTTGAAGATAGTGGCTTCCCTAAAATGACAGTAAGTTGAGAGCTTCCCAGCATCTGCCACAGATAATCCTGTACAAAACATAACAGTTCACTAAACATTCTCTTCTTTGCATGCTCAAACTCCTGCTTGTTTGTACCAAAATAGTTCTCTAGGGGGACCCTCAAATACCACATACTATATACCTTGAATACTGTAATACAGGGCTCAAACTTGAGACTAAAAATGTGTGGTTATTAAACATACCCCCCCCCCCTACGGAAGGGCAATGGAAATTCTGGAGGGGTGGGGGTCAATTTACCTGATCATTTCCATACAAATACTATTTTTCCTTGGAAATTCCAGAGGGGTGGGGGTCACTTTTCAACACCCTTCCGTGAAGGGGGTATGGATATTTTATGGAACCACACAATTTTCATTTTATACCTAACTTTTTTCCCTGCTAGCAGAGGCTTCTTTTTTCTGCATTTTGCTGGCTGAGGCAGGGTTGCAAGGAAAAGAGACCTCTACTCTGGGCTGAAACTAGCTCAAGAAATGGTCAGCAAATCTTCCAAGGTTGTGGATGGCGGCAAAACAAAGGGAGTTTCAACCCAAGGCAGAGGTCTCTTTTCCTAGCGACCCTCAGCCAGTGAAATGCAGAGGAAACTTTCTGGGCATAAAATAAAGACTGTGTTTTCAGTCTTTGCAGTATTCTCCTAACAGATAATACGCCTAGATGTTTGATGAGTTAAAATGAGGCCTAGAATCGCGACTATGATTATTTCTTAATTTGGAGCCTTGTATAAAAACATTTTTAATATGTTTTTTCTATTGCACTATTCCTATAGCTCATTTTTGTTAGCCCCTACATAGCAGACACTTCCTTCTGTTTCCATCAAAATTTGTCATCACTCTGTATGGCATACCTTGAAAGCTACGGTTTTCTTGCACTGCACCAGTTGCTGTTCTGTAATATGCACCTCTTGGCACAATGCACACATCACAATCAATAGCTTCAATAGTTGTAGCTAACCTGTCTTCTTCTTTGATAAGTATCTGTCACAATAAAATGTAAGTAATAGATTTTCATTTGTCAATAAAAATTAGATGAATATTTAAGTGTCAGAAAATATGGTAAGGTTGTCTGTAACTATCAATTTCAATTTCTTATTTGCCATTTCTTTTTTTACATTACACATAAAAAACGTCTAAATAGACCAAGAAAAAGGAGATGGCAAGAGCACCTCAAAAAACCACCAGGCTTGTGCGAGGAGGCACCTTCACCTTATAGGAAGACAATAGGAAAACAAATGCGAGACGAGACAGACGAAAACAGATTACTAAAGTATATCAATTAAGGGGATATAAATTTAGTAAGTTCATTCTTAAAACTAGAAACATTGTGAATAGAAACAAGAAACTGAGATAAAGAGTTCCAAATATTTGGGCCTTGAAAAAGAATAGTGAATTTTTTTATGTTAGTGCAGCAAGCGATAATGCATGGTCATGAGACCAGGTATTATAACTATGAATTTGACTTCTAGTAACGAATGGTGATAAGAGAACATGAATTTAGCAATATGAAACAAGATACTTTGGAAAATATCTAATAGGTACTTTGAGTCGAGCAAAAAGAGGGGCTGAATGTGTGTGGTAAGCTCTGTCGGTTATGGCTCGTACAGCTCGCTTTTGTAAAAAGAAAATTCTATATCTTATGGATCAGGATGAAAGTAACCATAAACTGTTGGATTCCAAATAATCTGTCCATTTCTTGTCCCTTTCCGACTGATTTTTGGGGTTAGCTTCATAGTTTTATTTATTTGTTTTGTAAAAATTTACAACAAATTCTATTAGTAACTAATATCTTAAAGCCCCATCACCAACCGAGAGCCTTTGCGCCCCGTTTTCTTTTGTTTTCAAATTGATCCATTGTTTTTCGGGTGCTCTGATTGGCTAAGAGTCCGCAAAGGCTCTGGGTTGGTGATGGGCCTTTAAACTTTTAATTTAAACTAAAACATCAAAGTGAAATGTAACACAACATTTCATTGAAATTGTATTACTGAATGCAGGGACATCAAATTTCCTGACGAGCACCCCTGCCTTTTCATTACTACACACTTCTTTTGGAGTCCCCCCTCCCCCTCCAGGGGTAGCTGCAACCGACAGTAAGCCAATCAGAAATGAAATAAAATAATTTCAACAGCTGACCAATCAGGAGACAAAGTCAGTACAACTTGAGTTTAGCGTGATCCAAGAAAACAAGACACAGTTGGTTTTTCTTCACATTCTTATTGGCTGACTGAACAAAGATACAAGACATCAACCAATAGCAACCAAAAGTCTGATCTACATTTCACAGTCAACTGAATCTCAAACCATCTTGTCTGGTAAAAGGTTGTGATGTAAATGTTACCGTGTTCTCTTCCTCGCCACCTTCCGCCTTTTCCCCATCTTGGTTGTCGATTTTTACAGGCTCTGTATGCTCATATTCGTAGGACGGATCGCCAGTAAACCGGCCTTTTACGAATGAACAATCCTCCCTCATTTTACGAGTTACGGGTGGCAGTAGTCCCCAGTGAAGGCAGTCGTTGCTGCAATCAAAACAGTTCAGTTTATTCATGTTTTTTGCCAGGAAATACACACATATAAAAGTCAAGATATTTAAAATAATAATAATAATATAATAATTTCCAGGCGAGGAAGCTCATACGAAACCTTAGGGGCTTATAACCATGAGCTCCCTCCTCATCTTAAATAATTGAAAATAAGTTTACAAACAGACTGCACATAATGTAACGATAAATGAATTTATAATAAAAACAAGCAACACAGACAGACGACACAAACAACACAAAAGCAAAACAAAACACTGCTTTAGTTCATACGGTTCCCTCTAAAGCAATAGAAAATCCTGCATCATGAGAACATGACATATTTACCTGTAAAGTGTTTTGCACTCTTTAAGTTCATCTTTTCCAAATCCTTGGATGATAAAATAGTCGCTTTTCACTCCAAGAATTTTACCCCAAAACTTGACTTTGTGAAACTTGTAATTGAGCTTCTGTATTACCAAAGACGACTGGAAAGCTGCCTTCTGCTCGGTGCTAAGAATAATACCACTGCTTGCCACATAGTCCACATTCATATTAAGACCTTCTGAGTCCATCTTTTCGAATCTAAATACACAAAACTCAAGTCGACCTGTTTCTGTTCGCTTCTTCTTGCTGAACTTTGCTTACTCGAGCCTTTGTTGCTATGACGATTCCTGGGAAAGGCCGCTGAACGAAATTTAGCGAATCACAAGTGATGTTAGTGAAGAGAAAAGCTATTACGTCACATGTTTCTAAACCAATCGTGTGAGACTTTATATCAGAGTCGTCCTGTACGGATCGAGCTGGATTTTTAGGAAAGGAGGGATGCACTAGACTACAAAAGGATTTGAAATTACGATTTCATGGCATCTGTTAGGAGTCCTTTCACATTTTTTGGAGATTCTTTAACTTACAAAGAGTTGTTCAACTGGTGCTGTGGTAGCTTTGATAAAGAGCATGTCTTCGTTGAACTATCAAAAGATTTCAATCGAAAACCCGCCAATCGGGAATTCGAAGGAAAAGTCAAGGAAATATGGGAAGCGCAGGTCTCCAAAATGCCGTCACTATACAATGGGTCAAAGTTTAGATTTAGAGACGTTGTAATGGAGAAACACTGCTTGCGAATTCAGATAGGACTCACATGGTTTAAAGACTTTATCTGCACTAACATGAATGAAGAAGACAATGATCTCCTTAGGGAGTGGGGGAGAGTCCATCATAGTAACCCCCATGCGTGTTTCGCTGACCCGATTGGAGTCAATGGACTAGTGATATCACGTGATGATCATGTGGTTTTTATGCGTAGAAGTACTGAGGTGTATGAAGCACAAGGGAAACTCCATACGCCAGGGGGACATCCAGAACCTAATGTAGGTACGTAAGTGGTAAGGGACCGGATGGGGTGGGGAAAATAAGCTCCAAATGGTCCCTGTAAAAGGCAACAGTCATAACACAGCAGTAGGCATGGTTGAGGGTCCAGCAACTTAGATTGTCCCTGGAGTGATCCTGCTGGGGCGCTTTCCATTTGTCAAAAAATCATGGAATTTTTGGTCAAATGGAAAGCGCCAAACCTGTGAAAAAGTTTCGGAAATTAGGGACAACCTTTTGAGCTTACCTCAAAAGTGGGAATTTTTGGAGAACTCGGAATTTCTGGGAATTTGTCCCTTTCCATTTGATTCCTGACCCAAAATTCCGGTGCAGACCTTTCTCAGACTTTCATCCAATTGTGGCTGTTCTCGTGAATTACAGGATTGAGACCTTTCCATTTGACTCAGAGAACTACTGGGAATTCAAAACGGGATTTTTTGCCAAATGGAAAGCGCCCCTGGAGAACGTTCCTGTAAATACAGCTACACACTCAGACCCAAAGCTGTCTGGATAGGAAGTCTTGAATCGGCTCACTGTTTGAGTATGTGTGTTATTAGTTAACCAACTTCACATTGCACAATTAAACTCTGCTATTTAGATTTAGCAGCCAGACTAGTGAGGTTTCATCAAAATGGAATATTTTGTATCTATCCATACTGCCTTTCAGTCAGGGCATGTAGGCTTGAGAACTCATAAGGCTGACAGCTTTTATTGCAGAAATAGTTGTACACCAGGTTCCTGTAACGCAGAACACATTCATTTGCATCAATCTAAGACCATAAAAGATTCACTAGAAAACATGAATGGTTTGACAAGCACATGATTTGGAAGCCATTTAAATGCAAGTACAAACTGGTTACAGTGAAAAACAGCTTCAGCTGTGTAATATGGCTACCACGCCACAGAAAATGCAGCCAATCAGAATGCAGGAATGGCATTGTATATTCAGTGGTATTCCACTCAACTTCCCCATTGTGCACTGTGTTTCTGTAGCATGGTATAAAATAGTATGTATCTGCACTCAATTTTGACCTTATATGGTAAAATGACATCATAGAATAATAATTAACAACACTATCCCTCGAAGGGGAAGTGAATAGTGGTGGATATATCCAGTCTCTAGGCACAGACCCTGGGGGGGGGGGGGGGGAAGTGAATAGTGGTGGATATATCCAGTCTCTAGGCACAGACCCTGGGGGGGGGGGGGGGGGGGGGTAGTTTTAGTATATATACCAAATCAGTAGAATAAAATACAGTTTTAAACGATTCAAAATGCAGTATTGCTCGGGAAACATTTTGCCATTTTGAGAGTTTTCTCAAAACAGTAAATAGTGTTGGATATCTTCTATTTCAGGAACCAATCAGAGCGTGCAAAATTGACTATTCACTGATTTGGTATGTACTAATCACTGATATTTTAATGACCAAATAATTGCCAGGAGATACCAATGAAACAGAATGGCTTGGAACAAAAAGAACCAGAACTTCAACATATGGATCCAGCAATGGTTGTACATGAAATGTTCTACTCCATTGTAAAGGAAGTGCGTGACGAGGTAAACATAATCAGTTAGCATATAGAGCGCTAGAATTAGAAGGGGGAAGCATCTAGATAATCAGACCTTTATTTCTTCCTATCAAGTGTATATTCGCAAGTGTCAAACTCTCAACAGTTAGTATTGCTACAATGCGGGACAAAATTGTTGTCGCGTATGTAGAACGTCTTCTGTAAACAGGGGCTCTATGTACCACTCAGGTCCCCCCCATCTTCCCTGCCCCTCCCCCCAGTACAATGTTGTTTGCCACAGGCTTTCTTCCTCACAAATTGATCCACTGCTACCTCCAACATTGAAATTGGGGAAAGAGGACTTCCAGTGATATTGTCTTAGGAAGAAAGACAATTTACTAGTGATGGGTGACCAAAAATCGGCTTTTTTTATGGACGCAACAGCTAATTTTGTCCGGCATTGTAGCATGTGTTGAAGGCTTGTTTAGGCCATTTTTATGGTGTGAATCCTGCTTCAGCAAATCGTGGATGCCATCTTCGATGCATAAAAACTGGACATGGGTGTGTGACAAAGGGGTGGGGATTCTCAAAATTGTATTTACAGGATTGTATAACAATAACACAGTGAAGGCCTGCACTAGGATAAAACCTATAGGCATTGTGGAATTTGATTTAAAAAGTTTTAGTGAGGTTCCAAATATTGTTTTCCAGGTAAATATTCCAGAGGAATCCCTTAGTTGGCCTGTGCTGATGGGCATCGTGAGAAACCAGGAAATGTCAAATGGAAGACCTGAACTTTGCTTTCTTATAAGGTAACAAAAGGCAGCTTACTTCAGCTTCACATGCCATTGTGTGAGTCCTCACAAAAAATCCATACCCAATCCGGAGAGAATTTACCAAAGGTTCCTTAACCCATCCCTGAGATTTCTAAAGGAAAAATGCAGTGGCAAATGGGAACTTTAGACCCCTGTAACATCCCTTCATAATTGTCAGTTCCCTCCTGTTTGCAGCCATTTGCAACTCACCTATACTTCTTTACTGAATTATATTGCATAAACCCTGACTTTGTTGTATCTGGAAAACAGTTTATTTATTTTAGTATAAATCAGCTAGGGGTCTATACCGTAAGAAAACCTGCATAATAGTGTATTAGTGGTAGATCTTGTTGAAGAAATTGGCAATTTTGCTGCTGCTTTTCGGGTGAAGAAGAAAATATGGCAGAGGTTTTGTGTGTTCGACCATCTAGTTCATTTATACTTTAAAGCAATTAGACCTCTCTGCCACATGGCATGTCTTAGGCCCGGTTCATACGTTGCGCTTCTGCCGTGTCGAACCTATTAGTTTGTATTTTGCACATGAGAAGGTCGACATCTGAATGAATTAAGTTCATCTGAATGAATTAAGTTCAGCACGGCACTGGGCACGGCCGTGCCAGTCATGTCGCACAGCAAAAGCTCGACTCTGATTCAAACATCGAGCCTGTGTTGTGCCGAACCAAATGCTTAACTTAAAATTTGTTTGAAAGAGGCTGCAAAACAATGAGCGCGCTCTTCGTAAATAGCGTTCTGGCATCTGCAGTGTGCGATTGACAGCTTGTGAAAATGTCAAACTTGGGGATGCATTTTGGCTGAAATTTTCCGTCTTTGCCAACAAGTTTTAGGAATTTATATTTGGGAGTGGAATTATGGGCCTGAAAATCATTGTTACCTTTGGAGTGCATTGAGACTGCTCTAGTGAGTGACATACAATGTATATTATATTTTCAGATGTTCATTAACAAGTGAGCAAATCAAAGCCTCCTATGACAAAGGAGGACCAGAAGCTTATGAATCAACAGAGATAATACTAGTTGACATCAAGGTAATGATTATTGTACTTAATTAGCTATCTTACATGGGCTAAGACATGCTAAAGGGAACTTTAGTTCTTACCGTTCCCCTCTTATCATATGACCGATATAACATATGAGTACATGGTACACAGTGCCAAATAAAATCTGTCTGTCTGTCTGAAAATTAATACTTTGATAATAGAAGCATCAATTTAAAGACAGCACAAACCTTGGAACTCCAAAACATTTTGACCATTTTTGTTGTTATGTTGTTTGTACTCAGCCCAATTTGTGTGGTTCAGCCCAATTGCGGTCTTTCAAAACAATGCTGGTACTATAAATCTAATGCTGCATTGTATGACTGGTACAGTCCAGGGCAATGCATTGATGTTCTAGTGTGAGTACTATTCTAGCCCATCAGTACCCTGCTTCCAGAGGCGTTTCCACTGTAACTCTCTTTTACGTTGACCTAATTAATTTGCGATTTGGCGTGGGCGTTGCACCACCGGGGGGGACATAAAGTTAGTCACCAGGGTGATCCAGTTGGTCGCAATCAAAGCAGAATTTGCTTTTAAAATAGATTCTCTTTTATCACTAAATGCGGCCGACTTTGATTGAAATTTGTTTGTAGGGTAGCCACACTGAAATACATACCCTATCAGACCAAACAAGCGAAAAACGATACCCTACGAAATACACAGAGACGCGAATGACTACGACATGATAAAAGGCTCACAGGAGAAAGTTCTGCTCTCAGGGTAGCCCATCAACAAGTTTACCTACTTGATCTATATCCTAGTTCATTTATCATGTCTCTCTTCAGGAATTTGAAGACTGGAAACCTTCAGCAAAAATCTCAAGAATTTGCAACGAATTGACAGCAACAGCAAAAGCCTGCCTACACTTATACGTCAACCAGAAACAATGCTTCCACGTCAAACATACATAAAAGGGAAGTCACTCCTGTCTCTACATTCCAAGTACAAGTGGCTGACTATACTTAGGTAAACTCAATACAGTACTCTAAAATATAGTATGTCACCGTAAGCACAATGAGTATGGAAATACAAGAGCAGCCGAGGACAAGGAATGTGGGGATCTCCTCCACAGATGGGCCAGGATGCTCCACATACACAGCAAACTCTGTTGTCAGGTCGCAGAAACTACAAAGAAATAAAAACGTTGCACCAATCAGCAGGAAACTAATTATCAAAACGTTTGAAAATTCGTGCTCTCCTGACTATCCGCGTAAATCAATATTAAATTTACGTACGCCAAGCATAGATAAGCAAGATAGTTCTAGCTAATCTGGCCATTCCACATGTCATAACAAGACGGAGGGTCTAATTTGCAGGTTGCAGGTCAGGTGCAGGTTGGATGCAGGTTGAGTCTAAAATGCAGGTCGGGTGATTTGTACGTTTTTGTTTTTTAGATTTATACTTTAGAGGAAATTTGTTCTTGAGAGGCAGTATCTATGTTCTGTATAATTATAATACGTGAAGGAAAAAGTGAGCCGAAATGGCAGCTGAGTGAGAAAACTCCAAAACTATGCCATTTCCACAACCCCAGTACTTCAGAAATCTGGAGATTTCAGTTCAGACACAGTATATACATGACAATTAAAAGAATGGAAACCGGGAGAATACATACTGGTGATGTATGAGATATAGATTGTATTCTATTCAGTACCCCGCTAGCAGAGGCTTTTCCTTGACATTTCTCTCTCGTTTTGTTGTTAGCCGTCGCGGTTTGGCTGTCGCGCGTTGTTTTCTTTGTTATCTCCCCCGCCTCGGGACAAACAAAAACAACTATTCTCACTTGGGACCAACAGTGCCTATATAGGATATCAACTCATTAGCATAATTGTCAGTTGCCTTTAGTCCTCGTGCTGAGAAGACCTCCTCTGCTCTGGCCTCGCCGTTCAACTGACTCAACTCTCCTTCCTTCGTCAAGAATTAAAGTCTACATCATTCTTCTCGTCGCCTCCTATCGCTTTCCTCCCCTTTGCAGCGTTCACGATTTTCGTTATTCAGCAGTTTGATTTTGTGTGTTTTTATCGCCTTTGAATTTCTTTTCGCGCTGTTCAGTTATGCTAAATTTGTGCTTTGTATTCTCTTACAGGTCTACAGCTCCGCCTGGAACCTTTGGAACCATAAGTTCTTTTGCTCCTGGAATTATTGTCGTCTATTCAGTTTGGCCAAGCTGAACTGTGTTCATTCTTGCGGATGTTTTCTCGCCCTGTAGGAACATTTAGTGTTTTACTTGCGTCTGGTTTGGCCTTTGAATTTCACGGTGAAGGCGGTGAATCTAACGATTGTGTTTTGCATGTTAACAGTCATATGCTGACCAGATACGTTCGGCATAGGCGTTAGACCTGGGCAAATTGTTGCCGCTACGTTTGGTATATAATAGGCGTTGGACCTGGGATACCTACAGTTTGGCAGGCGAATTAGTTCAGCCACCAGCGAATTTGTTCTGCTCTAAAATTATTCCTCTTACATAAAAGTTTGGCAGGCGAATTAGTTCAGCCACCAGCGAATTTGTTCTGCTCTAAAATTATTTCTCTTACATGAAAGTTTGGCAGGCGAATTAGTTCAGCCACCAGCGAATTTGTTCTGCTCTAAAATTATTTCTCTTACATAAAAGTTTGGCGGGCGAATTAGTTCAGCCACCAGCGAATTTGTTCTGCTCTAAAATTATTTCTCTTACATGAAAGTTTGGCAGGCGAATTAGTTCAGCCACCAGCGAATTTGTTCTGCTCTAAAATTATTTCTCTTAATGGAAGTTTGGCAGGCGAATTAGTTCAGCCATCAGCGAATTTGTTCTGCTCTAAAATTATTTCTCTTACATGAAAGTTTGGCAGGCGAATTAGTTCAGCCACCAGCGAATTTGTTCTGCTCTAAAATTATTTCTCTTACATAAAAGTTTGGCAGGCGAATTAGTTCAGCCACCAGCGAATTTGTTCTGCTCTAAAATTATTTCTCTTACATGAAAGTTTGGCAGGCGAATTAGTTCAGCCACCAGCGAATTTGTTTTGCTCTAAAATTATTTCTCTTACATGAAAGTTTGGCAGGCGAATTAGTTCAGCCACCAGCGAATTTGTTCCGCTCTAATTATCTGGAAAAGGCAAAATAAAAGTATTTAGTCAATACCGAAAGTAATTCTTGCATTCTGATTATACACAAAGAAAGGTGAATGTGTTATGAGTTCAGCCAAGCGAATTTTGTTATTGTTCCTTATTCTCATCATGCTTATTCAATTTTGCAAAAGCTCAGAGATTTTATCATCTTCCTCAATTTTTGTCTTGACTATTCATCACTTAATTTGAGGGTGTCAACGCGTTTAAATACGATTTTAATGAGCTATTTCAATCGTTGTTATAGTGATATAACAGAAGATGGATATTTAATAGCTCGGTGTTCTCTTTTGCAAGGAATTGTTTTGTTCCATTCTCTCGCTCTCCGGGGTAGCCGAGGCTACCTTTTTGTTTAGTTTTCTTTTGTTTTCGCCACACCTTATTTAGGTTGCTTGACTCAGGTTTCTCAATAGGTTGCCTCGGCTTCCCCGGAGGAGTTATCTAATACTCTTCATTGCTCTGTCCTCGGACGGGGTATTCCAGGGTTGCGGACGGCTGGCTGTTGAAATCCTGGTTTGGTTTCTCGCGTGTACATTCAAGTCTTTTCTGAAATTGTTTACTTGTTACCTTTGCTAACTTGATCCTCTGCTATTGATTAGAAAACAATTTTCATCATTTCTGACCTTAATGTACCTGTATTGGTGTACTTCTCGTTCTTGTTATTATTGTTCAAAATTTCCTTTGTTGAATTTTTTGTCTCTTTTCTGCATACTCGAGGGTCCGGCGGAATCCGCGAGAGTTCTTAGCGTCTCGTCCCCTCGAGCATGCTTTTTCTGAGTTTTGGGGAGAAGTACACCTTTTATGTGGTGGTATAATTAGGTTTATTTCATTGGACTTCCCACTCTCTCCTCATCTCCATGGTTGTAATGGTATTTTGTCAGGGTAAATTATTTATAAAGTTTCGGCAAAGCGGCGCTTCAAAATCTTTCGGAGTTTGGGCTCTGCCTCCGTGTAAGAATCTGTGTATTGTTCACGAGTTGCGTCACAAAGCCTCCTTTGTTTAGTAGAACGAATCATGATGAAATAGTAAATGAACGCAATGGCGTTCTCTGGGAATGGTTCTTACACGGAGGTATACCCGGAGTTTGGGAGTGAGTCGATTTTAGTAAGTGGAGGACCTGCAGTATTCGTCATACAGGCCGCGGAGCCAGGTCTCCTTACCCATATCTTATATAGAGCACAATGGGACCAAGTGAGAATATATAACTATTCTCACTTGGGACCAACAGTGCCTATATAGGATATCAACTCATTAGCATAATTGTCAGTTGCCTTTAGTCCTCGGCGCAAGATGGCGTCCTTGGTAGAGGACGCTGTGTTGGCGGGTTTCATTGTGCTTATTTCGAGGCCTGATGGAGCTACTTTTCTTGTTACCCGCCCTCCCTCCCTCTTTGCTCTGTATTGTTTTGATTTCGGGTTTCATTGTGCTCATTCCGAGGCTTGGTGGAGCTACTTTCCTTACCCTCCCTCCCTCCCTCCTGCTAGATTGTCATCTTTAGCTCCGCCAGGTCTCCTTACCCATATCTTATATAGAGCACAATGGGACCAAGTGAGAATATATAACTACGCGAACAAGGCCGTAGCTAGAAATTTTTGTCTGGGGGGGAAGCCTTGGTCATTCTTTGTATTTGCTGGGGGGGCAAGCAGGTTTTTCCCCACATGTTGACACTAAAAATTTTACTTCGCTGGGCAACCTCTGCCCCCCCCCCCCCCCCCTATTCAGTGACAAGATACGAATCTCTTCAAGTCGGTGGATGAAAGACCTCCGATGCAAGCTCAACAGTGGCGGATGCAGACCCTTAAGAAGGGGGTGGCTAGTACAAAGGATATACTACAGAGTTCAGACCAAGGGGGGTGGCTAATCTTAAGGTTTTTACAAGAAATATCAGAGCCCTAATCACCCCCCCCCCCCCCAGTTCCGCCCTTGCTCAATAACTTCCTTGTTAATAACAAGGTCGAAAAGCTAATAAAAAAGAATATTGTTTTCCTACACCTTGTCACTAAACCATTCTTGGCCATTCTTCTTAATGCTCGAACACGGTTTTACATGAATAATTCACAAATAAAGCACTCGCCTTTGACCTCTTCGCCGAAACGCCGAAAGAGAACGCGCCTTTTTGGCTCACTTTTTCCTTCGCGTATCATAATATACACAACATAGATACTGTCTCTCGAGAACAAATTTCCTCTAAAATGATAATTCTAATAAACAGAAAACGTAAAAATCACTCAACCTGCATCCAACATGCACCTGAACTGCAACCTGCAAATTAGACCCTCCGATAACAAGAGGCGTCCTGTTATCGTCTCATTTCACGTAATAATATGCCATGGCCATTTTAAAAATCGTATATTGAAAAACGTAAACTAAAACCCATGTTGACACACCTGAAATCTGGATCTATCACCTTGACACTGAAGACATACATGCCAGATTCAAGCCATTTTAAATTCGAGCCTCCAGTACTGTTGATTATTTCATAAGGAGCATCCAGGTTCCCTGGGTCCGCACTCTCGGCAGTATCAGTCACAAAACAAGACTTGTAGTTCTATAAACAAAGTAACGGGACGTCATGTGTAGATTATGACGTCCACATGCTTGCAAAATAATACTAGTCAAGAGTGCACTTTTAGAAATGGTTAGTACATTCGCCAGTTACGAGCAGGTTTCTCTCGGTCAGTCTTTTATTAGCTAACAAAGTTGTTCGCGTGTCTTGTATTTCGCGCTGTTGTTTTGTTTTTCCTCGAATGAACTTCGATGAAATTGTTTTCGCAGCAAACTGAGGTTAGAATGTATAACTTATCATGTGATATTTTGGTGCAGAAGTGGTACAATACAATTATTACAATTAATGAGTGATATGACCTCATCAGAATAAATATCCGCAGTTTATCCAATAGCATTGCTTTGAAATCATGTGCGGGTTTTAAGGCGCGAGCAAAGGCTCTTTACCTGCTTTGTCCACGAATGTTGAAAACTAGGGATGCTGTTATTTGACATTTCCTTCCACGTCTGGGCTTTCCCAACACAACCAGCCTTCCACAAAAAGAGTCATAGTTAATCTGCTTGATTTATCGACAATATACAAAATTGTATGAACTTGACACCATTCCATGGTACAATAATCACGTTCGGCCGTTAGTGA
Source organism: Scolanthus callimorphus (assembly GCA_033964015.1). Lineage (NCBI taxonomy): Eukaryota > Metazoa > Cnidaria > Anthozoa > Actiniaria > Edwardsiidae > Scolanthus > Scolanthus callimorphus. The sequence goes on from CM066915.1 coordinate 9,175,401, forward strand.
TACTGGATAATTACAAGCATCGTGTAACAAAACCACACTTCTAGATTAGATCAGATAGCTACAGTCAGTTATTACATCTCAGAGTGGCCAGGGCCCAGTTCTTGAAAGGTTGTATAAAGTTATCCACGGATAAAAGTTATCTGTTGTATAGGTTTTGTTCAGGATTTATCCGTTGGATAAGCGTTTATCCACTAATAACTCTTAACTGGCCTTCTAAGAACCGGCCCCAGGTCGTGTGATAGGCGTTTATCTACTGATAACTCTTATATGACATTCTAAGAACCGGCCCAGAGCGCTATTACCTCCTTCATCGACAAGCTGTATTGATATGATGATCTGCCTCCTTTCTCAACCAGAACAATATTAGCTGTTACTTCTCGCACATACTCATCCCCATCAAACCTATGGCACGTAAACAGTTCACACATGAAGTCCATGACTTAATATAAGACATGAGTATTTTACTGGGAAATATGTTATTTGCACATATCATACGAAACTATAACCCGGGACCTGAGTGGCGTTTGAGTGGCGTATTTTCCATATCTCTGCTAGTGAGGATATCGGTAGAAATAAAGGCGATTGGACATCGATTTTGTATCGTTATTTAGTTGGTCTTTATAATAAAAAGAAAATTAAACGGTGGCTTGAAGATATGAATTTATTTTCTCGTGTCAAAAACAATATTTTATGAACGAGCGCATTCCACTCGAAAATCAATGTCGCACCGTCGGTAATGACGGTGATGATCTTAATGATGACTGGGGCGTAGATGATGATGCCACGATAATAGCATTGATGATCTAAATGATGATGTTGGCCACTATGATGGTAGTGATTTTTTAAAGTAATATTTTTATTTTTTACCAACACACACACATGATAGTAGTTATCATCTTGTCGGCCACGAGGATGGTAGTCAGATGATAGACGCTTGTAGCATGCAAGTGGCTCTAGTAGTACTATAGTATACTCACAAATCCAGTTCAGGATAATAAAGTTTGTCCATTTGGATACGTTTTGGACAACCAAATGTGTCATATTGTGGCTCATTCCCTCCCTGAAAGAAATAAGAGTAGCACGTCGCTGTCGGAGAGTTTAAACAGGACATTTTGTTAACTCTCCCGCAAAGTAAACAAAAGGAGGGTAACATCATGATACAAACCTCGGGTGATGTGTCATTTGCTTGTGGACTGTGTTGGCAAATAAGACAGAAATGTTAGCTGCATTAGCAGAAGATGATACTTTTACCACAATGTAAGTGGTGTCAACTAAATCAGCGGATTCTTTCAGCTACAAACATTCATACACAAAGGACAGTCGTCTTCCAGCATAGTTAGCAACTATGCTTCCAGTTAACAATTATTTTTCAAAGAGACCTTCAAATTTTCTTTCAGTGCTCCACACTCCTTTTCCAACATACTCTACTCGTTACATGACTCAATATCACGGATGGAGATTTCATACCTACGCTCTCTACACCCCGAGAGTGTCCTCCTAAAGGTATAAAATCACATAATTAAGACAGGTTATTTTACAATTTCGAGCAAGGTTTGGCCAAAAATACTGGTACTCAATGATTTCTATCCTAATTTGTAGATTTGTGGTGCACATTTCGAAATATCACAAAAGGCAGAGGACTGGGTTCACGACGCCATAGAAATAAGCGTTCAAAAATGGAAAAATTCTATAGAATCTATATAGGCTGTGATTGACATCACCATTTTAGGTGCGAAAAATACATCTATCTGTAATAAAAACTAAAATTTATTTTCTCAGCTTCCTCTGGAATTTTTTACCGGCGCGATAATACACGAACACTACTATGAAGACCTTTGAAATGAGACTAAATTCAAAGCAACAACTTTTTTTATTTCGAGTAACAAGATTTTTTGCCGCTTTCTGGCAAAATTGCTCAAAGTTCTAAAAAAATCTGTCTTAACAACAATAAGTGTGAGGATGGATTGGGTGAAAGAAATATTCATTCTCTTTAAAGATCTGATCAAAGTTTTTACGGTCAACCTATGAGATGTCTACCCTGTGAGACTAACATGTCTAGAGACTAGCATATCTACCCTGCGAGACTAACATGTCTACCCTGGGAGACTAACATGTCTTCTGTGAGACTAACATATTCTAACCTATGAGAGTAGCATGTCTACCCTGCCAGACTAACATGTCTAAAAACCCTGCAAGACAAACATGTCTACCCTGTGAGACTAACATGTCTAAAAACCCTGCAAGACGAAGTGCATGTCTACCAGGTGTGGGTTATGTATGACTTACAGTCAAATGACATGAAGTGTGCCCCCTAGAGTTGAATATTCAATTCATTATTCCATTATTGATTTCATTATTCAATCCAAAATTTAAAATGTTCAAATTTCGATTTTCCAAATGTGTAATTGTTCACCCAGAGTACCTATTCTCATTGCGTATAATTAATTAGAATGGCGAAAGATCGATTAAAATCATCACCACGTGACCAAAGGGCATCACATGACCACGCTAGTACTTCTGCGTTCCTGCCATCTTATCATTCTGCCTTCGACCAGTTTGACATAAAGTTCGAGAGTGAAGTTTGATCGCCAGTATTGCCACTGAGTTGCAGCACCATTATTCCCTAGAAGAGCGGAGTTTTGTCATACTGTATGCTCTACGGATCTTCATACTACAGAGAGAAAGCGAGATTTTTCCCATCCTGGAAATGTTTACCTCGAGTCTCCCGATCTTGCGAAGCAAAACTCATAAGTAAGTTAACAAGTTAAGTTTACTGCACTACTGTTCAGTTTTACCCTGAAGTGATTTATATGCTACCTTTGTATCTAATGGTCCTACTTCCATGCCTTGCTTATACAACGCTTGTACAAGTTTATACTGTATCTGTCGGTAATTTCTAGTCCATTGCTACTCGTTCGGATTTGCATATTTCTTCATGCGTATAACACGCAGAGTTCGCTTCCCGTCGCTTTCCTTCGCCGTTTAACTTTAGTCATCTCCTGCCTGTAGTTTTCATCCCTTGTATTTTTAAAATGTCCCTCTTTCTTGCTAACTTTTACTTTGTATTTTTAGGTACCATGGTAGTTAATATTCTCTGCCTCCCCGGATACACAGTAATAATATGAATTCAATAACTGTACTTGTTAATTGTTCTTTGACTGCATTATGTTTGCTTTATAACCATTATGTATCTTACATAATCTTCCAGCACTTTTTAAATCGGCCGGCTCATTTTCTACGCCGGGATGCCATCCAGCCTTACAATTTCTAAGGTTTGGGCCGGTGTAAAATTTTCTACCGGGTTGTTAGCCAGCCTCCAATTTCATCAAGGACTGGGCCGGCAATAATTTTTATGGTGCCGGGTTCTTATCCTGCCTTAGCAATCTCTAGTAAGGCTAGGACCGGTGTAATTTTTATACCGGGTTGTTAGCCAGACTTCAATTTCTTCAAAAGTCTGGGCCAGCACTAATTTTCTTGTGCCGGGTTCGTTATCCTCCTTACCAATTTCTAGTAAGGCTAGGGCCGGTGTAATTTTTACACCGGGTTGTTAGCCAGACTTCAATTTGTTCAAAATCTGGACCAGCACTAATTTTCTTTTGCTGGGTTGTTATCCAGCCTTAACAATTTCTAGTAAGGCTAGGGCCGGTGGAATTTTTATACCGGGTTGTTAGACAGACTTCAATTTCTTAAAGTCTGGGCCAGCACTAATTTTCTTCTGCCGGGTTGTTATCCAGCCTTAACAATTTCTAGTAAGGCTAGGCCGGTGGAATTTTTATACCGGGTTGTTAGACAGACTTCAATTTCTTAAAGTCTGGGCCAGCACTAATTTTCTTGTGCCGGGTTGTTATCAGCCTTAACAATTTCTAGTAAGGCTAGGGCCGGTGGAATGTTTTATACCGGGTGTTAGCCAGACTTCAATTCCTCAAAAGTCTGGGCCAGCACTAATTTTCTTGTGCCTGGTTGTTATCCTGCCTTAAAATTTCTAGTAAGGCTAGGTGTAGTGTAACTTCTGTTGACCAAAGCTTGAGCCAGCTTTGATTTTTTCTATGCCGGGTTGTTTGATAAAATACAAATAAAATAAAATGAAATGTTTTAAACTTGATCCCTCAAAGATATTATGAATTTAGTATTTATAGGTATGTCAATCATATTTTCGGTCATTTCGGACTTCAGACTTGCACCCCACTGGTTCTAAGATTGGGCTGACTTAAGCCGTATCTCCGTTTCGGCGGGGCTTTCTTGGTTCCAGTGGCGTGTAGGCCTGCCTTCCAACACACCAATTATATTTTCCCTTAGTACAGAAGTATACTCAGCTCCCATTGTTCCAAAAAGCAATTACAATTGAGTGTATAACGGAATATGTCCTATATGATTATGAGCTGATTACTTATTGCAATTTGTAAGGCAGGCCTACTTACGCCACTGGACCAAGATAAGCCCGCACTCGAGGGCCATAAGTTAGAAACCTACTTGTATGGTTACTATGAAAGTCTTGTGAAATAAAGTTTCTTGTATTGTATTCTATTATAGGAAATCATCATATCCTCTGTAACAGTAGTAAAATCTTGTATACTTGACTGACATTTCAGTTTTCTGTATGGAGGTGATTATACTGTTAAGGACTGTGCACTTCTCCTCAACTTCGCATTAAAAAAATGTATGTCACAGTAAATGTATCAAAATCACACTCTTTCCACTTATCTAAAGTCGTAAGGATATTTTTGCAGGTGACAAGTCCCCGTTTCTATTTATCATTTATTTCTCTCGGCCAAACTAGTAATAGTCCAATTTACCTGGTAGACCCGGTAAACAAACTCATTGGATATTAATACGTAATTATTAAATTTACATCGTCAATTCAAGGAGATGGGCTCAAAAAGGGGATCCCATGACGTTTTCTCTCTCCCATTTTGTATTGACTATTTGCGCTTCTCGAGGTATTTTGCGCTTATTTGAGGATAAAGCCCTGAAATTTCGGGACAGTTGGTATAGGTACACAGCCACTTTGTTGTTTAGTACAGCCAAGTTCTCATATGCCAAGTTTCATGTTGCGTAGTTACCGGGCTTGTAGTCACGTGTTGGTACAAACTCTATAATGACAATCCTAACATTCTAGTAATTTCCCTGACACGCGCACCAACGTGATTGTTATTATTTATTTTTGTACCTCATGACACCATTCTTCTTCTGTATATCGATCTAGTTTCTATCAGTAAAGGTGGCTATGAACTCGCTTTCAAGCTGATATTAACATTTTTTTTATTTTCAAAATTTTGATTCTCAACAAAATTAGCTAAAATTTGTAATTTAATTAATTAATTTGCGCCGGGGAGCACCCTTTACTTTTGCAAGAGGGCTTTTTCGTGGTATGTACTCCGATTGAATTGATATTTTGTAACAAAGCTTCATGAATTTCACGAAGGAATTGCCACTGCAATTCCTTCCGCTTTATTAGAAAAAAAATATATATATGTTGCCATGAAAACCAGCTTCACCTCGGCTTGTAATAAAGTTTTGACCTCCTAGGGTCTGCATCCGCCACTGCTTCTTAAACTTGTCAACTCTCATTATGAAGGTGTGACATCCTTATTAGCATCGCAATCCCCTTAGTACTCGTGATTTTCCCAATAATACGCATTCGGGCCATCACCGAGAAAAAAATTACATATATATTATTTTTAAGAATCCTAAATATCACGAGGCAACGGCTCTCACTAAGGAACGTTCCAAAATTTAAAACTGGACGAACATTAACTAGCTGTTAATTATACTCTTTTTGAGTATATTCAATTTCAAATCTTTATGAAGCTGTAAAGGTGATTTTATACATTCACATATCTCATTTTATATATAGGAGCCATACCTTTAAGTTTAATCGTATTTCTTTAACAATTTGCAGCTCATACTAGAGACTCGCTGCAGTCGTTTAGGCAATATTTAGCAAGCGCATGCCAAAGAGGAAACAAGCAAAACGCGGGTTTAGTGAAATTAATGACGTCATTTATAAGGGGCGTTTTATTTCCATGCCAACGGACTTCAACTTCAACTTTATTATATATATATATTTTTTAAATATTACAAAGGCAGCACACCGCCTGCAAATAGCATAGCTAGTCGAGGCAGCCGGTGAGAGGACAAAGAAGCAGAGAGAGACGAAGCGTAAAAACGTGAAGAAAAAAAAAATTCGAGACAGTTTATAATAGAAGTAAAAGTTTTCTATGTTTTTTTTGGGTATTTATTTTCACATTTTTTTTCAAAAACTTTCTTGAAAAAAACAAAACATGCTACGTATATTCGAACAAAAACAAGGAACTAGAAAGGCCGAACTTATTTGTTTACAAATGAATAGTTTGTTATTTACATATAAATATAATTCAAAGAGTTGACAAAGACGACAGTGAGATTTGAAAGTCGGTATTATGTGGCAGAGACTTAAAGGGTTTTGGACCTGACTCGCCATCGTCACATTCTCGTTACATTCCGACTCTATGCTTTCCATGCTTCGACTATGCCCGATGCAGAGGTTCTTCAGTTCTTAAGATGAAGAACTTGCTTATAAGATTTCGGCGGTCTTATGGACGTTGAGGCCGGTGAGTGATCAAAGAGCTTGCTCATAAGGAAAACAAGACATATGAAGCACGTTTTATATAGTACCTTCTACGGCTTGGACTAGATATAGTGTGCTCTACATGCGTAACCAACGGACCTATCAATCAGATTATCGAGCATACAGTATATTTGTGCAAGGTCTCCACTGGCAACAGGAAATTTCTTAAGAGCAAAGAGACGCCCATGTCTTTCTACAAATAGCAACTACATCGCAGTCGTAAGCCCAGCTGATGCCCTGAGAAACGTAGACCGCAGACACTTAGTAGGTTGAGACGCATATTACTAGAAAGCTAAAACTTATGTACGCCATATTCTATATAACATTATAATATAACGAAGGCAGTTTAGAGGTGCAGAACGATTATATCATCGAATATGACCAAGGACGAAACATTCTCATTTTACGAATTTTACTACGCGTCTCTCTCAACACCTAAACGGGCTGGAACAAGATTGTTCCATCATGCCCAAATTAATCCTATAATTAATTACTCGCCCTTCATGGTACCTACTAGCCTTGCTTTAAGGTATGAGTATACCTTTGAGGTGTGTCGCGGTAAAAAAATTCGTATCACGTGACAATTTACACCAAAACGTCGTTCATATGTCATTTTAAAGCTAAAAGATTGGTCTATCTGATGAGTAATTTTGTTTTCATTATATTGTACATGAACATATATTTTTTTAGGTCTAAAGAAAAAAGTACCGACTTTCTTTAAAAAGTTCCAGCTTCTTCCAATTAAATTGCACAGCTCCAAATTTAAGCAAAATCTATTCTTTAGAAGGCGTTCTAAAAAAAAGTGTGCGGGATTTTTGATTTTCCTTTCAAACATATTTTATGCTAATTTTTGTGTTAGCATTGCCAAAAATATCGATTTTCAACCTGTTTTACGTGATATTTCCGCAAATACGTAAATATCAATAATCCCGCACACCTTTTTCAGATCGCCCTCTAAGGAATACATTTTGCGGAAATCTCGAGCTTTTAACATTAATGGAAGTGGCAGGAGCTCTTAAAAAGCAAAAATTGGTACTTTTGCTTTGAAGCACAAACGACGAAAACGATCCATCAAAGTAACGCTGCATAGAAATATACCATTGAGTAAGTAAGGCCGGTCTATAAGCTTTAAAACGATATATAAATGGCCCTTGTAGTGTAAATATTGGCGCGACAGTGATTTTTTCCTCCGCAAAAAATTGACATCCCTCGCGCAAAGGTATACTCATACCTTAATCTTACTAGCTACACCTGCGAGGGTGCTTGGGGCTCATACGCGTGCAGAAAATACTTTTGCCAATATCTCAAATAAGAAAATAGAGCAACGAAAGTTTGCTCGTCAATGTTAATTCCGCAGTACTAGCAAAAATTTGGATAGTTGATGTTTCCATGGCAACCTAATTAAAGGGACCCACCCCATATTTTTCCTAATGTGGGACTTAACAACAAGATGCAAAATGGGGAACAGAAAACCTCAACGTATTATTTTCCTTTACTGGGTTGATTCCTTCAACATATCTTCTTCTTAAGGCAAACCACCTGCATAATTAACAGAAAAAGTTCTTTTCGATCTATCACGTAACCCTGGACAAATTAACAAGATGCTATCAACTGCAAAAATTCATGAAGATTAGGAATCTAGGGTTAAAAGTTCGACCATAAGTTTTCCCCGTTTTTGATCGAAAGTTAATTGTAAACGATACTTAGCTACAGATAAAATGATGTTTCCATAGCAACCAAATATAAACATTTAATGCTGGTGACGTTTTACTCATACAAGTTCCACCTCTGTAACTATTGTCCTAATATAGTTGTTTGCAAAATTGCTGAGAAGCTTACTCATTGACGCCCAAATCTGTCACCTACAGTTCTGACTGTAACTGCAATACTGATAGTATAATAATAAATGGGTCCCGGAGCGTCATGCCAAGTTTCAACATCTTGCATCTTATTGGGCTGTCCCAAAAAATTGCCATACCTCCCCCTATATCGAGGAACTGCATATTTTCAAAAATTGTTCTACCCCTGTGGAAATTCCATACTTTCTACAACCCGTTGGAAATTTGAAGCAACCACTGTGGAAATTCCAAATCTGCAAATAAATGCCCACGTAAATTTTGGAATAAAATAAATGGCCCTGTGGAAATTTTAGGGTCAAAATTTATGGCACCTGGATGAAACACTAAACACTATTAGCCCGGTGGAAATTCCAGTTCCTCGATAGTGAGGTAATAACAGTACTATATCCTCACTGCATACTATTGTTCGCATCGCAATAGAAGCTAAGGGTGATCTGCGAGTGCGGAACAAGTAATATGCAGCGAGGCCTGAACACGCGCTGGTCAACCGCCGACGGGGGATGGGGGTGGGAAAAACGTCTGAACACTTCAACTGAGCGGCTGAACGGACTGAATTAATTATTCCTGAGCGTGTTCTTATACGAAGCTCTCATTAGTATGCAGTGAGAATAGGGGGAAGGCAGTAGCCCAACGAAGGGTTGGGATCCCTGTGTGATGGATCTGAGTTGAACAACGCCCGTCCGGGCATAAGACTTGGTGGTTACAAACCCAACTGTGAATAGCCTAAAGTGTCTCCTAGATAAAAGACGGAAACGAACGCAAAGAAACAGAAACACAGGGAACCCAACCCTTCGATGAGCCAGGACGCAGACTATGTCTGTCAGGACCGTTGTTAAATGGTCCCCCCAACAACATCGAAGAGTTTGGATCCCAAGTGTTATTTCCTGCGAATGATAACCTTCAACGCGCCACGTTTTGTACACTGTTACCCCCCTGGAACCTTCCACGCACCACGTGCGGAGTCTGCGTACACACTGTTCCGAAACCTTCCACGCACTACGCGCGGAGTCTGCGTATGATAGATAAATAGATAACCTTCCACGCACTACGCGCGAAGTCTGCGTATGATAGATAAATAATAACCTTCCACGCACTACGCGCGAAGTCTGCGTATGATAGATAAAGAGATAACCTTCCACGCACTACGCGCGAAGTCTGCGTATGATAGATAAATAGGTAACCTTCCACGCACTACGCGCGAAGTCTGCGTATGATAGATAAATAGATAACCTTCCACGCACTACGCGCGGAGTCTGCGTATGATAGATAAATAGATAACCTTCCACGCACTACGCGCGAAGTCTGCGTATGATAGATAAATAGATAACCTTCCACGCACTACGCGCGAAGTCTGCGTATGATAGATAAATAGATAACCTTCCACGCACTACGCGCGAAGTCTGCGTATGATAGATAAATAGATAACCTTCCACGCACTACGCGCGGAGTCTGCGTATGATAGATAAATAGATAACCTTCCACGCACTACGCGCGGAGTCTGCGTATGATAGATAAATAGATAACCTTCCACGCACTACGCGCGAAGTCTGCGTATGATAGATAAATAGATAACCTTCCACGCACTACGCGCGGAGTCTGCGTATGATAGATAAATAGATAGCCTTCCACGCTCCGAGTGATGGCCTTCCACGCACCGAGTGCGGAGTCTACGCGCACACAATATTACCCTTATGGTAATCACCTCCGACGCACCGAGTGCGGAGACTATGCACACACAATATTAACATTGTGATAAACACCTTTCACGCACCCCGAGTGCGGAGTCTTTGCGCACACAATATCACTTTTGTGATATTAACCTTCCACGCACCCCGAGTGCGGAGTCTATTTGCACACAATATTACCCTTGTGATAATAACCTTCCACGCACCCCGAGTGCGGAGTCTTTGCGCACACAATGTCACTTTGATGATAATAACCAATACACGCACCCCTAGTGCGGAGTCTTTGCGCGCACAATATCACTTTTGATAACCCTCCACGCACCCCGAGTGCGGAGTCTTTGCGCACACAATATCACTTTTGTGATATTAACCTTCCACGCACCCCGAGTGCGGAGTCTTTGTGCACACAACATTACCCTTGTGATAATAACCTTCCACGCACACCGAGTGCGGAGTCTTTGCGCACACAATATCACTTATGATAATTACCTTCCACGCACCCCGAGTGCGGAGTCTTTGCGCAAACAATATCACTTTTATGATAATAACCTTCCACGCACACCGAGTGCGGAGTCTTTGCGCACACAATATCACTTTTATGATATTAACCTTCCACGCACCCTGAGTGCGGAGTCTATGCGCACACAGCATTACCCTTGTGATAATAACTTTCCACGCACACCGGGTGTGGAGTCTATGCGCACACAATATTACCCTTGTGATAATCACCTTCCACACACCGATTGCCGCGGAGTCTATGCGCGCACAATATTACTGTGGTAATCACCTTCCCCGCACCGAGTGCGGAATCTAATGCACACATAAATAGTACCCCCGTGATAAACAATCTACCAATTATCCCATGCTTGTATACTACTAACGCTATGGAAAATAAATAAGCTACTATGGCCACCCAACGGAGAGGGAACAGAGACGGGAAAATTGACCTAGCTAGAAACGGTAACGGAAAACCCAAAATTCCGGCAACGAGACAATGTCCCTGACGAAATAGCCACGGCATAACGTGGAACAACCACTTCCCAAAGCAACGAGTAACTGCGAGCGATATGTGTGAATACGGCAAGGGCATCTAAGAACACAAAGCACCCGTACAAAACCAAGAGGAAGAGACCAAAATGTGACGAACTAGTACTAAGCATTAAATAAACCAAACCCCAAACGAGCCCTAAGAAACCACCCGAAGATAAAATTACCTATAGACTCCAGGGAAATTCTGGCCACTCCAGTGATTTTTGCCAGTCACACCCATTCCTGCAACTTGTAAATTCCACGAGGCCCTTGATAGAAACCGCTCGCGGCACAACAAACCTTATGCAATAACAGCAGCGAAACGCAATGAAGAAACCGAAATAGCTTCTATAACAACGCCAATAACATTCCAGATGAGTATAAAGCCACGAGAAGCGATTTTACAAACCAACAGGAAGGATATGGGAGGTGGAGGCGGTTGACCAAACTGAAGCCAGAGAAACGTCTGAACACTTCAACTGAGCGGCTGAACGGACTGAATTAATTATTCCTGAGCTTGTTCTTATACGAAGCTCTCATTAGTATGCAGTGAGAATAGTATAATATTCTCATTGCTAGAATTAATACAATGGCTCCAGAGCTAATTAAGAAGATATGGAGAGAGGGGCGAGCTCTGGAGGCTAGGTGCAGGACGGGGTCCTGCAACAGAGTTGTGGGTGTGGCGTTGCAGCACCATTATTCGGGAGGTGGGAGGGGCGATCAAACTTCACTCTCGAACTTTATGTCAAACTGGTCGAAGGCAGAATGATAAGATGGCAGGAACGCAGGATTAAGTACTAGCGTGGTCATGTGATGCCCTTTGGTCACGTGGTGATGATTTTAATCGATCTTTCGCCATTCTAATTAATTATACGCAATGAGAATAGATATAAAATGGAACAGCCCATATAAAACATACTTAACTCTGGAACTAGGCATGGAATACTGGTTAGTTTACCAAGGCAGCCACACACCGTTCTAATCGGCCGTTGCCTAGCCACACACTGGGGACATTTTCGTAAATTGAAAGGCTACGCTTTTGCTCAATTGACTACTACTTTTACCACAACATATGCTCTCCTTACTCAGACTATATCTGCTGTTATATTATTTGGTCTAGTATGAGTCATGATTATTATTCGATTAGCAAATCATACTCTCATTGACAAACGATAACACCATCGTTAATCATTTACTTCATTCTACTATAAAACATCTAGTCCATTGATGATGTTTTAAATTACAGAATTGGCTGGTCCCGATAGTTTGCATATAATAGTGGATTAAATTTTGTTCTCTAATATTGTTTGTACACAACCGTCAGGTCATTTTGCCATTTTACTGAATAAGCATCCAAAAGCAGTCTTGCACTGCTTTTTTATCTTTACCCCTTAATCTCTTTCGTTAAAAAAAAACAAAAAACAAGCACATCTGAAACAGCTTCAATGATATATGCCTTGGGACGGACAAGATGAGACGTCAGTTATTATAGGTGTGGGAATTATGCGGAACATTTAGATTTTTGCTATAACTATCCTAATAAAGCCAGACAAGCTCACGGCATGGCATTCATGCTGTAATCTATTTTAGGTATGGGAATGAAGTTTTGAATTAGGTTTGGGATGTTTTAGGTATGGGATGTTTATGGTATTGGTATGGGTAGTTTGGTATTGGATACCACCAGAGGGCGTGGTAACGTATTTGAAGACTTGGGCAAGCCTAGCCGAAGGTAGCTCGCCCCTCTCTCCATATCTTCTTAATTAGCTCTGGAGCCATTGTATTAATTCTAGCAATGAGAATATTATACTATTTAAATTACAATGTTGAATTGAAAATTGCATTTTTGGATTGAATAATGAATCAATAATGTAATAATGAATTGAATATTCAACTCTAGGGGCATGCTTCATGTCTTTTGACTGTAATGAACTTACCCTTTTAGCCTTATATGTCTTAGTGGGGGCAACTGATGGAAATGTTGGTTGACTAGAAGGAAAAGTTCCAAAAAATTATATTTTCAGTACAAGCCTGGACCAGTCTATAGAGTCACCTCCATCTAAATACATTGCACACAAATAACATAAAAATGATGAAAAGGTTACATATTTGTGTGGTTGCAGAAAAATTCCAGAGGGGTGGGAGGGACACCCTTCTGTGGGGGGGGGGGGAAGAGGTGTGGATATTTTCTGGCACTATTAGTAATCAACCTCATCACGTTATGCACATCAGTAAATAAAACACTTTTGTGATCAGGGGGAAATAGGCCACCCTACTCCCACCAAATTATTCCAATGAAAAGTGTGATTGCATGTTATGATAAGAGCGAGGGGAAGGGGTACTTGAAGGTTAAATGGTAGGATGGCCATCGAGAAGCCCAAATTTCCACCCCAAATTCCTGGTCAGAAAAATTCCACCCTAAGAAGTACTTGTTTTGTCCGAAATATCTTCTCCAGCAGATTTTCTTTGCCATTCCTCCTCATCTTGGAGATGTGTGTATGCATGTACATTAATTTGGTTACCTAGAAAGTCTGTTTTTCTTTGTAAGATTACTGCATGTGGCCTCATCAACCGGAGATGTTATCTTTGGTAGGTCCATATTTAATTATTATCACACCACTTCAAGGCTGTAGCTAGAAATGTTTGTCTGGGGGGGGGGGGGGGGGGGGGGGGGGGGGGGGGGGGGGGGGGGCAAGCCTTGGTCATAATGTCTTTTGCTGGGGGGGGGGAGGGGGGACAGGCTTTTCCCCACATGTTGACACTAAAATGTTTACTTCCCTGGGGCTGGTTACAGCCATGCACTTACAGCCTGAAAGGTCTTGCAGCTGTTGTCTTCGGAAAGTGCTCTGATGAAGAATTCACCTTCGCCACTGAAACAGATATTTTCAATGAATGAACCATTCCAAGCCATTCCCGCTTTTATCAGAATGCTGCATGTACATTGATACACTCTTGTTAGTAACTAACAAGAGTGCACAAGTGACAGTGGGACAAATGACTAGTTCTTTCCATTTTGTTTTTGCAAAGAAAGAGCGGTTGTCAGATGACTCTAGTAAAACCATCGCAAAGTAATTACACCAATTCTGAATAATTACAAAGTAATTACCAATTACAGGGGTTTCAATAGAAGGCGGCTACCGGTGGTGACCGCTGTCTACTTCACTGCTGACCGCCGGCAACTTCATTATCTTCAATATTAAAGCAATAGAATACATAAATATTCTAATTATCTTTCCATCAAATGCCCTTTCTGCTACAAAATTTCCTTACTTAGCCTGCTACTTCAAAACTTATTGAAACCCCTGCAATTACTCACGACAGTCATCTGAAATCTGCTCTAATCATGATCCAGTAAAGTTATTAATTCCACAAACCTGTCAATTGAACTTGAAGTATTTGATGACCTTTGAGTGATAACAGCTGTCTGAATAAAAATGAATTAAACAACAGTAAGAGTTTCTGAGCTACAGATATTGCTTCAAAAGTATATTTACAATATTTCTAGTTATGACTCCTTTAAATCTGTGATTTCCTGGTGCTTGTAAGGTTGAAAGAAAGCAGCATTGGCTTGGAAACTCCACCCTAAAAATGAAAAAAAAAAGATTTACAATGTCAGAACAGTACTTATTTTGTTAACTGTATTTAAATTTTTGCAACAGAACAGCACTTTGTTAACTGTAAGTATTTGTTGACCGTCTTCAATAGTTTCATTGTAAAAACACAAATTAGAACTTACAATCAATCTGTTATCTTCCCATGGGTCAGAAGCAGTTTTGCCCAAATCTGTCAAATTACACAGAAAGAAAAGTCTAAGGCAGTGTCACAGCTTAGTAGGAAATCACCCTCATGCTCCCGTCATACCTTGACATGTTCTCCTTTGTCTATGTAGTATTTTGGACTCATGTTATGAAGCAAGACCTGATGCTAGGAGAGGATTTAACAAATGTATTTTACTGGAATAGATGACTGTACTTAAGCTTAAGTAATAGTGCAAATCAATTTCACTTCAAAAGTCAATCGACGTCCTCGAACTCAAAGCAGCACTTTCCCGCTAACAGATGCATTAGCACAAAAATAGAAAACCTAGTGCTGTCATACAAACCTTAGGACAAGCGTTTTGGCCTTGAGAATCGTGAAAAAAGAAGTAAGAAAAGAGTAATAAAATCATTATTGTTCAACAAGAAAATGTTGGTCCACAAAGTCCACAACTTCATGCGCGCGAAGACATCTGGGAACAGGGCTGCGATCAAACAATCCACAGGGTTACCATTTGGTCAACATAAGCATAGTTTACTACCCCGCATCCTATGGAATCCTATGAGAGCGTATTTTCGTTTTCGTCGAACAATATTGTATATAGACAGGAGTAAATTAGTTTACTCTTACTATAGGAAAAGTTGGACGAGAAATCCGCTTGGTTTCCGAGGATATGTTTTGTACGCTTTTGTTTTTTTAGCATTGCACGCTCTATTGTGTTCAAGTAAACGTCATCGAGCAGCCCCTCCTATAAAATGCGTCAAAAGTTATCTTTCTTTGCCAAAGGCAGTTTTAGTGGGATTCTCTGAGAACCTGATCGAGTCAATAGCTGTATTCACACTAGAGACGGAAAACTCGTCTGAGACGATTTTCTTGTCAGAAAAAGTTCCTGTCTTGTGTCAAATCTACTCTCAGAAACACTTGCTTGTTATCTGTCTAAACTTTCTTCTTCAAAAAAATTGTTTTCGGGTGATCACAGAAGAACAGGGAACCATATTCAAGGCGAGAAACTCGTCTCAGACGAGTTTTCCGTCTCTAGTGTGAATACAGCTAATGTTTCACAGCCAGCGACTAAGAAGCAGATGATAATAATAATAATATATTAATAATAAAGAATTGCGCACATCCACGAGATGGCTCTTCCCCCTCGAATTGGATATGGGGGGGGAGTCCGCTTGGGCGGGGGTGCTCCTCGTACCTTTTAGGGTTTAAAATCAGGCCTCTGCTACATTTTAGGGGTAAATTCGAAAACTAGCAATTTTTTCAAAATAGGTACCTGTTAAAGGTCCGTTAACTAGCAAACCACGCAATGAGACTTTCTTGCGCGGGCCTGAATTTCAGAGTATTTTCCCTCGTAAAAAAATGCGAGAGAAAATTACGAGAGAAAATACTTCTTGTTGGTAGCATTTAGGGGTCAAATCAACTAAGCGACGTCATTTTTTGGTACCTTAATTTTAGGGGTAAAATGGAAAGTTCCCGACGAGAACCCCGGCGCCCCAAGAATAGCCCCCCCCCCCCCCCGGAACTTTCCTCCTTTTCAGTATTCTTGCATTTGGTTTGCTTTACATCATGAGGCCTTTAGCATCCCCTGGCGTGGTGAATCCAACAGGGCACATAACATTTCCACTTATACGGTACCGATAAACCTATTGAATATGTGAATGGATATCTATGGTGCAAAACTTTGGCATATTCACTCGGAACCGCTATTCGAACGCCGTGAAAGGCGACTTCATTCCTTGGTGTCACCCAGGTCTTGGGGAATGAATCGAGCTTATGATTCCAGGCCACAAGAATATTTTCGTTTTTTAGAACTGATTCTGGATAATATTTATGAAGTATGATTTGGGGAAGGCCATCATACGAGCCAAGTTTCTCTTCCCATCTGACATAATCTATAGAAAGGCCTTTATAGCGGGCTAGCAGACCATTTGAATTAATGCCATATTTCTTTAAAAGTTCCATGTGAACATTATAGTTTTCCTCTGCTCTAAGAAACGAAATATCCGCATCTCCGTCCCATGGCAATACGTCCCCACGCTGTACAGCACCCAATAATGTCCCTGGAAAAGAAAGGCGGATCAGCCGTGTTTTCTATACGGGAGACTAAAAGTTTTTTTAAACCACCAGAGCAGGGCTGGGTCTGTAGTATATATTTAGCAAATAAACGATCACCCATTATATTTAAGCAATAAAAGCGGATTTCTGTGGTTTATTTAAGCAATAAAAAGCGGATTTCCGTGGTTTATAATGTGAGAAACACACGAGGGATGCTGGAAAAACACGAGAAAAGTTTGGCCACTCACGAGCTTGCATCTGCCGTGCGTTTATGTGAGAATGCACAGCTCTCAACCAATCAGAGCGCGCGTACTATCTTAGCTATTTTATAAAATGTGATAAACGCACGAGTGATGTTGCGGGAAAGACACGAGAAAAGTTTAAACTTCGAGTTTTTTTTTTTCGAGTTTTTTCAAGCATCCCACGTGCGTCATATTAAAACGCACAAAAATCCGATTTTTATTGCTTTTATAAAGTAGCCTTGCATCTGCCGTGTTTATAGTGTCAGAATGTACAGCTCTCTCAACCAATCAGAGCGCACGTACTATCTTAGCTATTTTATAAAAGGGAGAACCTATTGCTGGCTTGCTGTTGGTGTACAGGAACAAAACAAAGTTCATTTGTTGCTCTTTGGTCTGTACACCAACATGGCCGCCGCGCTTTTGTGATTTTATTCCCATGGGAATGAGTGCAAACCAAGAATTGTGCCTTGTAAGCACGTCTGTATGTCGCCCTGGTGTGACGCCAAGATCAAAGAAACAGGAAACTAAAAATGCGACTGTATTATACGTGGGCGAATCACAACCCCCCACCTCACACACAAAAAGACTGCTGAAACAAAAATTACATACATTGAAATAAAACGTGTACAGTTGATTTTTTTGGCATTTTTTGTCATGTGTCATCCTGGCACTCTACGGATCATATGTCTATTTGCGGTGTTTCCCTTCACAGCGGCTCTAATTAAACTCACGTAGAAAAGGAAAACAAGTTCATCTTTTTACTTGACTGCCGCTCCTCGCCCACGGTATAAAGGGAGACATTTTCTTTCATCTAGGATCTCAAGTTTTCACTGGCGCGTGCTCCGCTCCTTTGTCCCCCGTATTCAATTATCACCTATTGCCATGCAAGCTTGCCGGTTGCCTAGCAACGGCCATGCTAACCTACCGAGCCGCACCCTTCCCATTATTCCCACTTTGCTCTGACGAAGGGCTAGCCCTCGAAACGTCAGAAAGAAAACTTTTCGTAACACACGCCGTTTAACTAAATCTCAACGCCTGGTTGTTATTAAATCATATGATAGTAACTGCAGGCTGTGCTAAGTTTTCGTTAAAAAGACTAAACCTAAGTCGTACTTACTTCGTTCCCTCATTGGTTAGTATGGAAGTTTCACTCCTTTTTGAAAAGTTAATGGCTAATAATATTTCTATTTTCGGGTTCTATATAGTGGCGTCTTAGCTGGTGGAAAAAATTGCTCCTTTAAGGTGCTTGAAGGAGCTGGGATATTAAGTAGGTCACGTGACCTGATTTCGACCCTTATACCCGGGGGGGACTCCCATATTTTTTGACCGGGGATGATCGTCAGAAATTTTCAGTTTCACCCCTAAAAGATACCAAACATGGCGGGCCATGGCGTGGCTCAAAAAATTTATTACCCTAAAAGATACCCTAAACCATGAGTTCTTATGTACCAAGTAGGCGCGAAGGACACAGGTAAAGGTGAAAGATACCCATCAAGAAATTTCCGTGTTTTTTTTCTAATTAATCGTCTTCTCGAATCGAATAATCTCTCTTCTTACACGGTTTTTAGAAGCACTATCATAAGAAAAAACAATTTGGACACAGTTTCGGCCCTAAAAGATACCAATCTCCCTAAAATTTATTGAAGATCACGATCACCCCTAAAAGAGACCAAACCATCGTGATTTTAACCCCTAAAAGATACGACGATCATCCCCGGTCAAAAAATATGTGTATTTTGTGTATTATTTACGAGCTCAAAACATCACATTTTCCTCAGAGACGGATATCGCAGGATAGCTGTCATGTACAGAAGACAGCTATTGGCGTTCCAATGACCATATTTGGGCAGTGCATCGATGTGCTGAATAATAAGGTAGTGTATTTGAAAGTCGAGAGGATACATTTGATGTATATTAAATAAACGGCCAGAATAAATTTAGTTTGTCAAAAATGTGGGTATTTTTTAGGGTATTTTCAGACTGAGGGGTATTTTTTAGGGTGGAAATTTTTTCCGACCAGGTATTTTTTAGGGTCAAAATTTGAGTTTCCCGACGGTCACCCCCTAGCATTTTAACCTTAGAGTACCCCCCCCCCCCCCCCCCCGGGCAATTTTTCCTTTCTCGCCTTTCAATTGGACCATTTTCCCCTTATCTCGCCTTTCAATTGGACCATTTTCCCCTTATCTGGACCATTTCCCCCTTATCTCGCCTTTCAATTGGACCATTTCCCCCTTATCTCGCCTTTCAATTGGACCATTTCCCCCTTATCTCGCCTTTCAATTGGACCATTTCCCCCTTATCTCGCCTTTCAATTGGACCATTTTCCCCTTATCTCGCCTTTCAATTGGACCATTTGATTTCCCCCTTATCTCACTTTATCTCGAATTAAACTCGTGGCGAGATAAGGTCCCATTCAGTGTAAAGATCAGCGTGTGTAAAACCACGTGTCTTCCTTACCATAATCTAGCCAGTATGTTACATTGTACTTGGACAGTGTGACCGCTATACTCTGGATTGCGTAGCGAAGGTCCTTTAGTCTCTCTGGTTCTAAGTAGCATTCATCATTATAGGCTCCGCTTGCAATTGGGAGTACCACAAAATGAAGATCAATAAAAGTCCGATGAAGCAACAACAAACTATGAATCGAATCATGGATGTTCTGGTGTTCCTGTACTGGAGTGTATTGCAGTACCGTCTCATACGAGGAGGCGTGCAGACCATTTCTCCTTATATGGCAAGAGGCGAGACTGAAATTGAAAGAAAGCAAAGGTCTATGAATGTATAACATCTTTCTCAGCCATCCAGGTTTGTCACGCAATTGTCACAAGCTACAAGTCACGCACTTAATAATCTACGTTGCAAATTGTTGTCATAACTAACCAAACAACATGTTTTTGTCTCATTTAGCATAAATCAGAGAATCAAACAAAGTCATTTTCATCGACATTTCGCTACAAATAATTAGTTTTAAGCACGTTCCTACCCAGAGCCTAGGCTTTAAATCGCTCGTCAAAACCCCGTTTGTAATACAGCTGTTATAATAGAAAACTTTCTATTATAATAGTGACTGGCGCGACGTAGGCACAGGCCCTAGAAATTTCATACACCGCCGATGATAAGAAGGTCCGATGCTATTGATAGACCGAACTATTGCTTACCGCTTCCATATATTCTCTGAGTTTATTTCGCGCGGTGTCCTCTAGAAACTATCACTCTGGTGTCCGATACTGCGACATTTGTAAGGCAATTTTTGGCATTTTAAGGTTTTAATAAACTCAAAGCATTATTTCAGAGGGATTCAAGAATGGCTTTGAAAGCTTTAAACCTTGAAAATGGAGCCCGGAGTAGTAGTTGCAAACAACACATGAAGTATACCCCGGAGTAGACGCGCTACAGTCGTTAAGGTCGTTGGAGCAACTATCTTTCCCATTTAGAATAATGAATTTAGAGTAATGAATTGTAGACAAACAGAAAAGGTAAAACTCACTCAGTATTCCATTATTCCTGTATTCTCAGTATTCCGGCCGACCGTGTTCTCTAGTATTTATTCAACCCCAGTTATAGTTCAACTCTTGATAACATTGCGTATGTCACGCCATCGGCGATGAGTGAAGTGCAGTGACGTGACAGAAAGTAACGCTTTGCTGGTATACATTGGGTAAAAAGAACCACTCACTCACTCTGAAATGACAAAAGAAGTCGGTTCGTTGGGAGAGGGGGGTTCATTTGCACCCGATGACCACCCCACCCACCCTACAGTTGACGTCATCGTTTGAATTTTTATCCGGATTCGACCGTCCACACACTAAAACAGCTAAAACGTCGATACAACGGTCTGTATAGGCGGATTTATTGTGACGTCAGTGTTTACATATTTGAAGCATCCGTGAAAATCAGCAAGCGTAACGGAGCTACAAAAAGAATTGTTCTGAATTTCAATAGCGTCTGGTGAAAAGTTTTACGTTCGTCATTCAAATTATGAGCGCATGGCGATAAGTTCAATTTACAGAAAACATGAGGGGTAATGAGCTTCTTGCCACCCAAGAAATTCAAGGCTATTGAAAATGCCTCTTTGCTCTTGAAAAATGTAAAAAAGATGTTCGCGAGATGAAATAATTACTATTCCTAAGAACTTATTGACGTTTACGTTCGTTTTGGAGGCACTACGCAGGTTTTTAAAAGTGAGTGGATTGCTGTGTCACTGTGTGGCAAACGGTTCATTAGCCTACATATTTTCACCAAAATGAACATTTAACTACGTCCCTGCAACTGAATGTTAAACCTTCAAATTTTCAGAGTAGGTTTCTTTTGCTGTCCGCTACTTATATTCAGTGCTGATTATTTTTCGAGCTCCTTCAAACATCCTGAATTTAGACCCTGCTTATGCAAATGAGCCCAAACTGTAAACACGAAATCCCCCTATACGGATTCGTTCTTATTCACTTTCGAGAGCGTTTTCAAACTTATACGGATTCGATAAAAACGATCATCGTGTTAGTGTGGACGGAAGGGAAGGCCTAAACGTATCAAAAAGTATACGGATTCTTCAAACGAAAACGCGTTAGTGTGGACGGGGTCTAAATTACGGAAAATGAGTGGCGGGCAATACAAAAGAATGGGCAATTGAAGCCTAGGAAAACAGTTGTCGCGTCATTTGAGGTTTTAGAAATATACTTTACGACTGTATCAAATGAATTTCAGGAAAAAAGTCATATTATGGATTTAAAATTTTTATTTCCCTTTCCTATTTTTTAAAAATGGATCAATAAATAAGTTTTTGTTCCATGCGAGATCTATATTTAGAAGTAATTAAGACGCAAAATTTCCGTAAGAGTGATTCACAAAAATAATTTATAAAGATAATTTAGAATAGCCGTCAAACGTAGAATACCTTTAATTCTATTCGGGATTTAATTATTCCAGGAATGCGTCAGGACGTTTGAAGATATGTATCAGAGCTATCAGCCACGACGCGCAGAAAGAATCAAGCCTTCTTCTTCGTGATTAAATCACATAGAATCGACTGTCTTAATTCTGCACGTGATAATACAAACCTGGCAACCATCAGATCCGTCTCCTCGTGACATGGTGAGATTTGTTCCGATGTATTCACAGGCAGCCCAAACTGACAACATGTGTAATAAAATATGTAAATATGTGGGAACTGTAAGAATGAATTTTATATCGTTTATCTGAGAAAATAAAGATATTTATATCACATACCTTCATTTGAGTCTTTCTTCCTTCCTTTATGCCACTTTGGGTTGAAATAGTGACATTTTCACATTTGCTCCGGTGTCTATAAAGATTGGAAGGCTGGCAACTCAGGCGCCATTTTGACAAATACCACGCTATAAACACGCTACCAGCTGTATTCGAGGCCCCGAATTCCACTCAATTTTCAATTATTTGGCATTTGACCTCGGAAACATTAAAGTCAGATGATGTATCTTTCCTACCAACTGAGCTATAACTTTCGAATTTGCTTTTTTTCCCGTTCTATTTTAACCTTTTCTAAAAATTTAATCGGCAAAACGGATGTTCAGTACGATCTGCTTAACAGTTTGCGAGTCACGCCACTCTTCCGACTTCTTGGCGACGGCCCGAAACCTTGAAAGTGTAGCGATAAGTCCCAAGAGGGCTGGGCGAGAAAATTGTTTTATTTTGCGAACGTCGTCCCCAAGGATTCTTCCCTGAGCCATCACACCACGCCGATCACGATCCAATGCCGATCACGATCCAAATGTGATGTATTTCACGTACCGGGTTGCATGTGACGTCACGGGGGTCATAGCTGGTGGTATAGAACAAAAGGTTCCAGCATGGCCGCCGCGCTATCGTAGTTTAATTCCCAAAGTAATGGTTGCAACCCAAGAATAGGGTGCTAATAAATTAAGAATGGATCTGAATCTGAAATCAATAGTACCACGGAGAACGAAGCATTGTGTATAAAGTGTATAAATGAACATTTTTGAAATAAATATAAGACCGAGGTCGGGCAGGTCTCCAAAGCTTAAATTTGTTCATTCCTCGAGGCTTCCCGTGGTCTAAGACCCCGTCCACACTAACGCGGTTTCGTTTGAATCCGTATACTTTTTGATACGGTTAGTTCTTCCGTCCACACTAACACGCTGATCGTTTTCATCGAATCCGTATAAGTTTGGAAACGCTCTCGAAAGTGTATCAAAACGAATCCGTATACATATCGTTTTAGTGTGGACGGTCTCGAATCCGGATAAAAATGAAAACGATTACGTCAACTGTGCCATTAATTTGAGACTGTCCTTGCACATGCTAACATCAAATGAAAATTGATCGCTTGTTTAGTTTGTTTGGAGCTAAATCTCCCGTCCACACTAACACGCTGCGAATCCGTATAAGTTTGAAAACGAATACTTTTGAAAACGCGTTAGTGTGGACAGGGCCTAAGGCACGCCGTAGACCAACTCGTGGCTTTCTTCCCTTGAAAGACGTACGAAACATCGCAATACCGCACTTCTCGCTGCGCTTGGTTATTTTGCAGTTTATTCGACAGGGCGGACATGAGCTATTAGTTTCTAACCTCGCAGTTTATGAGTGTTCTACTCAAGTTGTTCTTGAGTGGTCAAACTTTGATCAGCGCAAAAAAGTTTTGACATCTTTGTGCAGAGCAGCACAAAGAGCAGGTAAGGTCATTTTTATAACACGCTTTAAAACAATTCGATTTGTGCGCACCTCTTATTTGCCTGAATTTTGCATTCTCTTGCCTCTTGGTGCCTTAGCTTTGCATAATAAAGTGACTAAAAGTAGCGCTTTAAAACAAACAGGTTTTTTTTTTGGTAAGCTCGATCCCACATGGATAAATTTAGCGACAATCTGTAGTATATATACTTTGGCGAAGGTACAAGGGTAACACAGAAATTTCCTTGAGTTTTAGTCCCGCGTATGATCCCGCAGCTTGAGGACAGTTTTCCGTCTGAGACGAGTTTCTCGTCAGAAAAATTTCCTGTCTTATGTGAATTCTAGTCGGAATCTAGTCAGCTAATATTATCGCCTATGTTCGCACTTGAAATGAACAGTATCGATATACATAATGCAATGATTATAGCTGAGGATTTAATCACAACCTCTATAATTTACTATTACATAATCACATTTACGTCATATTATATTACTTTTAACTTTTCCCACACTAGAGAAATATAAAACTACGCTCAAGGAAAATAACATTATCTGGCGCACAAAACCTTACCAGAGGGATGTGTTTGGAGTATGATTCTCTAATTATGAGTATTGCCTGACAATTGGCCTGACTGATTGTAAAATTCCCCTATAACCCCTATAAATTAGCTATATACCACCCCTATAAATTAACCACCTGGTCTCTGAGATCGGAAATTATTCTCCCTAGCACTAACCTCACTCATACCTGTCATACCTGAGCTAGTATTCAATATTGTTGGGATAATTTTAATGATCATCAAAGAGAACTGATTAACCGCTGCCAACCAATTGCTGGTATCTAGCAACTGACCAAGAAAAAACATGATCATTTTCCCTTTTCTTTAACGAAAATCTAATATAATGCTAGCTTTTATTTCTAGTTAAGAAAATGTATACTATATTTTTTTGGAATCTGATTCCAACTGTCCATAGCTTACATGAGCGATATATATGTGTTTCGGATGTCTATACAACGGTACAAAAATAACGACACAGAAATATAAAGGACAAACTTTTTTATCGAGACAAAATCATCCTTCCCCTTATTCTCTTTCCCACTAAACTAAAGTCTTGAAAACGTGTTTACCCACCCTGATTTTGAAGCGCTTTTTCACAGACCATGTAAGGATGTAAGAACTCAAGAGCACACAAAAATTATACAGTTCAACATGCTCATTCAGCATGGGTGAATATTTGTTCACCATTTTTTGATGAACAAAGCTTGATGTCCCCATGAAACTTGGTAAACATTTTTCAATACATGCTCGGCGATGTTTAATGTATGTCCAATGCATGTTTAAACACGAAGTTCCAGTATAAAAGGGATGGCTCCTCCCACCCCAGCGGTCAATGACAATCAGCTGTCAAGGAGTCAACATGGCAGAACATTGATCTGACTGCTAAACTCGATACAATTTGATATAGAATCCTATGATATCTCTTTTTTGTGTAAATTGAGGACGAGATATCATCGATTCAAGTTTATTCAAAGTCTTCAGGTAGATTCCTCCGAAAATAGCACTCAACAAGGCGATATCGCACGAATCGCGCATTTTCGTGCTATTTTCTTAGCGGAATCTAGCCTCCTAAAGCTTTGAATAATCCCACAGCTCAATTCTTACTCGCGTGTTGATTGGCTAGAAACGAGTGAGATTTAACGTTACAGGTTACCCGCGCGCAAAGAGAGATTAATGACCCTCTGCCAAGAACATACGCATATTATTTTAAAGAGTAAACATAAGTTTAAATGACTTAAAATGTTATTGAATGTTGCAAATTGACCCGTGAAGTGCTATCTTCTTGCCACTCAGCTGATTTTCAGCCGATTTGAAAATTTTGCGCGAGTCGAGAGATGACGTTTTTTTTTTTTGACAAAGATTTGAAATTATTTTAGTGGAATAATTCGAGCTTTCAAGCGTCAAAGGAACCTCCGTGTTCAAACAAATGATGAATGGGCATGTTGAACTGGTTTGAATGACACCGGGGGGGGGGGGGGGGGGGAGGAGACTCCCCTATTTTATGGGCGGAGGTGCTCGTCGTACCTTTTAAGGGGTAAAATTCGAAAACTTGAAATTTTTCCAGATAGGTACCTCGCAGGGGTCCAATTTAGCAAACCAAGCAACAATGGTTTTATCAATATCACACTTGTTGGTACCTTTTAGGGGTCAAAATCAACTTAGCCACGCCCTTTAGGAACCTTTTACGGGTAAAACCGAAACAATGGTTTTATCAATATCACACTTGTTGGTACTCTTTAGGGGTCATAATCAACTAAGCCACGCCCTTCAGGAACCTTTTACGGGTAAAACCGAAAGATCCCGACTAGCATCCACGCCCCCAAAATAGGGGAGTCCATCCCCCTTGCATTACACATGACCCTTGACTTATCTCGTCCACAAATGGATAGGTCTTGTCTGGGAATGTTCGCAAATGGGCACAAGTTTGATGCATCAGCAAGGTGACTAGCTCTGGGTACATGTACAGGGGCGTAGCCAGCACAAGTGAGAGGGGGGGTTTCAAAATTCAAAAAATAAAAAACTCCACATAGATCTCGGGAAAAAACTAGCGTCTGAAGAAATTTGCTACATTTTATTGGAGCTTTTATTTGTTGTCTATTAAATATTTACAATTTTAGTAGTAAGTCGGTCCAGAACAGAGGCGAGGAGAGGTTCCGCTGCGGGAGAGGGGGGGTTCCGGAACCCCTGGAACCCCCCTGGCTACGCCCCTGATGTGTGCTGTGAAATGGCACTTATTTCTAAATGGCAGAGAACAGTACTTTTATGACAGAACAGTCTACCCAGCAAATGACCCTGACAATCATATTCCGCGCTTTCTTATACTATTTCTCTATCTAGTAGGTATACGTTCTATTTACGAGTCCTCCAAAATAGGAGTCTGAATTCCCATATCAGTCAAAACCTCCTGAATACACTGAAGCAAGAGCTCCATGTCTTTAGGGAACAGATAGCCAATGTTGCCGATACGGAAGCAGTCGGCATTGGTCACTTTTCCGGGATAAATCACCTGATTCTTGTCACTAAGTCGTTGATAGAACTGTTGGAAGTCAAAGTTTGGGTGCTTGGGGAAGTGGAATGACGTGATGATATAGCCCTCATGTGTATCATCTAGGAACTCATGGAAGCCAAGCTTTCTCATGCCGTCACCAAGTATGTGGCGATTTTCCATGTACCTGTGTTGTAGCAGATGAAAAGAACGAATTTGATGGAGATGGAAGAATACTGCAGTGGCTCTAAAGGGGAAGGGGATCTAGGGGGTTAGGCTTTACCATTTGTCAAAACATCCGGTTCTGGTTGGGATGAGATGGTACAATCAATTTTGTGTTCATTCTGGTTGGAACGAGTGGGTTGTCTCTAGAGGTTGTCTCACCATCCCAGTTGGAACGAACCAATCGGAATGGTTTGTACCATTGGTGTGCCATTATGACCAAATAAGGTAACCAATCCGAAATTAGCAAACTGTTAGGATTTCATCCCAACCAGAATGTTTTGTACCATTGAACGCCAATCAAACCAACTGGTTATCCTTGGCAAAATTAGTAAACACTCTAGGACTAGAGAACATTCAGATAGCAGACGAGGGGGCTGGGGGAGAGGGAAGGTGCACTCTTGATTTCTCTCCCCTCCCCTTTAGAGCCACTACACAGAAAGTCAAGGACAGGGAACACATTTTAAACTGGGGAAGAGGCCTGTTACAGACAATGCATGCCCCCTCCTCCCCATGTATGACAAATGCATATTAGGATAAAAAGCGAGGCCTTGCTATTTACCTTACTCTAGGAAATTAACAATGCACGGTGACAACAGGAAGAAAATTTATGTTACACTAAATTAACTTCAAAAGCATTGACTTTTCATTGACGCCAATTAAGAACATATGCATAATTCGCGCGCCTTATTTGGTATGGAGGCCGGTGCCTGGTACATGTTAGCTTGCTAGCCTGCTGTGCATGTCAGCTTAATCTTGTCTGCGACTTGTACAGTGCTAGTTTAGTAACTTCTATTCAACATTATACATATTTTTGGAATTTTCTGGGGAATGTAAGCTTTTCGTTGCTGATAAGATGCGGGAACGCTTTATCTCAGTATAGTTGCACTTTGCTTGACATATCTTTTGCACACCATCTCCTTTTTTGTTTGGCAGTTTGGTGGGCTGAGAGGTTTATTTGAACGGGTCGGTGAAAGAACCGCCTAAGTGATCTTTGGGACTGTTTTTCGATTTTCCGATTTTTGACAAACAAACTGCGGAAACATTGTTAAAATAGCCTAAAACTAGCCTCTCTGCATTTTCCCACAAAAATCGCTGCGAGAACGCTGTCAAACGGCCTCTAACCAGTGGCTTTATCAACAACGACCTAAGAGACTATTCAGATTGTTTATCGGTTGTTAAAAATTCTGCGCAAATCATGTTCAAATAGTCTAAGTTCCTAAAAATCGCGGTGAGGACGATGTAAAACGACCTTAGCCTTAAACCCTTAACCCTAAACTCTATCAAACCCGAACTTAAATCTAATCCGAAGGCTAAACCTAACCCTAGAAGTGGCACTAAGCCAAGGATTTTGCCTATAAAGCCGCCAAGATTTGTCTATTGTTTTGAATTCAAAAGAGCTTTTCATCATACCTGGCGCATTGTTAACCCTTTGTAGCCCGAATTTATCTCAGTAATTTCGCTTATTTTGCAAGGTTCTTCTACTTGAAAAAGTAAAAGACTTCCTGCTCTCCCCCCCCCTAAAAAAACCCTCTCCCCCCCCCCTAAAAAAACCCCGCTGTTTGTAAAGACTAAGGGCTCACCCTTTTCAGTGAAGACCGTTGGATTCTTGATTTCGCTTGTCGAACAGAGAGCGAGCCATGAATTCGCTTTATAAGTGCTTTTTTCAAGTCATTTTCTACTACAGGAGCCACTTTGCTTGCACCATAAAGCAAACAAAGTCGGTAGAGACAAACTTGTGGAAGAAGTCACAAGTGAGGAGCAAATTTTACGAGCAAAATCGAGTCACAAAGAATTTGGCAGGCCGTGTGATGACTCGTCTAGTATTATGAAGCGTCTCTGTTGTTCTGTAGCAGGATTTCAGCACTGTCAAGACAATTTGGGTTAGTTTTGAATCGAAAAGAATGCATTCGGCGCAATATTCAGTTGACAGGTGCAAGTGACTAGGCACTTATAAAAAAATATCTAAAACCGGGGCTAGGGAGGAAGTGCTGTCAATTTTTAAAAGTTTTACCCATAATGCCTTGCGCTTGAAAAAGGGAAGACACCGTTTTACAGCGATCTCGCGGCGATTTTTTGGGGAAAATGCAGAGAGGCTAGTTTTAGGCTATTTTAACAATGTTTCTGCAGTTTGTTTGTCAAAAATCGGAAAATCGAAAAACAGTCCCAAAGATCACTTAGGCGGTTCTTGCACCGACCCGTTCATTTGTAGTTAGCGCTCGGTTCTTTGATATCTTGCTTTCAGTTCTTTCTGCAATAAACTTCTCATTGTGCCAAACAAAATTGGAGTCGTGTTATCTTTATAATAGATAGTAGTATTTCCTACTGCGAGAATTGGATTATTTTGATAACCTTATTAAAATGCATAATTTGCGCGCCTTATTTGGTATGGAGGCCGGTGCCTGGTACATGTTAGCTTGCTAGCCTGCTGTGCATGTCAGTTTGATCTTGTCCGCGACTTGTACAGTGCTAGTTTAGTAACTTCTATTCAACATTATACATATTTTCCCACCCTCCCACCCATACGGTGGGCTGAGAGGTTTATTTTGTAGTTAGCGCTCGGTTCTTTCTTGCTTTCAGTTCTTTCTGCAATAAACTTCTCATTGTGCCAAACAAAATTGGAGTCGTGTTATCTTTATAATAGATAGTAGTATTTCCTACTGCGAGAATTAACACGCTGGGCTGGCAATTAATAAAATCCAGCCAGTACAGTATTACTCCGAGAGTTTTAATTCCGTTGCAGCCAAACTTCACATGTAAGTAGTACATCAAACGTTCAAGGTATCTATGGTTCTTTACTTTTTCAAATTAACGAATTTGGGCGGGAAAATGACATCAAGAACATGCCATGAAAATTTCAAATTGTTGTACGACTATTAGCATCCTCTGCTGGCAACTCTGTGGTGGCTAAAAGCAAATGCAGGTGAATTAAAAGTTAATTAAAATACAGAAAATGAGTGGCGGGCAATACAAAAGAATGGGCTATTGAAGCCTAGGAAAACAGTTGACGCGTCATTTGAGGTTTTAGAAATATACTTTAGGATTCTATTGACTGAATTCCAGGGAAAAAAGTCATATTATGGATTTTTAATTATTTACCCTGACCGAGACCTTAAATTAACACACATTTTTAAAAATCATGTAAATTGTTGATTTCCTAGAATAAGGTAAGCAAGCTTTAATAGTCTAAGAAAACTTTTTCTCACAAGACAAGAAATGCAAACAAACATCACCAATAGTTTTTCACGTGTTTGTCATCAAACATTGTATTGTATTCGCTCTCACCTTTCTGCTCTCCCTACAACTCCTCCTTCTTGATCCAGTTCTTTTAAAGCTGTCCGGAAAGCCAACATGGCATGCGTGGCAGGTGTGAACCTAAACTGACCAGATTTTTCAAGTCCTTCAAACTGGTCGACAATGTCCAGGGACAAAGTACGTGATTGGCCACGGCAACTGAGGAGATGGTTCTTGTTGGCGATAATGAATGAGAATCCTGGTACACCTTCAATACACTTGTTTGCTGAGCTGACCATGTATGTGATGTGAGTGTTGTCAAAGTTGAGTGGCACTGCACCAAAGCTGCTCATGGCATCTACAAAGAAGTACGCATGTGGGATGTGCTTCTTGATTAGTTTGCCGACAGACTCAACTGGATGGATGACACCTGTTGATGTCTCACAGTGGACCATACAAACACCACTCAGGTCTTTGTTCTTCATTAGGACTTCTTCAACTGCTTTGAGATCAGCTTTCTGGTTTTCTTCTCCTTCAAGAATAACCTAAACACAAAACCATCAATGGCCTGCAACTAACAAAACCCAACACATCATAAACAATACAAAGTAGATAGTTTTGGATAGTCTAAAAAATTTGCAACCCCTTGTTGAGAAGGGGTGGGTACCCCTAATTCCAGGGTGGGTAATGCTAAACTATGATATGGAATATGATAAACAATAAGAATATGAATATGACTAGTAGTAATCATAGATTAGAAACATGTTCAAAGAAGGACTTTTTCAAACAAGACACGAGAAGGAAAACTTGTCTTCCCTTGAAATTTTCTTACAGAAGCCTAGCCTTCGACCTGAATTATCCAGGAGTGTCGGAAGTTCTGCAAATCATTCTGATAAAAACTTGGAATTGAAGCGAACTGTAACTATAAAAGTTTTCATAGGAAAGGAAACATGCAAAAGGATTTACCAGTTGAATTGATTTTTTGGTGTTTGCATAGAGACGAATCGCCTTGCAAAAACTTTCTCTCAGATAAAATAAACCTCTAGCCATTTTATTCTTGGCGGTGTGCGAAAGAATTTTCATTCAATGCGGCCGACATGTGGTGGCGAATTACTAAGCGAACAGAGTTTGATGAACCAGTTGCAAATGTGAAACAAAGATGACTGAGAACTTGATAAATTTTGAATGCGTCAAAATCTTGTAAAACCGGTTTCTAACCTGATTAGTGGCCTCAGTCTGATGTCGAGGGCTTGTGTCAAGAAAATCGCTCAAATCTTCTTGGCTTGCCAAGATTAGAATTGTGTTCTTCGAACGTGATAAACAATAAAATGTAATTGTAAATACAGGAACTACATTATTCAAACTTACCGTTTCGATGCCAGATATTTCACATATCTTAATTATTCGCTTTCCATAAGCTCCATTCACCAATATCAATAGCTTCCCTGCTGACTTAGGAGTAGCTGTTGTAATTACTGACTCAACAGCATAAGTTCCACTACCCTGTAAGGGAATTGCAGCAAACTCATTGGGGGAAACACCTGCAATTTCAAGAAGCTTGTGTCGAATGAACTTCACACAGTTCATGAAATCTTCATCTCGGGAGCCAACATCTCGTAACATGGATTTCTTGATCTCAAAACTAGTTCCTAGGGGTCCTGGGGTAAACAGCTTCTTGTCCTTGAATGGGAGATTAACCTCAAAATCTACAAAAGGAAACAATTTGTTACTAATAGAAGGGCATTGCTAAACAGCGAAACAGCGAAACGAGAAACAACGAAACAACCCGAGAAACAGCAAAAAATCTAGAAGGATTTGTCCGATCTCAACCAAACTTATAAGGAATCGCCACAGACACGTAACGAATGTCACTAAATGGACAAAAAGTGATGACCTCATCAATCACGTGACCGTGGGAAAATTCCTGATAACTTGAGAAGGAATGGACCGATCTCAACCAAACTTACGAGGAATAACCTCAGGCGCGTACCGGATGTCACTAAATGGTCAAAACGTGATGACGTCATCAATCACGTGACCGTGAGAAAATTGCTGATAACTTGAGAAGGAATGGACCGAACTCAACCAAACTTACGAGGAATAACCATAGGCACGTACCAGATGTCACTAAATGGTCAAAACGTGATGATGTCATCAATCACGTGACCGTGGGAAAATTGCTAATAACTTGAGAAAATGGACCGATCTCAGCCAAACGAGGAATAACCACAGGCGCGAACCAGATGTCACTAAATGTTTAAAATGTGATGACGTCATCAATCACATGACCGTGGGGAAATTGCTGACAACTTGAAAAGAATCTGTCAGATCTCAACCAAACTTGCGGGAAATAACCACAAGCACATACCACTGTGTTTTTCGATGGTCAAACATTGATGACATCATCAATCATGTGACCGTGAGAAAATTCCTGATAACTTGACAATAATGTGTCAGATCTGAACCAAACTTGAGGGGAATAACCACAGGCACGTACCAAATCTCACTAAATGGTCAACATTTGATGACGCCATCAATCACCTAACCGTGGTAAAATTGCTGATAATTTGAGGAGGATTGTGGGAAATGAAATGTAAAGGAGACCCCAGGAGAACTCTCCTGTCTTCTGAGCAGGGGTGCTTCTCGTACATTTTAGGGTTTAAAGTCAGGCCTCTGCTACCTTTCAGAGGGTAAAATTCGAAAACGTGCATTTATTCCAGATAACGTTAGAGGTCAGTTATAGCAAATCAACAACAACAACATCAAGAAAATCACACTTGTTGGTAGCCTGAATTTAAGACAAATTTTCCCTCTTAAAAAATGCGAGAGAAAATTACAAGGAAACTGAGACTTTCCTTACGGCAGCAAAAAATTTTCACAGAGAAAATCATAGAGAAAATCACCACAGAGATATGCCGTGTGATGCTCATTGCGCGCTGTGTGATACTCATTCCCAGTTCCTAAGCACTCCCGCTCCAGAGAGAGGGGATCCCCAGGGCAAGGAGCATGCACAGGGAGTGCGCAATCTCCTTGAAAATTTTCAAACTCATAATTTACCCACTTCCTGTTATTCACCTATCAATCTTTCTCAAGTTATCGCGCCAGGTGATTGATGACTCACCAAGTTTTAAAGTTTTATTGACATTCGGTACGTGCCTTTGGTTATTCCTTGTATAAGTTTGGTTGAGATCGCTCAAATCCGCCTCAAGTTATCTGCAATTTTCCCACGGTCGTGTTATTGATGACGTCATCACCTTGTAACCATTTAGTGACATCCGGTACTCGCCTGAGATTATTACTCGTAAGTTTGGTTGAGATCGGTCCATTCCTTCTCAAGTTATCAGCAATTTTCCCACGGTCACGTGATTGATGACGTCATAACGTGTTGTCCATTTAGTGACATCCGGTATGTGCCTGAGGTTATTCCTCGTAAGTGTGGTTGAGATCGGTCAATTCCTTCTCAAGTTATCAGCAATTTTCCCACGGTCACGTGATTGATGACGTCATCACGTTTTGACCATTTAGTGACATCCGGTACGTGTCTTTTGCGATTCCTTATAAGTTTGGTTGAGATCGGACAAATTCTTTTCGATTTTTTTGCTGTTTCTCTGACTTGATAAAATGAACAAAGTAATAGCACTGATCACAGGGTTTTTAGCATTATAAAATCAAGCTACACTAACTAATACTATCTTTACTTTTATTCACCAAATTCCTGAGCAGCACACCTTGCCAACAAAGGAATGAAAAAGAAACTGTTTTTGACCATATGGGACCCATATATCATGAAATGATGTAACACACTATTTCCTGACTGTTGATTGGATCCTTCCAACAATCCCTATCAAGTATGAGGTAATACTCTCACCCAAATAATATGGAGAGTTGGGCAGTTAAACTGAAAAGCAGAAATTCTCTCACTTGCACAGCTCTAAGAACTGCTGCCTTTGTTGGCCTTGCCAACTGGCTCAGCTGACTCGTCAGCAATTACTATGGGCCTGATGGACATTATTTTACACATCCCAGGTAAAGAAACAAACCTGGGATCCCCTTGGGTTATTAGACATTCCATGAAGGATTCCATGTCATCCCTGACTGGTATCCCAACATACATGTGGGATCCCATCAAAATTAGAGCTTTCCTAGGGCAGAGACTGGGGGAGGGGTTTCAAGAGTAGAGTGCAGATTTCAAAAACCAAAAGAATAAGAATGCAAGCAAATGAAAATATTGAGCAAGCTCAAATGGAAGGGGAAAAAATCAAGCACACTAAAAAAACATTCCTTTAGAGTCATAAATGGCTGAAAAAATTCCTGCAGGGCTGGGGCACTAAAAAAAGTGGGTCAGAAAAGATCCCCCAAACCACTTCTCTAATGGACTATGAATACATGATGAATTGAATTTAGCCCCCATCAATTAAAAAGAGAAAGGAAAATAAAACTTGCCCCATATTTTCAGTGTCTAATAGAGTGCTTCCACAAACTCTTGCAATACTTTAGCATAATACACTTGATTTTCTTTGTTTGATTTTGTCTATTACACTTTTTTCCATGGGTTTGTGGCTCCGAGCACTTCACTATCTTGAAAGATACTACTAGCACCATATCCATACCTGCCAAGCCCGAAAGTTCCAAAATTGGGAGATTGTGTTTCAAATACAACAACTGTATAAGAAAATTGCAAGAAATTTACCCGGAAGACATGTAGTAAATATATGGGAATTTTTAATTTTTCCCCCGGGAGACCATGAAATGCAGATTAAGGAGGCTCATAGCAGTTTTTCATGTCCTCACCCCCTGAACTTCAATGGTCTGTATCTCATACGGAAATGCACAGAACGGAAAGTCAAGTTACAAGTAAACATGCTATGGATTGTTTTTTGTGTCGACATATGTTTTGTTTACATTGGTGCTTCCATGGCAACATAATGGCGACCCTCCAAAAATTTTAAGTTGCAAAATTCACCCAGACAAAGAGAAATTTGGGCTAAACCCTCTTAATGCCAAAGACGCTAAGCTATAAGCATTACTTGGACAAAGTTTGAAGAAAAAGTAGCATCGCGTTTCCGAAATATAACGCGATCATTTTTTTTCTTCAAAAAAATAGAATTTTTTAGCCTACTTTCTTGACCCTCAATCTATGCCTAAAAGCTTGTAGTGATTTAGTTTTCAGTTCCGCATAAAAACCGAGGCATTTTCTTTAAGCACAGAAAATTTCAAAGCCACTGCTTATTCCGATCACGAGAATTCTGAAAAGTTTTGAAAGCCTTTTCTTGCTCACGCCAAACTCAAACAACTAGTCCTGCGTTTCAATGCCTAGTTTAAAAAATCCGAGATAAATCTTTGTCTAAATCTTCCCAAAGAGAGTTCAATTATTCTATACCTTGTTGATGTATTTTTTAGAGCCACAATTCTTTAAAAAAGCCGCAAAAAAAAATTAAATCTTGATGCTGTGTTTCGCTTGACTTGAAAGCGGGCAGCTTTCCTGTTTAGGTGTGTATATTTCTTGTACTCATTTCAATATTTGTCAATACGATTTTGTTATCACGGCTCATTGTCTTTGCTACACTAAAGTTGAATATTTAGTAACGCAATACGGTCAACTTCGAATTTTACAACTTTCTCTTCAATATAAGACATTTGAAAACACATTATCAAACACAGGAAGATTTTAAAACTTTATCAAATTTCTTTACTGTTTCTTTTCCGTCCGAAAGATAGTTTCGAAGAGTTACGCTCTTCGAAGAGTTACGCTTAGATGGAAAATTGCATAAGAATCAATGAGCTGTGATAACAATACTGCCGGCCATGCTTTGACATAGTGAAAGAAACATATCCTAAATGGGAAACAAGATTAAAACTGGCCGCTTTCAAGTCAAGAAAAACACCGCATCAAAATTTAATTTTTTTTCGCGGCTTTTTTAAAGAATTATGGCTCTAAAAAATACATCAACAAGGTATAGAATAATTGAACTCTCTTTGAGGAGATTTAGACAAACATTTATCTCGGATATTTTTTACTAGGAATTGAAATGCAGGACTAGTTGTTTGAGTTTGGTTTGAACAAGAAAAGGCTTTCAAATCTTTTCAGATTTATCGCGATCGGAATAAGCACTGGCTCTGAAATTTTCTGTGCTTAAAAAAATGCCTCGGTCTTTATGCGGAACTAAGAACTAAATCACTACGAGCTTTTAGGCACAGTTTGAGGGTCAAGAAAGTAGGCTAATAAAAAATTCTATTTTTTTTTAAGAAAAAAAATGACCGCGTTATATTTCGAAAACGCGATGCTACTTTTTCTTCAAACTTTGTCCAAGTAATGTTTATAGCCTAGCGTCTTTGGCATTAAGAGGGTTTAGCCCAAATTTCTCTTTGTCTGGGTGAATTCTGTAACTTAAAATTTTTGGAGGGTCGGCATTACGTTGCCATGGAAGCACCAATGTAAACAAAACATATGTCGACACAAAGAACAATCCATAGCATGTTTACTTGTAAAGTGACTTTCCGTTCTGTGCATTTCCGTATGAGATACAGACCATTGAAGTTCAGGGGGTGAGGACATGAAAAACTGCTATGAGCCTCCTTAAGGACGGTGCCCACAAAAACGAAGATTTTTTTCGCACTTAATGACTATGTGGTAATGAAAGGTAATGTGAGAGGCTATCTATTTCCGATAAAAAAAGATAGGGTACCCACGCAAGTTTTTGAGATAACCCGGCCCAACTCCCAAAAAAATGCAGAATTATCGTTTTTTTAGAAATTACGAAAAAAAATACTTTTACTCGATAGTTTTATTTAAATTCTACTTTCGCTCGTAAAAGCAGCAGCTGTTATTACATTTGTTGGATTCCATAACAAATGTTTGTCAATTTCGGCTTTTAAAGGTATTTTAGGGGGTAAAATTTCTACAAAATTCGCTACTTTATGCGTTAAAAAATAGCCTCAGCATATTTTTCGCACGTTAAAAATTTGCAAATACGATGCGGAGGTTTTATATTTTCAAATGATGTAAAAAATATAGGGGTAGCCACGCAATTTTCAGAAATAATCGTGCCTTTTAACAGCAGGTAGAATGGTAATGTGACAAATCTACGCACCCCTCCCCTGTGAGTAGAAATTGACATTCAAAATGGCGACTCTTTAAGCAAGAGGGGAAAAGTGGAAAATAAAAGTAACTACGAGGTACATTGACTAAAAATCACTTTTATATTGATTTTAGATAAAGGTGTAGTATATTTGATTCCACAATTAATGACAAGCAGGTCGAGTTTATTGAAAAAAAAAGGCCAACTTACGAAGTCGGGTTCTCTTTCAAACGATAACGACTTTTTTTTGTCATTTACAAAGCGAGTCTTGGTCAAGCCCCGGGTCAAGCATTATTGAAATGAAACTGCACTTACGGCATATAACTTGAAGTGTAAATAAACATTAAGTTTTCTGATTCATTTGTTGTTATTTTGCGTAAAGTCCGTAAAGATATCTAGACTTTTAGGTATCAAACCTACGGCTACTTTTACTCAGAGAACAATTACGATATTTTTAATAAATGTAAACCTTTGTAGGTTATTTCCCCAATAAATTTCCAACTGAAGGTAATTTACAGAGAAAAACAAAGAAAAAAAGAAGAAAAAGGAGAAAAAAAAAAAAATTCCACGGCCGCGGGTGAGTTCCGAACCCGGGTACTTGCAGTGTCACTTGCAGTCCGTCTAGCGCCTTAGCCAACTGCGCCATCAACACTTATCTGTAAATGTCATTGATTAAAATGCTAGATATACAGAAATCCGTGTAGAATGCGCGAGCAGGATGCGCAGTAACATTAGTAGGCACCGTCCTTAAAAGGAAAAAATCTAATGCTTGTAAATATAATGCCATGGCGTTACCTTTTTCCTAATTTTATTTATTTTCGAAATAAACTTGTCTTGTCAAAAACCAGGAGTCTCGATCCCACATAAAAACCAGGAGAGTTGGCAGGTATGATATACTAGAGTATATCATACCTGCCAACTCTGCTGCTAGTATATCATACCTGCCACTGTCTTCACCAAGGAAATGGCAGTAATTGATAGAAGTGGCTCTCATTGGCCAGGGAAACATTACAAACCAGCTAGACTCAGGAGGAAGACCCTTGTACATTTTACTTTTCTAAATAATTTCTTTTGATATATTATTTATTACACATCAGTCTTTCCACATACAAAGAGCCTGGGTCCCCTGTGGTAGCTCCATGTGCCAGTTTGTCAAATAAAAGCAAACAATCTTGACAGCTGTCACCACACCAAGTAAGCAACTAAGACTGAACTTCCTTCCTCGCACAGACAAAAGGACAAACTATGCTGCTTTTGCTTCTTATTCTCTTGAGTTGAGAAATCCAAAGGCCGTAGAATTCGTATTGAATTCGTATTAAATGTTTTTCTATTAGGTTTCTAGACAGATATAAACTTTGAAGAATGGTAGCTTTGTGTTAGAGTGGGAGGGCGAGGAAGACTGACCTGAATCAGGCGGTGGAGCCGATGAGCAGCGTGCTAGAGGTACACAAACCACTCTAGCACCACTACTAAACACCTTGCTATGTGCTAAGCGAGTTGATCTTGCAAATGCTAGTCGTAAAGCCATAACGTCTGCTGATCTATTGTGCTGTGCATCCACACGTACAATCGCCAGCTCTGTTGCCGTGAAGAGGAAATCTAGCACGTGACAAACGACACGTTGCTGCAAAATGGAAACATTAGGGGAGGGGGGTCGGGATATGCACAACAAGACGCTACAGGCAGGGAGTATTAATTACCTACTGCTGAGTGGCGGTCTTTTTCTTTCGCGGTATTCGGGGTGAAAGTAACGAACCTGATATCACATGCGCGTCCTATTTTCAGGGGATTTGTCTTTTAGGGAACAACGTTGGGGAATCGAGCGCCAAGGAATAAATTTCTCTACGCCTGCCGGAATCAGGGAAAGCAGGCGCCTTATGAATAGTTTTTGTTGTATTTTTTAAGTAAATTTGTAATTTTAACTTGTAAAAGCACTATTAGCAATTAATGTAATGTCGCTCTGTAAATTTACTTATTATTTAAGCATACCCGAGCCGACAATAAAACTGAAATACCAGGGGCGCTTTCCCGGTCAAAAGTCAAAATGCCTGGAAAGAAAGTTCAAAAATTTGGGACAAGCTTTTGAGCTTACCCCAGAACCTGAAACTTTCAATGAATCATGAAAACGCGCTTTCCATTTTTAATTAACATTGTAAACTCAGTGGCGTTAAGGCATGGCTCAAAACCATTTGCTTGAAAAAAGGGATTATTCTTTATAACTCGTGTTCTATTGTATGGATCTTCATCAAAATTGGTCGGTACAATAATTTTAACAAGAGCTTTATTTTGACATATTTCGTTACCATAGAAACGGTTATCACGTGACTCCGTGGCGGCCATCTTGGATTTTTATTTAGACCCTCTGAAGATACACAGAAAAAGGTGAAATTGAAAGGTAAACACATATTTAGATACAGGACAACTTCCTTCAAATTAAACTAATTGGATATCTTGGTATTTCTCAAGAAAAAAGAAATTATCAAATTTTTCGTGCTTTTGAAATCATAGGCTTCCCAGGATCATTGAGCGAACTTTAGAGTTGATAGTTCGCAGTTTTATAGTGTCGCTGTGTGAAGTTTGACTGAGTTCGATGAGCGCTAAAATATGAGTACCTACGAAAAATAAAAAAGTTTGAAAAATACCCTTATCTAGTCCTTTAGTACTTTAATAAATCACTACTAGCATTTATTCGGTCAGAAATACACTTTTAAGCGAGTTTTAGCCAATTTTATTGTCACCTCTCACACTACTATATGTTCTGGAAGGCCGCAAACTGCAAAATTCAGAACGATCAGCGATCCAAAAATTTCCCTCGATTTTTTCCCAAAAATCATCGTCGCTTGCTCAAACAAACCTCGCATAATAAAAGTAAAACTATTCAGCTTTGTTGTTTACCTTTCTCGTGGAAATCAAACCCTCTCTGGCTGATATAAATGGAGAATCTTTTCAGCCTCGTCCATTCGTCCTGAGAGCAATGGCGGCCCCGGCATTCAATCCCGTTCCAAAACACAAACCGTTGAGACATTTTTTCTCCAGTCGAGGGGTGGGCCAGACATTGTCTCAGGCTCTAGTCACTTCCCGTCCTAGACCCGGTAAAATGTTTTTGGGCGTGATCATTGGATTTGAATCAATCAAGTCTATCTCGCCGGTCACGCATTCGCGCCCAAAAACATTTTACCGGGTCTAGGACGGGAAGTGACTAGAGCCTGAGACAATGTCTGGCCCACCCCTCGACTGGAGAAAAAATGTCTCAACGGTTTGTGTTTTGGAACGGGATTGAATGCCGGGGCCGCCATTGCTCTCAGGACGAATGGACGAGGCTGAAAAGATTCTCCATTTATATCAGCCAGAGAGGGTTTGATTTCCACGAGAAAGGTAAACAACAAAGCTGAATAGTTTTACTTTTATTATGCGAGGTTTGTTTGAGCAAGCGACGATGATTTTTGGGAAAAAATCGAGGGAAATTTTTGGATCGCTGATCGTTCTGAATTTTGCAGTTTGCGGCCTTCCAGAACATATAGTAGTGTGAGAGGTGACAATAAAATTGGCTAAAACTCGCTTAAAAGTGTATTTCTGACCGAATAAATGCTAGTAGTGATTTATTAAAGTACTAAAGGACTAGATAAGGGTATTTTTCAAACTTTTTTATTTTTCGTAGGTACTCATATTTTAGCGCTCATCGAACTCAGTCAAACTTCACACAGCGACACTATAAAACTGCGAACTATCAACTCTAAAGTTCGCTCAATGATCCTGGGAAGCCTATGTTGAAATATATGATATTGCGAAAAAATGTCTTTATTAAAACATGATCCACGATATCCAATTAGGTTTACAGAAAGACTAATGATAGAAAGATTATGCTGAAAAGAAATTTCTATTTTTCATCTTCTCTACATACCTGCACGGGCGCTAAAAATTTCATCCAAATGGCGGATGGTGAGTCACGTGACATCGTTACCATGGCAACAACAATTTAATCGAAATCAGAATTCCGAAACGTGTATGTGGGCCAAGTTTGAAAGATTTTCGTTTAAAAATAACGAAGTTACAAAAAAGCAGGACCTCGTTTTAGAGCCATGCCTTAATGCCACTGAGAAAACATAATTGCCCCGGAAAGACGCTTTTTAACCAGTATTTTAATACCAAACAATTGTGACTCCATCATAGGGCTTGAACCACTCCATTTGAATTCCAGGAAACCAGAAATTTTTGCCAAATGGAAAGCGGCCGTGGAGTTGTACTAGGAGCACACATGCATCGCGCCGTGTAGTCCATGAGCCAGCTGATTTTTCATTACCAAATTGCAAACAAATTGATAGTGGTATCAATTTAAAGGTTGTATTGTGCAAAGTTAAAATTCATATGATAGCCAATCTGAATTGGTAGCTTTCACTCGTTAGGGCGATTTCCTTGATTTGCACCGCGCATCTCTTCTGCGCACGGACGCGCGCGCATTTTGTTCGAAATAAGCCCGTTGAAAAGTGCGCGCGCTGGCCAAACAAACAACATAGAAAAGCTTAGGATTTATGGTTATAGCCATTACTACCCAATTTGTTTTCTCTAAAATCGATCATCATACCACTACTGATAATATTTCCAAAGTAGAAACAAATCGAGTTCGTAGAACATGTATTATTTTCCATAATTTGCGCGAATATTCAGTTTGAGCCAATTCAAGATGAAACAGCTGTTCTTGGTATCAAGGAATGAATGAATTCTAAACTGAATTATAATAAGAGACAAGAAAACAGCCCGTCACTTCGTGACGCTAGAAGACTCAACCTGAGTTCCCCCTTCCATAAACTGCTGATTTACATTACTAATGATTACTAATGATAAATAAATGAAGGTGAGCCCCAGAGCCTTTTTTGTATGTTTTGCACTGGTCGTGTGAGTCAGTACGGCTCGGAAATCTGTCTAATAAGTCCGAAGAACCCGCTAAAATTGAAAACGCAAGCCTATTACACAGAAAAACCATTTGACTTCGGAATTGTTTGCATGTTTATTATATCTCAGTAAGGGAAGAGAAGAAACAGGTAAAAAACTGTTCTAAGAAATTTTTAGTTTATCATGGTTTTTTTTAGAGAATTTCATTCGTGCGCTCTGTAGGCAGTGGCAGTGGTGTAAGTTTGTTCAAACTTGAATGAAAATTTTTCTCAGCTCGAATCTTTCGAATTAAAATTATCCCGGCACATAATAGTAAGTAATCTGTAATAGAACCATTTAGTTTTGAATGTCTATGGTGCTTTCGGCTGAGGGAAATGAGTTATTTTTTAGTTTATGTGGGAGATTTCAACATGGCCGCGATGGCGGCTTTGTCCGCTCGCTGAAAAAATCGCTTGAATTAGAACTTAGCCAAAGGTGAATCTTTTCCAACAAAAACACGCCCACTTGAGAGATTTTCTTCTTCTCTTCGGGTGTGTGTCCTTCGTTTTGCGATACAGCATAAGGATTTACACTTTGAGAATATTATTCATGGCTTTGCTTTGTGTAAATTTGTCACTCATTTCGCCTTAGTGCGCGAACAGGAAAGCAAGGCACTGGTGTACGTTTGTTCAAGCTGAATGAAATTTTTTTCTCAAGTTAAAGCTTTCGAATAACAATTATCCCTGCACATTCCTGACAGTAATCTGTGACAGAACTATTTAGGTCTGAATGACTATGGTGCTTTCGGCTGTGCGAACTGAGTTCTTTTTTAGTTTCTGTGGGAGATTTCAAAATGGCGGCGATGGCAGCTTTGTCCCTCGCTTAAGAAATCGCTTGAATTAGAACTTAGCCCATCTTTTCCAACCAAAACACGTTCACTGTCGAGATTCCCACCTTCTCTGCAGGTTTGTGAACTTCTTTTGGCGAAACGTTTGCGCAGACAACCCGATTATAATAGTATAGATAAGTGTTCTAAACAAATGATTTTTGATTTGCAAAATATTTTTTAAATATTACATTCTTAACTTAAACTTATTTTTTAACGTTTTTCTTCTGGAAAGTTACTCAGAAAATCAACTAGGAAAAGAAAATCAAACATCCCGCACACGGTTTTCTAAACACTGCATGCGTCTATCATCTCCACAAATTTGATGCAGATTTAAAACATGTCCCACCTAAAGGTCCAAGAAGTAGAACACGGAATTTCACGGTTGGTTGGCTAGCTCCGCCTCATGTGCTGAGATAGCTACGTCACGAAGAATAATATTATCGAAAATCGTAAATTTGCCAATGTAGTCTAAATAAAGCTATACTTGTACCTTCTTATAACCTCACCAGGTTTATCCTTCTAATATTCAGTAGTCTTTCCACAATTTTCCAGTGCTCCTTCACTCCATGTTACAAGTATCTATACTTTTTCAGCTACCTACTTGTGCCAGTGGCTGCCGACGATTCATCTTTATCTTTTCTGAATTTCGTTTCTTGGACTGAAATGATACAATATCTTGCTCGCTACAGGTCAAATGTGGCTGAAACTCCTTGGATGTCCACGTCTAGCAAGTTTTCCCAACCCTATTCCAAATTCTTACAAGCTTTCAACAAATTTTAACTGACTACCGACATGCGGACCCCCCCCCCCCCCCCATCCAGACCCTGTTTCAAGAGCTGTCAGCAAAATTGACCACGTGTTATGCAAATTACTTTGGAAAAAAAAACGTGCGTTTTCTCACGCGTGTAGTATTAAATCAAAGCTATAAGCTATCGCCAACTCGTGGGTAATGAAGAGTGAAGAGGGCAGGGGAAGGCTCTCATATTGAATGGGTGGGGTTGCTCATTTTAAAAAAAACTGAAATTTCCCGGAAAAAATCCGGGGGTGGGGGGGGGGGGATCCAATATTTTTGGGGCGGGGGTGTTCGTCGTACCTTTTAGGGTTTAAAATTAGGCCTCTGGTGCCTCTTAGGGGTAAAATTTGAAAACTTTCATTTTTTTAAAGATAGGTACCAGTTAGGGGCCCGTTCTAGCAAATCACGCTTGTCTGAAGCCTGAATTCAGACGTATTTTCGCTCTCAAAAAAATACAAGAGAAAATTACGAGGGAAAAATCGTCTTTTTGGTACCTTTTGGGGGTAAAGTCGAAGTTCCCGACGAGGTTATGATTGGGTGTATGCATATTGTTGTGTGTTAAGTCCGAGGATTTACCAGGTACTACCTCCTTGATAGTAACGACCCATGCATACATGTCAGTATGGCCAAGAAGAGTGACCCATGCTAATACACCATGGTGCATCCAGTGAGATACAAGGCTTTGTAGACACACCAGTAGAGCACCAGATGATCAATGTAGAAACCAGCCTGACCAGCCATGAAATACAAAACGACA
The DNA here is from genome assembly GCA_033964015.1 of Scolanthus callimorphus. Taxonomy (NCBI): domain Eukaryota; kingdom Metazoa; phylum Cnidaria; class Anthozoa; order Actiniaria; family Edwardsiidae; genus Scolanthus; species Scolanthus callimorphus. The sequence goes on from CM066915.1 coordinate 9,220,182, forward strand.
ATCACCATAAGAGGCCACCAAGATATATCTCATGAACTGTATTTTGTGTATGATACTAGGTGCTGCTGTATGGCAAAATTTATGAGCAAGAAATTAAATATTATGTCGGCCTATGTAAAGGGAGGAGACAGGATCCGGGATCCAGCTATATGTGAGGTTTGGGATCCGGGATCCAGAGTATGTGATCCGGGATCGAGAGTGTAGTCCGGGATCCAGCGAAATTTGAGGATTGGGATCCGGGATCCAGAGTTTGAGATCCGGGATCCAAAACTTCTGTAGATCCCTTTACATGGGCCGACTTATGAAGAGAAAACCTGCTTGGGTAAGCAGGCGAGAGTTCATTATTTACCAAATATGGTCATAAACTCGCCACGAATAAGGTTCGCCATTACATGTTTCAACTAAGTTATATGTTTCTGGGCCTTTCTGGTGTTTAATAAGTAAGTTCGGTAAGTTTAGCCCTCCCCCTCCCCCCTAAATTATGATATATCCTAAGATAGTAGGGGCAGATTCTCAAACGTGAGGCTCTGAGCCTCCCCACCCAATTATTATTATATTGGGCTGTTCCGTTACCGGTCGCTGTGTCTGACTCTGGAATTTCCAGAGGGCCATTTTTTACCTTGGAATCTCCACAGGGTATTCATTTGCAACTGGCGAATTTCCATTGCGCGCCCACAAGAGAATGATAAACATGGGTTGCTTCAAATTTCCACAGGGGTTGTACTGGAGCCCGGAATTTCCACAAGGGTAGACTTTTTTTGAAAATTTGGAGTTCCGCGATAGGGGGTACGGTTTATCGAACAGCCCATTATCACTAGTCTCCCTCGCAGCCCATTCTTTGTGTCGGCCATGCAAAGTTTCCTTCCGACACAAAGAACGGATTACGAGGGAGACTACCAATTCTCAAAACGGCGAAAAAGGAAAAAAAACGCTTAATCTGCAGAAGTTCAAACCGGGTTCTGTCACAATAAGACTTGCAGGTGCATGTAGAAGTTTGATTTTCGAACGGAGATAGAGCTAGTGCAACATTCATAGATTTAATCTGGGCCGTCCTGCAAAGCATAAAGCAAACGGAGAAGAAAATATATTGCCGATTTCAGCTGAAAACGTTTTCTACAAAAAAAGCTTCAAAACATGTTTTTTTTTTTTCAAGCCCAGCAGATTTCAATGTTGCGTGTAATATGATACTTTGGCCTGACGTTTGGATGAACGTGATTTAAAAATTACAGTAGACTGTGTTGCTTTGTTTGTCATTACGGCTTCATTCGTGTTTCTGTCTCGGCCCTGAATTCCGATCTGGCAGGCCAAATAAAAGGGTGAAGAAATGTATTTTAGCCAATATCACTTTTTCTTAACTTGCTCTGATAAGCACGTGCTCTAGGGATCTAATGCAGGTTCATGACCTTCCTTTATTGTTATCAAACACTTCCAAAAGGTTAAGGGGCATGGATCACGGAAGGTTCAACGGTTACATAATCCTGTGAATTGGAATTCCGAAAATATAAGCCAATACAAATTAAACAATACTTAACTAAAACGTCTACAGCAACTTAAGGTTCCGGTACAGTTTTCCATAGGCCCGTTGCCTAGTAACCAAATTATATTTGAGTTATATTTGTTACGTGCATAAATCTGCATGTTAGTTTATTTGTGTACAGAGCCATTTTTCAACAAAAAATATCACCAATATACTAGAGGTTTTAAAATTTTATGTTTTGTTTAATTTGGATGTTTGTTTTAATCACTTAAGGGTGGTCCGTATATACGAAACCTGTCACAATGTTAAAGTTGTCAATCAAGGTGGCTGCCATATATGTTATACATACTTTTCAAGTTCCACTATAAAGTGCAAACGTTTTCAAAAGTATTTCAAAAAAATGACGAGACTTTGTTTGATTTCTTTGGTAATAAACTGACAAATTTATAGCTTAAAAGTTCTTTTGTCTCCTAGGGAACCGTTGCTTTGGTAACGTGAAATATGTATAATACATGTCCAAAAATAAAGATTGAATTGTTTTGTAAAAGATGCCCAAATAAGCGCCTAACAATTTTGCCATATATTTCAAAACAATATACAAAAGCCTAAAAATTGGGTTTCCCTGGACACCGTTACCATGGCAACGTCAAACGGGGAAATAAATTGTCTCAAAAGAAAGAACTGATAGATTAAGACATCATGTCTAAGTATTATTTGGTTTGCATTACAGGATCAAACAATTTTAAGTATTCAATTCTTATCACATATGCTTTCCAGGCCGATAGGTTGCTTTTTGACAACTTTGGTGGTCCATATTCAAACGCCGAAAAAGTAATAAAAGCTACCAATTCAAGAAGTCTATCATACACGAATATGAAGTACAGATACTAGGTATTTCAAAAAGGTATGATAGCCCTTGTTTGCAATTTGGTAATGAAAGGCCAAATTTTTGGTCCTAGCTCATGGACTAGTGTGAACGGGATTTAAGCACTTTGTCAGTTTGTTTGGCGATATGAAAATCCGTACCTGCATGCATTACAGCGCCATCCATCGCTGAGGACGAGCAGCGAGTTTTTTCTGGAACCTCCTGCATGTGTTACTGCCTGTCTAGCTGTAATGTATAACATCCACACATTGTCATTGGGCATTCCACTGAAAGGCTATTCCGTTGATTTCAGGTGCGTGTGTGGGAGGGGGGCTGGGAATTCCACGTGAGGGGGCCTTTCTGAGGCCTGGAATCCAGAAGGGGAGGTTGACTATGATCCAGCACCTCTGTGGGAGCTGGCCAAAGGTCATTCAAAGCCAAAGGGGTTCATTTGGCGGCATGGAAAATTCCTGCAAGAGGGGAGAGGGCTATCAAATGGTAGGGTGAGTTGATGGCAACTGCTAAAATTATTGGCTAATAGTGCCTGATAGCATCTTGGGTTGGCATTACATGAATTGCCTTGAATATTAATATAACTTAAGTGTTAGAGCAGATTTCGTATATGACAGTGAGAAGTGCCCCGACAAGGCGCGGTACTGTCGCGGTGCCGGCACGGAACCTGGGGGTCGTTTCTCGAAATCGCCCGATATTTTCGGGCCCGATAAACTTTTCGGGTGGTTTATCGGGCGCGATTTAGGAGTCCCGAAAAGTGTTTCTCGAAACTCCCAAAACCCCCCGATAATTAAATCGGGAACCCGAAATCAAAATTATAATTTCCAAACTTTGCGAACACTTTGCATAAATAAACAATGAAAACATAGGAAACTTATCGATTCGTCGCCGTCAGGGGACAAAGTGTATCGCCATGTTGCTATTTCCATCGATAATTGCCAAGAAATTAGATAAAATGTGCGAAAAAGCAAGCATTTTGCACCGAATTCTTGTAGATGCATTGGTATAGCCTGCGAGCCGGCTCTCCAGTGGGTTTTCCAGAGAAGAATTCGTTAGGGCGCGCGCGGGGTTCCTGTGGCGTCGGGACTCCTGTGTCGCGGGGGGAGACAGAATCCCGCGCGCCAAAAAAATCGAATATCCGAAAAAACCCACTGGAGAGCCGGCTAGCAGGCTAGCATTGGTACTTTGTTTACAACATGTCAAAAAAAGTTTGACAGCCCCTCGTCAAATTTGACAGGTGAGCTGTCAAGAGAATGAATTTGATTGGTCAAGAAGCGAGATGCTTCCACCTGATTGGTGTATTGGATCGGGATGGCGGTAAAAGCAACTCAGGAGAGTTACCGGGAAACCATTTCGCGACAAAGAAAGAAAATTTTGGAAACAAAGCAAGACACCTTCGTAAATTGTTTGTTTTACGAGAAGAAACATGCACTTTCCGGGTAATTCAACTTCGCAGGTACTAGACGGATAAATAAAGTCGCAGAGGAGTGAAAAATCTTAGTTCATTTTGTTATTTTTCTTCCTTATTCTGAGGATTTTCGAAAACCCGAAAAACTTAAGGGGAGAAGGGTTTCTCCCCTTATTAAAGGGCGAAAAATGACGCAATTTTATCGGGCCTGAAAAGTTCGGGAGTTTCGAGAAATGCCAAATTCGTCATCCTCCCGCTTTTCGGGTAATTTATCGGGCCCGAAAAGCTTTCGGGCGTTTCGAGAAACGACCCCCTGGCCTGCTGTAGATACGGAGGACATCGCGTAGTCTCGGCACGGTCGCGGTGCAACTTGTCACGGCACTTAGCACAGTCATACGAAAATCTGCTCTATATCAAACAGGCTTTGTCGCTACTCCTCTCACTTTAATCTCATCTATTCGTATGTTACAACAAACTTTCCCAGTTATTGGCCCCTATGTTCCCTCTTAAGACAGCCGCCATGGCTAATTCACAGGAAAACCAGCAGCCTAAAAGAGACCGACGTATCGTATATTGTGAGGATATGATAAAGGGCTCTTCCTAGCTACAAGATATAATAGAATTCCACTAGTTTCAATTGAAATGCAGATTTCCTAAAGTTGCAAAATAAAGAGCGGGAGAAGAGCGCTCCATTTTGGCATTGACACGACTTTGAATACTTCATTTTCTTGTATTAAATACAATTGTTTACAACTAGCTTACAATTTTGATATACTCCCAGCAGTAGAAACTAGACGAATATGCTGATTGCATTTACAATAAAATAAAATATCACAACATTTTTCGAATGGATAAGCTGTTTTTATTTTGACACCTTTTAGGAAACTGCATAATGAATTATATTGGCGCGCGACTTTTCAAACGCAAACAGAAAGCTACCCTGCGAGCAGTTTCATCTCAACGTCTCGGGGGACACTCCCCATAAAAAATAACGGGGATGCTCGTCGGGAATTTTAATCTCGACCCTTAGGGATAGCAACATGGGTGTGGTCGGCAAAAAATTTAACCCTTATAGCAAACTTAAGACTTATTTACTTTCAAAGTTCTGAACAAGAGATTTGGAAGTTACATAAAATGTATTAATTTTGACGATTTTGGGATTTGATTTACTAAACAGGAACTACCAAGTGAAAAGTGATACAGTAAAAACCCGCATAAAAGAACAGGTGTTTTGGGGATTCAGGCTGATTTTGTTCTTGTACATATTGTGTTTTCTGCAAAATCAGCCTGAAAATGTTCTTAAGGTGTTCTTAAAATTGGTCAAAATACTGCATACACTACCAGCAGTCAAATACAGATGTAATGTGATAGGCATAAGGTAACACTTTTTAGTAGCAACAATTAGTCAAGTCCAAAAATAATTGCTTAGTGTGCCCTGGAAATCCCCATAGAGTACATGCTGCAGAACTCTGTGTGCAATGGTCTAGCACATTATATTGATCTACTTGGTATTCTACCACTGTAGGTTACTGTATTTGAATCTTACTAGCAGTCATTTTTGTATACAAGAACAATTTTCATTTTTCAGGCTGCACGTGTTCTTCTGTGTAAGGTACTTTTTGGACCAAATTTCAGCCTGAGTGTTCTTAATCCACTTGTTATTTTATGCGGGTTTTTACTGTATTGTGTGTTACCGGACCACCACTACCACGAGACCCCCTAAGGGGTAGAAACGAAAAACCGGGATAGCACCTGGGCGAATTTTATACCCTAAGGGATAGGACGAGCATACCCGGTATTTTTTATGGCGAGTACTACAACCCTCTTCCCCCCCCCCCCCCCCCCCCACCACCACCCACCCCACCCCCGGGCTCAACGTAAACAGATTTGAAATGTTGTCCTCTTCAGGGTAGTTTGTCTTTAGATTGTGGTTTTCAGCAAATTCTATGGAGCTGTCGTATCAATTCTATAACCGCAAGCTTTACTTTTCTTTCTGTTAGAAAATTGATTACATCAGGAGGATAAAAAAGTTACAGCACATGGAGCCATGCCATTGTCCACAGTGATTTGTAAAAAGCCTGCTGGTGCATTTTTAATCCAATATTATTGCCATTTGGATCAGAAATATATTACTTATATTAACTAATATAATATTTACAACTATCACTACATGAATTTATGGTATTAATTCAAATCCCCAATATGTTAAGAATGCCTTAATATGTGTGCTGGTATGAAGCTAAACATCAGGATGGAAGTGCCCATCCTAGATGGTCATGCACCTACGGAGTGAGATTGGCCAAGCTATCTCTAACGCCACATTAAATCTGTGACAATATGATGCAAACAAATTTGAATTTCCTGCCAACAGAGACCATTCCTTCACACGAAAAACAAAAGGACAGTCTCTGCTACTGCAGAGGCAAACGTTTGAACAGATGCCTTCGCGTGATATCAACCCGGCGTAAACAATTGACAAAAGTCGATAATCAGTTCCCAATTGTTTAAATTGATAGGGAATGTAAATTGATTATCAATAGTTATCAGCAACTGATAAAAATTGATACTCACTCGGATTATTACCAATTGCTGATGCAAATTGATAAATGTATTTAGAGAACTTGCATAATTAGACCAGGAAAGTCTAGTGTCGGTAAATCGAACAATGACCGATCAAAATGGCCAAATGTAACCTTCAGTGTGGCAGGAAATCTCAAATGACCATATCTTTACATACACGGTTTACGTAATCCATTACACGTCCAAGAAAATTATTTCAAGCTCTGATAAACAGGTAACCCGCTGACAAAAAAGTCTACAACTAAAAACTATCACTTTCTGGTCGCACAACTTGACAATTGAAGCGAAAAGAAGAAGAAAAAATAATTGCTATTGATGCTATCAATTTTTATCAATTCCACTCAATGAGATTTTGGTCATCGATTTTTATAAATCAATTGGTACCAATTATCAGTTTGATCAATTAGTTACGCCGGGCATCAAGTGCCTGAAACTATATTATTTTGATTTCAAAGGGAACATGAGGACTTTGGACAGCATGAAAGATAAATCCTCAAAGTTGTCAACAATTTTCTTGGCTGGTTCACTTAGATCTCTGTTGCCCTGGTCAGTGTTAAGGGGGATCATCACATTTCCAAACTTGAACACTTTTTGAGCATCACCTCCTGCCAGCAGGGCGGGGCTACTGGAAGAGTTATTTGAGTCTGAGGAATTCCTTTCCAAACTGAGGCCAAGGAGGTCATCCTCGTATAATCCTCTGCTTTCTATAATGACAAACAGATAGGGGTCATGGATTATACACTAAATACTAGTTTAATGAGATAGGGCAACATAATGTTGTTAAAGGTAAACTCAATAAACGTTGCTTTGGAACTTAACAATAAGAGGTACTGCGCAGCGTTTGTATAAAGGAATGAATCCAAGTCCCTCTGTTGTAAACCTTGAAAAAGGCAGCATTGCCGAAACGTCGGAATTAAAAAAAACGACACAAACAGCATTTCAACTAACATTTTCAAGTCATTTTTTTGCTTTGGGATTTGGTCGTTGAAGCACAGAATACAAAATGTGATTCTTTGCTTCAGTGATTACCAAACAATGGAGCCCTATGAACAAAGACCAATTCCCAGGGCAACCTTTTTCTGAAGGTACCTGTCTTGCTGTCTGCCGTAGCTCCTATGGGGCCATAAAATCCAAGTCTAATGATGAAGACTCTGATGTAGTGTCTGATGAGTTGTCCTTGCCGTCTAGAGAGGCTAATGATATACATATAATGATATACATATATTAAGAGATTATTGTTGCTGAACTGCAGAGAAGATAAACTGTAAAGTGTATGTAAGAACGATCTACAATGTAGCTATAGTCATAAGGCTAATGATATACAGATAATGATATACATATATTAAGAGATTATTGTTGCTGAACTGCAGAGAAGATAAACTGTAAAGTGTATGTAAGAACGATCTACAATGTAGCTATAGTCATAAGGCTAATGATATACATATAATGATATACATATATTAAGAGATTATTGTTGCTGAACTGCAGAGAAGATAAACTGTAAAGTGTATGTAAGAACGATCTACAATGTAGCTATAGTAATAAGACTAAAAAAGTCATTATTGTCTACTGGTACCCCAAATCCAAGAGCAAAAGGTCAGCATAGGCTGAGTGAATGTGAAGGATAAACTTTGGCAACGTTACAGCCAAAGCGTCCCCCTCTAGAGCGCAATAATGAGTTCATTCTTGGAATATTGGAACCATTATTTGATTCAATAATGCATTCGGCTTGGGAAAATGTCTTTTCATTTGAACTGCATCTTCGCTTTTTGATTGGACGATAGACAACCGAGGCGCTTCCATATATGTTTACAAGCCTGGTAAATCTCTCTCTCTCTCATTCATTTAGAGAAGAAATTGTTGATCGGTATTATCAAGGATATTCCAAGAAGCATAAAGGCAGTGACTCAAGAGTTTCGGAGCGTGGTTCAAGAAGATAATCTAGCCGAAATCCGAGTTCAAATTAAGGTCTCTGTAAACCCGTGAGGGGTGTCTTCGGAAAAAAATTCTCGTCGCGTCGCAATTTAAGCTATGATTATCAGCTATATATCATTTTAAAACTAAAATATTGCTCTTGTATTATTAAGACCGCGAACTAAAAACTACCTTGTTTACTTGAGAAGCTCCAGACCACTACCGTTTTGTTGCACAATTTCACACTTTGTCGGATTTTAATCTCGGAGAAATGAACTGCAAAACCGTGTCAACGATTTTTAATATTTTGCATATTTAAGAAAATATTAGGTCGTGAAGTTCAAAGTCGCATTTTTTACAGTTTGTGGCCGCAAAATTTATCATCAAATCTTTTTCAAGTAATACATAAAAATTCCCTCAAACGGTTTTTTAGTTGTGATCATTTTCTAACGACACAGAAAATTTGAGGCCGATATCTTAAATCGTGCGGGGTCAGGAGCTTCGCGAAGGTGAAAATTTGACCGAGAATTAAAGTGCTAGAAAAAGCGTGTAAAGTTAATTAAATTGCAGAAAATGAGTGGCGGACAATACAAAAGAATGGGCATTGGAAGCCTAGGAAAGCAGCTGACGCGTCATTTGAGGATTTAGAAATATCTTTAGGACTGTACCAAATGAACTTCGGGAAAAAAGTCATTTTATGAATTTTTACATTTTACCTTTCACGAGACCTTAAAAGACCTTCTTCCAAGTAGGATGCATTACTGAATCGAATAAAGGATCCAATATTCTAAGAATCAAGTCATTATTGCACTCTAGAGGGGGATGTTTGAGCGTCTTTGGCTGTAAGAGGTGAAGGTTGCAGTAAGATTGCATAGGTATCAGTGCAAGACAGAACAATAATTCTTAATATTTCAGTTTGACACTTGTTATTAATTCACACAATACACTATAAAATGCAAAAGTGGAAAGAAGGTCTCTACAGTCTATAAAGTTGGTTTTAAGGATCTCATTGAATGACAAAAGAATATAGTGAATAATGTGAGAACATGGCAAAATTAACAACGTGGGATACATTTTGAAACTAAGAGACTAGACTTAAGTGGCCGGGTCGGGATCATTTTCTCTTGAACGACCTAAGTGACTTTTCAGACTGTTTTTTCTATTTTTCTATTTTTGACAAACAAACTGCAGAAACCTTGTTACAATAGCTAGAACTAGCCTCTCTGTATTTTCCCCAAAAAATCGCTGCGAGAACGATGTAAAACGGCCTCTAACCAGTGGCTTTATCATGTAGTGTGCTTTGAAAAATCACATCATTCTGAAACTGAGAGAACGAAAAGTGACAACTAGAACGCTCCTCAAATTTTTACTACCAAAAAGTCACCAAGTCCAAGTTGTTGGCGGATATGATGGTTTGTTTTCAGGAGAATTTGAAAATATGCGTTTTTACGCCGTATTAAACTCCAATCTTTATGGCAAAAAAGTCAGTTAAAAGTCAAAATCCAACGTTCAAAGCAAAATTCCATCTTATTTCATGTAATTTCCTTCGCTTATTCCATCCCAATGCCGCAACGGGCCAAGCAGCAGCCATTTGATTTGGCTTACTAACGCGTTCACATCGTTTCCCCGTTTTTCAAGCGCAAAGCATTGTGGGTAAAACTAAAAAATTGACAGCACTTCGCTTTTTCGATCCAAAACTAACCCAACTTGTCTTGACAGTGCTGCAATCCTGCTACAGAAAGTCCAGGGGAGCTTCATAATACTCAGGAGCCATCAAATTGTTTGTGACTCGATTTTGCTCGTAAAATGGGCTCCCCGCTTGTGTGTTCTTCCACAAGTTGTTCTCTACCAGCTTTGTTTGCTTGATGATGCAAGCAAAGTAGCTCTTGTAGTAGAAAATGACTCAAAAAAGCACTTATAAAAAAGGATACAAAAAAAGGGCTACAAAAGGATTACCAATGCGCCAGGTAGGATGAAAAGCTCTTTTGAATTTCAAAACAATAGACAAATCTATGCAGTTGTTATAGGTAAAACCCTTAGCAGGCCTTCTGGGATTATGCACGCGTAATTTGCCTTTTTCCGCGTAATTCGCGTAATCCATCAATTCCCAGGTAATCCCACGTAATTCAGTCCTCTTTCTTGACAAAGATAGCTCCAGTGCCATTTTTAACTATTGATTTGTGGTTCTGACCGATCATTTTCGAAGAAAATTGCAGATTTATTCCCTCAAAATGTCGAAATATCGGAGAAAACACGCCGAGATCGAGAACGACAAGGCGTTCCATGAAAACCGTGAGGGACTAGTTTGTAGCCTATAATAGACTAGACGAACTTTCGGAAAATCGTACTTCATAAGGCATTTTTTAGTAAAAGCTGGCAACAAGTGCCATCTTATGCGAAATTCTACGCTGAATCCGAATTTTTTTGTTGCCAACGCAGATTTTGCATTTTAAGAGGTGAAATGACGTCATGATTGACAGCTGTCACACAAACCTCTACAATGAATTTTTCGCCGATTTTTCTTTTCAAATTTTAACGGCCAGTGAAATTCAAATGTATAAGTGGCAATGTGATATTCCAAAAAATGTATCTATATTATGGGATAGGGTGATTGATGGGCGTAGAACGTCATCCAAAATGGCGGATCCAAGATGGCCGCCGTGCCGCCATTTTGCATATCTGTTGATTGTTTGAGGCCATCACGTTCAAAGGCTAAACTTAAAAAAAATAAAAGACAAAACTTAAACGATTCTGCAATACACTGATACACAAAAAGTAACAACTGACGATTATGGTGGAAAGAGAATAATATATAGGCAAATATATGATTGTTGTTAGTGAATTTAGGTGGGAAGCACAATCCACAAAATTATAGCAAGTTAGTCGTCCTACTGTAAAAGTTCTCACTATGACTATTGATTCCAAAGCCTATCACTAAGTCAACTACATCTACGACTATTGTTTTAAATGCATGCAGAATATTCCTTTACAAACACAGGAATAATAATGATAAGAAAAAGCAGGGATAAAGGTGGAAATAATTCTATGGCAATTTAGGCGTTGCTCCAGCCTTTTCCGAATTTTTTTTATAGCCTGGTGGTAGCAACTTTGAACTTATAAGCAAAAGTAGCGAATGTAAGACTTTAATTTGTCCTCGGAGTAGCTTTCCTCTCTATGCTTGAAAGCCCTTCCTATTCCAACCCCTTTCTTGTCTGAGGTTTCCTTTTGAGGTTTTCTGCTGGTCCTGAGGTTTCCGCTATTTTTCGATTATGCCACGGGGGCAGCAGATTGCATGATCGTTTTGAACGAGCTTTTGATATAAGGACTTCAAAGGCACAGTTTTGTTGCCAGAACTGAGGATGATCATCGAAAAATGGTGATATCATTGAGATCGTAAAATCAAGCGGCGGTGAATCTGACTGATTCACCTTTTCGTATTGATTTGCCTTTTATATATTTAATATGGCTTCATTCGACCAGCAGCACTGCATTTCATACTGTGATACCTTGAATTCATTGTCAGGTATTTATTTCCATGTGTTTTTTGACTACCAGACTGATAGTTTCTAAAAATCAAATTTGACGATATGGCGGCCATCTTGGATCCGCCATTTTGAATATCACAGCAGCGCCATATCCGAATAATACGACAATTTTTCGTATAGAACATTCTAAACTATCCTTTTCAAGTTAAATATTCGTTCGAATTTGAAATATAGCGACAAAACTATTTTAAGGGGTTCGCGAACAGCTGTCAATCATGATGACGTCATTTTCACCCATTAAAATGCAAAATCAGGGATGGCAACAAGAAAATTCGGATTCAGCGTGAAAAATTACATAAGAAAACTCTTGTTGCCAGCTTTTACTAAAAAATGCCTCATGCGCCTTAAATATTGCAATTTTCTGATATTTCGTCTAGTCTATAATATGCCCCATCTTATTGGTCAATTTCTTATGAACTAGCGGTTTCAATTGAAAGTAAAATGCTGCGAACGCGGTTATACAGTCATCATGCCATCATTAGTATACACTTGTTTTTAAAAACTTGATACGCGGCAGCATCTTGTTGGCATCGAAATGCTAAATTTTGGCTATTATAATTGCCGTGTTTTACAGTAAAATCTGATCGAGACCATTGGCAAACGACTGAAGAAAATACACTGAGATCGGCGTGATCTGGTTTCATCTTCAACATGCATTTATATTCACTGTAGAGCTGTTAGCAAAAATTACATTTGGCTACAGGTCATCAGTTTTTTCGAACACAAGACAATCATGTCAGTCACTTTGGCACGCGACTGCACTGATAAATAAACACTGAATAAAACCCAACTCATTCGTGAAAATAGCGCAGCACAACATAATTAGCTAAATTAAACGATATATCTCAACATTCATATGGTCTCAGATATAACTTAAAAGGCATAAAATGCAGTAAAACCCGGCAACTAAAGAAATGGTCTTATTGGTGAGTGCTATTTCCTGTCTACATCCCCCATCGCCAATGTGTCGTCGTGATTGTGAGGCTCAACAGCCGTCCAGCCGGTTGAAGCGATTCGAATAATATCGTGTTATGCAAATGCCCCTGCAAATCTCATCCTTCGCAGCGAATATGTTGCTGCTCCTAACGTCGCAGCAATAATAATAATAATAAATAATAATTTATTAACTTATATTGCGCAAATTAGCAAATAATTTGATCAGATGCGAACACTGAACAATGAACACTGAAAGCGTATCAAAAATCGGATTAGAAAAGCGTTGGTTTGTTTGGCTTGAAAAACTATACGTTGTTCTTGTTCTTTCGAAGACTCCAAAGTAAAGTGAGATTTTTGTGGTTCAGAAATGAGTTATTTTATCAGAGAATTATTACGCAATCCCGCGTAATTTCCCGCGTCGCGTAATTCTGCGCGTATTTTGCCCTTAAATCCCGCGTAATTTCGGATTTTTTCCCGCATTTTCCCAGAAGCTCTGCCTTAGGCTTAGCGCCAGTCTTAGGGCTAGATTTAGCTTTCGGGTTAGGGTTTAGCCTTCGGGTTAGATTTAAGTTCGGGCAAGAGCTCTTGGTTCGGGTTAGATTGGGTTTAGGGTTTAGGCTAAGGCCGTTTTACATCGTTCTCGCCGCGATTTTTGGGAAAAGCTATAGAGAAGTTAGTTTTAGACTATTTTGATTTGTGCAGAACATTTTTTGTGCAGAATTTTAAAAAACCGAAAAACAGTCTGAAAAGTCACTTAGGTCGTTATTATCCCGACCCGGCCAATTGTTTGATTAACTATTTTTGTGAGCCTTTCAAAATATTCCATCATACTTACCAGAAGACTTTGATAACGTAGCCTTCATCAGACCATTGCCAGGCTGTAACAAAATAAACAAAAGTAGATTGTACTCAATAACTTTTTTTCTGACAGGAAAAGAGTTTACAGGCCATGTTATTTTTGGGATCAATGCCACTATTATTATAATTAGATCATCTGCTAACAGATTAGGACATGACTGTCGTGAAAACAATTGCAATTGAGCAATCACTTGCCAATCAGAATGGAGAGAAATCACGACTTGCTCCTAAATGGCTTTTTTTCTCAGCCAACTGCAAGCCGAACCAATTACTAAGTAATTACACAATTGTATTTACTACAGAATTTGATTGGCTGAGAAAAACGAGTAGCCAATGAGAATGCAAAGCAATCGCAATTACATAACAAGTCTTGACAGTCATGTGAAATCCGCTCTAATCTGTTGTGTGTAATGCATGATATCCATTTCCTTGTCACGCACGTCACGTACCACCCCCTCGATTTCCCGCCTAGATCGTGTCAGCCACCATATTGGACGCGCGCACGTTTTGGGAGAATGGTGACTAAATTACGAACCCTGATTTCGCCGCTCTTTCGGACCATCGTATGGCGATCGTTGGCTTTCGGCAGCAAATCGGATGACGGAAACACCTTCTCCTCGGCAAGATCTTCACTGTGGTACCAAACATGGCGGCAGTTCGCAGGTAAATCATTTTTGAAAACGAATTCCTTTGTCCCTTGTTTCGTAAATTCCTACAAAATCAACTCAAGCGCTTATTTTGAGCCTTGTTTTATTTTCGAGATGCTATATTGTAGAAACAAAGAAGGGTATTTACGAAAGACTTCGATGAATGTACCGAAATGCTATGTTTTTAGTTTTTTGAATTTTGCTTTGATTGGCACCAGATTCAAGGGCTGGAAACTGCCGATTTTGCTGCCTGACTGCCATGTTACGCAGGTAAGCGTCTGAAGCGTACTGCATGAGTGTTTAAAATAAATGACGTTGAGTTTTAGTCAGAATGTTAGAATGCCGCGCCACAAAGAAGCGAATTATGATCCTGAAATTATAGTAAAAATTTTTGGTTCTTTCATGCTTACAGTAAGTACTCTGTCTGTGTTCCTCAAGTATTTATTTTTTTATAGCATATAAATTCATGAAACTATAAGAACCTATTTTAAGAATTTGCTTATCTAAGAAACTGTTTAGGCTAAATCCTGTAGGTTCTTATATGCAGGTTATTACTATATGACCATGGCAACCAGGCCAGAACTCAAAGCCCTGACATGAGGGCACATGTTACACTGACCCTGAGAATTTCAAGATTTAACACTTCCCAGAGGTCCCCACCACTCTTAGGGCAGAGTAGATGTTATCAGATAGCAGATCACTTATATTCAGTTAGAACTTCCCTTTTGTTCCTATTTAATATTGCTTGGCATTTTGCAAGACTGGAAAGTACATTGTATCTCAAGTAATTAGTGACATAAAGCTCAAATAATGTTTTTCCCAGTTGCCCAGTCAATCATCATCAATAATAAGTACTCTATCAAGTGCCTTACAAAGGAACCAAAATATGCCACTGCCAGATCAGCCGGATCTTCCTCTAGCAGCAGTGGCCTTTTTTATGACTACACACAGAATAGACTTGGATTTTGCTTTTGTTTTAGTAAATGCAATGACTACACAGCTACAGGCCAGGCTATCAGTTTCTTTTTCTTGTGCTAAAAATTCCACACAAAAAATATTTTTTTAAATCTGACCTGTACAATAAGCTCTAAAACTGCTGAAAATTAAATAAACTGGTGACAGGTTACAGATCACAGTTATGATGGGGAAAATTGTAGGCTGTCCTGAGCATTGCCTATACATAAGGGCAAATCTCTTTCTCATGACGGCTGACCAGCAACTTCACAAAGTGCCCAGATTTGTTCTATTGTAGTTTACGGCAGAAAGATTCCCTCATCTCCCCATATACTTCCCAGTGAACAAGGAGAAAACCCTTTTAAATGAAACAAAATGATGTCTGATTAGTGCATATTTGTATTTGTTTCTTGGGATGCTAGTTTCAAAAAGCAAGCTAGTTTTTTACATTTGTTGTTGACCTTTGTCACCAAAGGCAAACATGGTAAAGAAAAACTTTTTTGGAGTCTAAATTGTGTATGTCATTGCTTCATTTCCTCCTGTATCCTGATCAATGAGATAAAGCAACAACAACATCAGACAAGTTAAAACATACTCACTTACATTCTTCGCATAAACATGGCTCTGAGAAATACAAAGTTATATCTTTTGTTCTCTAGAAAAAAACATACAAACATAATAATTTCTTTGCAAACAAGTGTAGTGTTTTAGTGTACATGTATTAGGGAAGTTTTTTGAGAGAAAGTTTTCTTTGTACCTTAAAACTAAGGACCTAGACGAGAGGTGAAAGAAATCACTTCTCCATTTCTGTTTGATTCCATATAGCATCCAGGCTCAGTGAAGTCTTTGTCAGCTTTTACCATTCTTCTATTGGAGCTGCCGTGTTATTCTTCGAGATTATTTTTCTCAGCCAAAGTGCTGCCTTTTATCTGCGAACAGTAAAAAGTACAAAAGCAGTAATTATTTACAGGACTTCTAGTATGGTCGAGCTGGACAGCAGACGTGCAGTAGCTAGAGATGAACACAGAACTAGAAGTACTTTTACATAACGTTAAATGAACGAAACAGAAAGTATTGATTTACCGTTTGATCGCTCTGTTGAATGCATGTCTTCTCGGCCTGTCTTCTAGCCGTTCGAACTCGAGCATTGTGGACAAGAAGTCGCAAAATCTTCCGTCCAACATCTTCAAAAAGAGATTATTTGAACGAGTTTTTCGCTGAGAAGGTCCTCAATCACTCTGTCAGCTTATATTTCTCTTTCTCTCCCTCCTCATCATCGCAGGCGAAGAGTTGAACAACTTCTTCCACCGAGAATCTATCCGCCATTGGCATTGCCTTCTAGAATTTTTTGTAAACAAAAAGCGACTCTCGCGCGGATTACCGCTGACCATCATGATGATCGTCCAAGTCAAGGCGGGAAATCGTGGGGGTGGTACATGACCTATGTGTGTAGAAATGTTCAGGGGTGGATCCAGGAATTTCAGAAAGGGAGGTCCAGATAGTGAAAACATGCTGGGCCCGACATTAACTTTTTTCGCTAGGCACCATCGGCGACTAATTAAACAAATTTAGTTGCCAAAATGCAAAGATTTAGTCGCCACATAAACGTAGATTTCAGCTGAACTCAGAAAGATGGGGGGGGGGGGGGGGGGGCATTTGGCGACTAGCTCTAAAATTTTGGTCGCCAAGCCCCCACATTTAGTCGCCATTGGCGACCATATGGTCGCAGTGTCAGGCCCTGACATGCGATGAAAATTTTCAAATTTCCTCCAGCAAATACATAAAATGTACGGGAAAATCTACCAGGAAAGGGGGGCTGCCCCTACCCTGGTTCCAGGGTGAAGTTTCTGTGTTTTCGAGCAGGCAAGTTCAGTCGTATTTGCGTTATTTCAGTGGTAGTTTGTTTTGCCTCCAACTGCGGGCAGACTGATTATCTGCAGGCCAAATTTATAAACCATGTTTCCCATTACAATTTAAGGGACTCTTCTAATAAACTTGACATCTCCTTTCCCCACACTAATTTCCTCAAAAATAGTTTCCGATATAGCGGCCGGTGTTATGGAATTCCCTGCCCTCAACACTTCGACAAGCAGACTCCTTGAATACCTTTAAATGGGGTTGCACAAATTTTTTACAATGACACTCGGCATCCATGGAAAGCAGGCACTCATAAGGTTTTTAATTAGTTTAATTAGTTTAGTTTAGTGTATATAGTTTTATATTTTAGTGTATATAGTTGTATAATATTAATGTTTTATCTTGCCTGATGTTTTTAATCCAGTATAAAATAAAGTTACAAGTTACTTGTAAGCCACCCTGGCACAGAACAAGGCAATACCTAGGTATTCAATATCCATCACATCATATTATGATCTTATTTCTCTTTTGCATATCATAGGGCTGACTACCTAGTTAAAAGTCTGTTGAGCTGGATTTGACTCTTCCTTGAGTAAAAGGCAGAAACGTCCCTGGGGTCTTTTGGAACAAGCATGCGTGAATGGTACTGGCTGATAATCAACCACCAAAATGCAAAATAACTTGTGACAACTATGAATAAAAATACACTTACAGTAAAGTTAGGTATGGCAACATCAGCCAAGACTCCATATGGGGTGGGTGAGGAAGGATTTATGTCTTGTGTGGTGGGTTGAAACACAGTGGTTGTTCCTTTTGTGGGTTCTAGCAGGCCCTAACAATACATTACATACATACAAGTATAGTGATTTGAATGTGTGTGTTTGGTGATAAATCAAAGCTTAATACAGGGGTTAAAAATAATGGCGCGAAGGATGGTGGACATGGAGACCACCAAAAAAGATTTGAGCTCTGCACTACCTTGTTTCTAACCAGCCATATACCCACAAGAGATGAAGACATATGTTAAATGTGGCCCATCAAAATGTCATTCAAAGATTTGAAAGATAACTTTCAATTTTGGACAGACATTGTCCAATGCCTGGCTCTTATTTTTAGCCCTGTAATAATGCAACATCTTACCATGCTTGCTGCAAACAGAGGGAATGAAGTCTTGTTTGATGAATGGAAACTTGCAGTAGTCTAGGTACAAGGAAATGAAACACAATAAAGCCAAAATTTGGTTCCTTCTGTAGGTACCGGAGCTTACCGGAGCACAGTTGACGTATTCAATAGAGACAAAGGACCCGAGATAAAGGAATCCAAGTAACACAAAGAACGATGCTAACACAGAATACAATAGTCTCCGCTACCTACAGAAAAACCCCAAATTTGAAAGCACTGGTACTGGAAAAATTTACCCTGCGAGCAGTGGTTTCCTCCTCTCTTAGGCCGACGGCAAACAAGGGAGAGAAATCACTTATTATGCCATGTTTTCAGCTTTATTTTTGTGCAAGCTTCATTTTTCATAGCTGCTTTGGATTCCTGGTGGTTCCAACAGTTGGTTGAATATGTCATCATGTTCCAGTGTCAAATGGGAGTTAATTTATACATGCAAGTTTGAGTACGGCACTAAACGCTTGCTCGCAGTGGTTACTCTCCCTCTCTTGCCGTCGGCCTAAGAGAGGAGGAAACCACTGCTCGCAGGGTAGGCAAAATTTTGAAATTTCACCTGCATATGAACAATTGTTTCTATATGGTTGAAGTTATGTAGTGTGCATAGAAAAAGGTTTCAGTGGAAGCAAGAAAATAAATATTTTATTTAGGTTTTGGCTTGTGGTCAGTCCAGAACATGAAATACCATGACCTTGGCCTTGTAAAACCTCTTTCAAGACCTTGATCATGGTATTTCAAGATCCAGACCTCCCAGTCAGTAAGCATCATATATATAATTTATACTTTAAGAATTAAACATTGGTGATTGGCCGTACCTGTAACCTGACAGGGAGCATAGTCAAAGCTTCCAGGAGTTTGCTTTGATGAGAAGATAGGACCCAGTCAAAGCGCAGACTGCCATCTTTCTCAGATCCACTAAGTTCTTTCCATGAACTGATGACATCAAACGACATACAGAACAGTGTCAAAAGGTTGGGTGGCTCAAAACATTAGGAAAATATTCACAAGCAACCGCAAGCGAGTGATATGATTAGGACAATAAAGATATCAGTTTGTGCAGCCTAGTCTCTGGCATTCTGAGTGGGCTTCCTGTGGTTGGTAAGACATCTGTGACATGAAGTGGATAGGAGATCCTCTCCCTGAATGCCTAGTGAAATTCGCCAAATCCAAGATGGCGGATGCCATGCCAAAACCTTTCACAAATAGCAAACAATGACGAATGGAATACATTGATATGCTTGTTTTGCTTTTAAGGTCTCTGCAAACCCGTGAGGGGTGTCGCAATTTATGCTATGATAATCAGCTATATGTCATTTTAAAGCTAAAATATTGCTCTATCTTATGAAGTTGTTTAGTTTATCGAAGTTTAAATTTTTCTTGTATTTTTAAGACTCCGAACTAAAAACTACCTTGTTTACTTGAGAAGCTCCAGACCACTAGCGGTTTGTTGCACAATTTCACACTTTGTCGGATTTTAATCTTAGAGAAATGAACTGCAAAACCATGTCAGCGATTTTCAATATTTTGCATATTTACGAAATATTAGGTCGCAAAGTTGAAAGTAGTATTTTTTACAGTTTGTGGCCGCGAAATTGATCATAAAATCTTTTTCAAATAAAAATAAAAATTCCCTCAAACAGTTTTTTAATTGTGATCATTTTCTAACGACACAGAAAAATTGACACCGATATCTTAAATCGTGCGGGGTCAGGAGCTTCGCGAAGGTGAAAATTTGACCTAAAATTAAAGTGCTAGAAAAAGCGTGTAAAGTTAATTAAATTACAGAAAATGAGTGGCGGGCAATACAAAAGAATGGGCAATGGAAGCCTAGGAAAACAGTTGACACATCATTTCAGGTTATAGAAATATACTTTAGGACTGTATCAAATGAATTTTGGGAAAAAAGTCATTTTATGAATTTTTACATTTTACCTTAAGGATCAACTCTTGGTTCCCTTAGCTGAAAAGATAATTTTCAACGTTTCGAGGTGGGGTAGGTTTTTGCCAATTTGGGGCAGATTTTGGCAAATTTCACTAGGCATTCTGCGGGTGAGCTCGGCCCAGTGCTCCCACATCCTCGCGGTTCATCTTGGAGCACAGGAAGCCCACCCAGAATGCCAGGCACTAGGCTGCAGTTTGTAATGTAAAATAGTCACCAAGGGGAACTGTGAAGTGATATATCAATTCACTGATACAGCTTTAACCTTGTGCATATACGAAGCATAGAAATAAGTTGTGATGGGGTGCGATGTCACTCATTCCAACTTGACCAAGGGTGATAGGATAATCACTTCTTCTAAGGATAAATTATCAGCTTTTTCCTTTTTATAGTATTTTTTTCTGCCTTATACTTCAAAAATTCATATAATAAATCAGAATATAATTATCAAAAAGCTGTTCTCTGACTGTTGTTTATACCCTCCCACAAACCTCTCTGTATTGGCTTGGACAGCCGTCTGTAGAAGCTCTACAATAGCTTGTCTACCAGGAAACACCTCACTCCATGAGAAGCATGTGACTACTGGTCCAGTGACTTGGCTGATCATGTTATTATAGTGTGGCTTGAATACAGACACATTCTATGTAAGAATGAATGGCATTACTAACAATAGAACACAATCATATTTTGATACAAGTTTGTAAAATTTTATCTACAGGGCTTAAATAGACCTCCTCAGCTTGGGCGTAATGTTGTCTCATTTCAGATCATGTGGCATTCATTTGAATAATCTTTCTTTGTCTGGGCTGCTTCCATATTCATATATCCTTCGGTGTGTAGCAGAAAAACAAAGAAAGAATGTCATGGGAATGCCACGTGATCTGAAATGGGCAAAACAAACGGGCAAGCCGAGGAGGTCTATTGTACACCATACAGGCCAAAATGTTTAGGCAAGCACGCAGCAGTTAGGCCATCCTAATCCAATTGGACAATAACTTGCGGCAGACAATAGAGATTGACCTATTGTTTTCTTTGGCCAATAGTGTATGATCTTGACTACTACTGACGTAGTGCTCCCAAGGCCAAATACGAATTTCCTTAAACGTAGCTTAAGTACCGGTACAGTGGTGTATGTATCTTCTACACTGCTATATCAATGTTTTTGCATGTGTTTTTTGTGTATCGCAATTTAATTTTTTCTAGTCACACAATTGAAGGGTTGAATTATAATGTAGAACCACATAAAGTGGATCAAGATCTACAAAGCATAGATTTCAGCCAGATAAACAAGAAATTCTGGCTCACATTCAACAAAAAGTAGCTGGCAATTAAATGTGAATGTGAAGTAGCTGCCAGAGCTCCGGCAGCCACAGCCTTGTTCTGACAACTCTGCTGCAGTACATGTAAAATTACCTGACTTCTTCTACTACATACTTACCAATAGTTTGGCATCTGGCTGAGTTGGCACAGGTAAGGTCAAATGTCCTGGCGTCCTTGTCGATACTGGCCAGTCTTGTTTGCTGTCAGAACCAGAATGCCACCCAGATTTTGTGGTCCAACTCTGAATGTCTGGGTTTGTTTTTTCACTGCTTAAATTTGCAAAATCAGAGTTTGTATCTACTGAGCTAAAATCAGCAAAGCCATCTCCATCTTCACTAGTAGCTGTACTTTCAAAGTCCCTAAAGGCATCTTCAGGTTTTCTCTTCTCACCAAATGAGCTTGCTATTGTGGAGGTTGCCTTTCCATTAGCAGGTGTTGTAGTGGAAAATGTGCCCCATTCATCAATTTCTTCACTAGGTGAACTTTTGGATGAAGAGTCAAAGTTACTAAAATCACCAAAGCCACCACCATCATCTGCCTTGGATTCAAAGTTATTGAAATCACCAAAATCATCTTCATTATCTGGAGAACATTTTACTGCAGTGGGCTCAAAATTACTGAAATCACCAAACTCATCAGTAGAAGTGGTATCTGTCCTTTCATCTAATGCAAATGCATGTGAGGTTTCATCAATAATTATTGGTGTATCATCATTCTGAGGAAGTGGTGGGTTAGAAATTTCATCAGGATGATTAAAAGTACTTGCAACAGTAATTTCCAGTAAATTTGGCTTATTTGTTTCTGGTGAAATGATCTCAGATGAATGGAAATCAGCAAATTTGTCACCATTACCAGGCGTTTCATGTTCAATGTGGTCACCCTTTCTGGATGATACTGCAGTACTATCCTGAAACCCACCAAAACCATCATCATCTGACATTGTATTATTGTCTTTAGATTTTACAAACTGATCAGAATCCAGAGGAGTTTTTGTGAGTTCTTTATTTCTTAATTCTATTGAATCTGTTTCGATTTCTGCAGGTTTGCTGGCTTCTTGATGATTCACATCCTCCATGCTATAGTGTTCCTCTGTGTTGCCACCTAAAGAAGAATCAGATATTTCATCCATTTCATCATCCCAGATTTTACCATCTGCTGTACTGGAATTAAATTTGTCAAAGCTTTCATCCGGCACTTTGCCATCCCCCAGACCAGAATCAAATGCACCAAATTCCTTAATGTCACCGCCTCTAGCATCTATTGATGCTGAAAGATTTACTTTGTCATTTTCAGATGATGTATTTTCTATAGTTCTGATATTATCTGCAGGGGAATAAATTTGTTCTGTATCCTGATTACCGGTATGTTGCACTGAGGTGTCCATGGTATTATCTACTTGCTTGCTGGGATGATTTATCAATGATGGTTGTATACTGTCATGACCATTTGGTACCATATCAGACGGCAAACGGTCTACTACTTTGTTATGAGAAATGTTGTTTGCATATTTTTCATCATTCTCTGGTTCAACTTGAATTTCATTTTCACTGCCTCTGTGGTTTCCAGCTATTTCAAAGTTGTCAAACTCATCATGATGTAGAGCAATAGAGTCATTGACCCCAATGGAAGGCTGTTTATATGGCTCATCCATTGATTTGTCTGCTATCACCTCATCATAATTATCATGTTTACAAGACGTGTCACTCTCTCTTTGTTCACTCATTTCTTTCCGTGTTTCCAACGTCTGGGAGCTTTCAAAATCATCAAAGTCATCATCACTGTCAGAAAAACAGCCAAAACTCGCATTCCTTCTAGATTTTGAAGTTTCTTTAGGTAAAGCTACGTTATTTCCTGGTGTTGTAGGTTTCGTAGGGAGATGAGTTGTAGTTTTCTCTTCACTTTCCGTTTGCACGGAGGCCTCATTAAGCGTTTGTCCCCATGAATTCCCCTTATCATCGTTTGAGTGGCTAAATGCTGCAGAAAAATCGGCAAAGCCTTCAAAGTCCCCGAAGCCATCATCTTCTTGGTCGGTCTGCCCAAATCCATTGTTTTGGCTGTCTGAATTTTGCGACGAAAAGACACCCGTCGACTGCACTTCGAGCGAATCGTGGCCATAATTTGGTTGAGTGGAATTACTTGGGTTAGCCGCTAATTTCACTTGATTGTCTCCAAAAGCGATATCCTTCTCATCTTCTTCTACTGTATCATCTAAAGGGGGCGGTCCGTCAGCGAAAACATGTCCTAAATTTGCGCCATACAAACTAGAATTGTTCATGTCATGGTAATAAGAACTCTTGGATTTGGAGCTCTTGTTCAAGTGGGCTGCCATATAATGATCACTCATTTTCCATTCGTATTCAGCAGCTCTCCTTTACAAAATCATGACATGGTGTCATTGTGATCCGCTACATTGTCCCGGTATGTAAGGCAAAGTTGTTGCCCAGGGCAGCTTTACTGTAGAAGGTATCGAATCTCCACGTTATTTGATTCCGCTGGCGGTGCTAGGTTCCGACGAACTACTTCACTCTTTGATTTCTACGCAGACTTGACATTTCCGAGTGACAAACGCTAAGTATCAGATAAAACCTATAAAATATGTTTCCATTCGCTGCATTGCTGCTTTTAGCTGATTTAGAGCACTTTTAGCCGTGATTTTCGCGATATTTCCGCGATTGGGTTTTGCTTTCCTTTGTGCAGTTCTCAGCATCTCCCCGCCATTGGAATCCCAGCAACCTTTGCGGTCAAGCAGTTTCTACTAGTGCCAGTCCACGCAACCTACTTATTTCAATCCGAACATCTTTTCGCGTCGGCGTCACGGATAGGGTCAGACACATATGCTCGGAAATTTGACCATTATGCTTTTTAGCGTCACCCTAAAAATCTTCCCATTATGCCGAAAATTATGTTCGTGTCGGACCATTATGCTCGTGTCATGCTGGCAAAAATGTTTACCTTGACCCCACCCAAACGAGTCCTCAAAGCTTAAAACGCAACATTTTTACTTTTTTAACTCACAAATCACTACAAGGTGATCTTAAAACGCAACATTTTTACTTTTTTAACTCACAAATCATTACAAGGTGATCTTAAAACGCAACATTTTTACTTTTTTAACTCACAAATCATTACAAGGTGATCTAACATGTCTAGAAGAATTAACCAAGCCTCTTGGCCACTAACCAAGCCTTAGAAAGACCAGAGTCAGATTCAAAGCCAAATTCGATTTTTCTTCTTCTTACATTTTCAATGAAAATAGGGAATATTAATTTTGTAGCATTATGCTAAAATCATACTGAAAATTCGGCCATTATGCCAGCATTATGCTCGATGCTCTGACTATGCTATTATGCTCAAAATTATGCCGGCATAATGTGTCTGACCCTAGTCACGGAACCCAACGGCGGGGGGCAAGGGGGGGCAGGGTTTTCCTTTCAATGATTAAAATTTATCTTATGTCAGCCGTTTTGGAAACTTGATTTGAGAAAGTTTCTTGTTGCCTTGGTGCTAGATATGTTGTATCACAGGTTGGTTAATCCGGAATCCAGTGCACTTTGGGGCCGGAATACATATTTTTCTTTTAACTGGCCTACGGCAAACGCCGACCAGAGTCGGGCCGTTAATACAAAACAATAGAAATTTCTGATTATAAAGTATAATAAAGCGGCATCCTTTGAAAAAGGAAAGGTTCGACGGAAGAAGGCCGAAGTTTGCCGTAGGCCTTAGTTACCAGTTGCCAATAGCTGAATACATCCTCGGAGACCGGTCTCCGAGGATGATCTGAATAGGAAACGAACTGATCTTACAATGGGCAATTTGATGAAGCCTTCGTAGACAAAATGATAACCAGATGGAATCCGGAAAACTTTGGTCTGGAATCCTGAATGAACAAAGGTCGTATTATATAGACCTTGCCGATTTTTCGGAATATTAAAAGGAATAGGAATTTAATTTTCCGCGGTCATAGAATTTCTTGGAAACAAGAGCCGTGCAGCGGAACATGAGCGCGGAATATCAAATTCTTATTCCGCTAAATCGGAAAGGTCTGAGCGAACTAGGCGGGATGGGGATCAAACGATTTTGGGGATGTCACTCTATTTTTGCCGGATAAGTTCAAATAGGTGGGCTGGCTTGCATATCCTATCAGGGCTGAAAATGTCTTTTCTTTATCGATTTGGACAGAACATAGATAAAGTTTCGAGATCTGATTTCAACTGGGCGGTTTTCTGCTATTTGTTGTACGATAGGAAGCATTGGAACTGATCAATCGGACGGTAATATTTTATAAATGCCATACTTTATTCAAAGTTCTGATAAGAACAACATATTCATTATGGTGGAATGTACTCTGTAACTCCAACAACCCTATAGAATGTCCTGCAGTTAAACGAACCCCCCCTTTGAGTTACTTGATGCATTCAAGTCTTCAGACCACGGAATTGCCTCATTAAATATAAGTGTGCATATCTTCCTATTCATCATGAAAAAGCTACAAGTGTGTCTATCTCCCCACGCGCCCTAAAGTCTGATCCGTTTTAGGGTTGGCTGTGATGGCTTGGACCTTGACGATAGCTTCATTGATTCTTGTTTGGAGATCGCGTAGTTCCTGAATGTGCAGCAAACGGAGTATCTTAGCAGCTTCATTGACAGCAGTATCTGACACAAAATGAAATGAGTATATTAATTAGTGCTTACATAACCGTCACTAGTCTCCATTGTGATTGACGAGTCTTGACGATGTTGAGAGTCTCATATTTTATATTAGTACAATTACTTACTTTTTTTTTGACAATGCAAAATTTTCAGATCCCCCCAAGGCACAACATATTTTTTACGAATCCCCCCTCTTGGTCAAAAGAAAAAAACATGCCCCCCCCCCCCGAAATTTTGTCAATTTATATGTCGAGGTAGGGCCGCGTCAATAACATTTTTTCAAAAGATGCAGAACAAGGCTCAATGATAAAAAAATAAAAAGCGTAAAAATGCTAATAAAAATCCTAGGTGGCTGTACTCTTTAGTGTGTAGTGACTTTCTACCAAGTGATCTGGTGCGCTCCTCGATTGGAACCTTACTACATAGACTGAGTATCATTTATTTTGTATTTGATTGTTTGGTTTGTTTTGTTTTGGTTTGTAGTCGCCGAATTAAATAATACTGGTGGTACCTCCTGTGTTAAATCCAAGTTCAGCTGTAGGTAGTGGAATAACATCTGTTTTCTCTCCTTTGCTTCCTTTTTTCTGTAATAAAAACACATCACTTTCAAATTCACAAACAAGTTGTTTGAAATTCTAGATTAATTTTATAAAATAAATCATGTGAGGTAAGTGTGCCTCAAACTGGAACTAATTTTGCAGACTTTCAAACTGCCAAGTTGTATAAACGTGTATCCAATAAAAATTGCTATGGACTACAAGGGACTACACTAATCAGTGGCAGATCCAGAAATTTGGGAAGGGAGGGGCACATCGCCGAAGAAGGGGACAACAAGGACGACGACGTATCACTGAATTTCGTCTACTCGTTTGTTCATATTTCTTAATATTCAGCAACAGTTTTGAATTCACTATTGCATTTGAACTTTGACAGCAGCAAAATGACATCCAACTGCAATCATGTCAAACAAAATTATGACAAAATCGGTAGCCGCGCTCACGTTCTCGTGAGACAGTAAAACGTTTTGTCATAATTTTGTTTGCCATGATTGCAGTTGGATGTCGTTTTGCTGCTATCAAAGTTCAAATGCAATGGCGAATTCCAAACTGTTGCTGCATATAGAAATATGAACAGACGAGTAGACGAAGTCAGAAATATATAACTCACTTTATATATGTTTCTGGCGATACGTCGTAGTGCTCGTTGCCGTCGGTCACAATAAAAAAACAGAAACCTCCATGAACGATCGATACAAATCTTTTTTGGTATATCATTCTACCTGTTTGACATCTTTGAGAGCACTCTGTGATAGTCGTCCTTCAATAAGAGATCTGATCGCCTAAAGTATGACATAATAGAAACAAAGCTTGTAAAGTAGCGTTACGCTTTACAATATAGCTACCATAAAACGCGCGCTCTGATTGGTCCAAATCTATGCTCTATTTCATCGATAGCGCATATAATAAAAGCAATAAAGCACAACGTTCTATCTATCGGCGGAAAAAGAGCACTTGCGACGTTGGGAGAGACACTAGAAACGTTCTCGTGTCTCCCAACATCACGCGTGCTCTATTTCACCGATAAAGTCATAGGAGCCTGCGCTCTGCGGCAGCATCGGCAGTGCCTAAGCTGTCTCTGTCTCAGGCCTTGCTTTATCTTAGATTATCTGGTGCTTTTTCTGTCCTTTCTACTGCCAGAAAATTTTAAAACATCCCGCTTCTGACACCATACTTTGATTCACACATAGAGAGACGCCATCTTGGATTCAAGCACACTTTATTCAAAATATTGTATGTGCCATATTAGGCGAGGCCGGAAGTATCATGTAATCAAAAGTACATGAAGTGTATTCACGTACAACTCTTAACGTCACTCGTTTTTTTTTAACAAAAAACTGTAATTGTTAATCATGCTGTAATCATGATGGGTTTTTTTGCTACCTACAACATGAAAACATCAAATGTCCAACAAAACATATTGCATTAAACAGTCTTTAATCATACTCTTCAAACCATGGCTTCTGGCAGGTCGCGGAGAAAAAAGCCAAATTTCGCAGGATTTTCAGGATCAATTTCGCGGAAAAAACGGCCGATTTCGTGGGAATTTCGCGGGATTTTTAGGTTCAACTTCGCGGAAAAAAACGGGGCAAATAGTCGCTAATCAGACCTTTGATTTGCGAAACGCTTTTCACGAGAAATCTTCCTCAAGGGTGGTGACAACTACTACTAATACGTGTCGCCTTTCTAAATTCGCACGTTTGGAAAGGCCAAAACGCTAAAATAAGTTTCAAATATGTTGTGTCATTATGCATTCGTGCCATATTAGGCAGAATATGTGCCATATTAGGCTGGGCCAGAAGAATCATGTAACCAGAAGTACATACAAGTACAACTCCTAACAGCCAGCATTTGGGAAAAAGGGGTTACATACAGAAAACGTATGATGACCCTAACCATTTTTGTTGGCTTATATTTTACCACTGTATGCATTGCTACGCGACCTCAAAATTCAATGTTGCGATGGGCGATTGGCGATTTTTAGCCGTCAATCAAACCAAAACGCTGGATTCGGCTGCTTTACTGGATCGATATTGATTGCAAAATCAACCAAAATGGTTTTAAGCTATCCTTTGGCTTCCTTGCTTAGAATGTTTAACTCTCTGTTCAAGAAAATTGATATTAAACTTTTCTTGTGTAAAATCGCCAATCGCAACAGTGATTTTTGAAGGTCGCGTAGCAATGCATACAGTGGTAATATTTACTTTATTTTTTGCCAAAAGTGGGGGTCACATGCACCCTAGGACCCCCTCCCCTAGCTATGCCCCTGTTCAACCAGGATTCCACAAGTGGAGTCCTTTCCTTGCCATCCACATGGTTGAGGGTTGACAATCTTAGACCCTGTCCACACTACACCGTTTTCAAACGAAAACGGATACTTTTTGCTCCGTTTTCAAAAAGATTTGCGTCCACACTTTTCGCCCGTTTTCGCCCGTCCACACTACAACGCGTATCCGTACGAAAACGCTCTTGTGCATTCAGTGGGCATGCTCAAACAAGCTCAAAGCATGCGCATTTCGATCTGTCGGCCCGCGAAATTGGTCGGGTTTGCTGTGCTGACGTCATCGTTTTCGGATAGCATCGTTTTCACCCGTCCACACTAGAAAACAGCGTTTTCAAACAGCTCCGTTTTCAAATCGCTCTACTCTGGAGAGCGTTTTCGGATTGATCCGTTTTCGGTGATCGTTTTCGGCGTTGTAGTGTGGACGATAGCCGTATCCGGAGCAAAAAGTATCCGTTTTCGTTTGAAAACGGAGTAGTGTGGACGGGGTCTTAGAGCCAACATTACTGAATGTTGTCAGGACCTTTTTACTTCAGAAATATTTACATGCTTTCTACTTTTTTCATTGTTGCTGTTTTTTATTCTTCCCATAGCTGAACTGCCTTACAGAATTGGAATTCCTGATGTGGCCAGAAAAATAAATTCTGGCAATATACAGTCGCAGAAAAATATTTGGCTACAAAAAAAATCAAACCTCATTGAAATGAGAAGATTCAAACATAGAGTATCATTGGCAAATTACAAAAACCCATGATGCAAACAAAATATGATTCTACCCATTCTGCCATGATCACGTTATAAACTTGAAACACACAATGTAGTTCTCTCACATGAAAATCATTTTAGCTCTCCCCAATTGAAAAATATTAGTAAAGGAATAATGTTAGATTGTCAACTTTTTTTTATCTATGAATCCCCAACTAACCTTCAAAAGGGCATTGCAAATTAATTAATATGCAATGGCGGTATGACTGTTTCCCCTTAGAATTGAAACAATGACTGTCAACGTCTATAATGAGTTTGCTCCCTCCTCCCTCCCCTCCCCCATACTGTGGAGAAAGTATGATCTACAGGTGCACCAAATCCTTAACATGAGTGCATACCTGAAGTAGAACAAAATGATCATGATGCTCTGGTAAATTCAGAAGCCTAGATAGTGATGCTACTCCTGCCTTTAGGTCTGGGTCATCAGCTGTCAAGAAAACATTATAATAATCTTAATTAAAAACAGTTCATTTAGATTAATTATACAAAAAAGATGATAATGAAAAATGCTAGCATCCTTTCATCCAGACTTAATTGCAATGATTGAAGTTATAAATTATTTGGATGGTGAAAGATAGATAGATAGATAGATAAGTTTAATTACGCCTCTTGCAGTGCAAGCACTGAATTGCAGGCGGTGGTCTGCAAATACAATAGTAATACTTTGATAATAAAGCACGAATAAATACGAAATAATAAAGTTCACACTAAATGTCCATGACCCTAGCATATTTGTGCGTGACAAAGTCCCTTAAGCGGTTTGTGTTACATATCTTTAGGTGCTTAACAGTGTTTCTCAAGTTGTATTGACAACCGGAATAGGCAAGCCTACCCTTAACGATATTATAGAGTGGGTTCTCATTAGAGATTGTACTAATAAATTTCTCGCATGCCGCCTTGCGTCTGTCACTAAGTGGATCAAGGTGCGCCAACAACAGCGCGTCTGCGTATGAAGTACCAGGGAACACGATTGCGAGAGCGCGTTTTTGGACCTTCTCTATAGCGAGAGATAGGTATTGTGGCAAGTTTGCAAAAACCACCGACGCGTACTCCAAGAGTGGACGGAGAAGCGAGCAATAAACCCTTATAATATCATGCGCAGACGCTTTACACCGTTTTAGGATTCTGATGGCATAGAGCCGACGGTTTGCTTTCTTTATGATGGTATCAACATGAGTGACCCAGGACAGATCTTCAGACACGTTTATACCGAGAAATTTGAATGAGGTTACACGCTCAACAATTGTGCCATCAAGAAACAAGGCAGGGCAACAATAGGAGTTGTAATGTAAGAAATCAATTTCCATACATTTACATTTTTGGGATTCAAGCGCATATTATTTGATTGAGCAAAAAAGTGGATATCATCAACGATGTTACTAAGGTATGACGGCGAGTTCCTATAGGGATGACCTCAAGTACTGTCAGATCGTCCACGTACTTGGCTCTTGGACCCCAACCCTTGACGAGGTCGTTCACCGTTACGGCGAACAACAAGGGGCCTAGGCGTGTTCCTTGAGGGATTCCACCGTTGAGTGGCATAAACTGCGAGGCATTAGACGAGATCCTCACCCGCTGGGTTCTTCCCATCAAAACGCAGCAATCCATCTGATAAGGCAGCTATGGATGTTGAACGTACTTAGTTTGGCTAACAGGATTTTGTGATCAATGAGATCAAATCCTTTGCGGAAATCCGCAAAGAACAGTCTCACCCCCCAATTGTTGCCATTGTCTAAGGCTTCAAGAGCAAGATGGAGTAAATAGACGATGGCATGAGCCGTAGACTTCCCCGCAACAGCGAACTGGTTAGGGTCGATGTCACTTAAAATGGAAGGGGAAGCTCTAACAAGGACGAAGCCCTCCATCACCTTCGTGAGCTGGGGAGTCAAGGAGATGGGACGGATGTCATTGTTGATGGTGCGGGGAGGAGATACCTTCGGCAGAGGGGTATCTCAGCGCTTTTCAGGAGCGAGGGAAGATAACCATCTTTCCAGGACGCGTTGAATAGATCCGCCACCGCAGGTGCAAGCTCAAAAGCAAATGTTTTAAGAACTCTGTTGGGTATGCCATCGGGACCAGGTGACTTTCTCACTTTTACAGACTTTAGGGAGACGAAGGCCTCGTGCGCTGAGACCAGAAGGTCAGCGGGGATGTCCGATACCGCGATGCTGGCAACGTCCGTTGGTGTCAGGGGGGTAAATGACGCCGTCAAATCCACGAAGAACTCGTTTATTTTTCGGCACAGAGTGTCCACAGAATCGATTTCGCCACCGATCAGCTGTGAGTACCACTTCCCTTTCTCGCCAGTCTGACCAGAGACGTTTTTAATCTCTTTCCACCAGCGACTCGGATTAGTTTCCTTGAGGTTCCGTACTTTGTTGTTATAATACGACGTCTTGCAAGTGGCAATGGCACATGACACTTTATTGCGCCAGATGTTAAACATTGGCGAGTCATTGCCGAACCGAGCAAGAGAGCGCTGCCTCCTGGATGTCCACTTTTTGAAAATACGGACTGAGAAAATATTAAGCTGGATCAACCCATGCCAACCAATTTTGAGCCTCTCCTCTAAAAACAGGGTGATTTCTATCGTGCAGCCAATGTGACACAGGTACTACCCATAGTCTGAAATACATGTCAGTACAAAAGTTTGGGAGATCGGAGTTAGTATCACGTGACGATCGGGCTGCATTTTTTTTTACCCTCATCCCAGTTTCAGGATGTAACCTCGAGATTGAGTGATTGCCTCCATGTAACCGAAGTTTGACTAAATTCTACAAGCCTGATCTGAAGAAATTTTAGGATTTCTAAATCAGGGCTATAATTTATGTAAAATTCAGTGTAGTGAATTAACATGAAAAGTTTTGCTGTTTCATACATGTAGTTATAAATTGAAATATTTATACGTAGCTCATTCTATTTATATGTTTAACCCTTTGACTACTGAAACATTTTCCCTGAAATCCTTCTTTTTGGGGGCAAACAGACACACCCCTGCCCATTTTTGCATATCAGTGCCGAATTCCTGGGTTTCCTGTGTTTTATGGAGAGGAAGGCTGGGGCTTCTTGTAGTGGTTTACCGCTGACTCATAAGTTGCTTTCCGTTGGTGGGAAGCAATCGCACAGGTTAGACATCTGAAAAAATGCCATAAAATACAACCAAAATTCCACTCAGAAGAGGCCATAGGACATCATTAAGTCTATTAACGGACAATACATTTGTGCTGTGCTTCAAGTAAGAAGTATGGTTGAGAGGTTTAATTCACTTTTTCCACAGTTCTTCTGAGAGCTGTTGAAAAATTTTGGTGAAAGAAACCCTGGCTCCTCTCTAGTGGAATCTTTTTGCCTAGCACAAAGTTCGGTTGAATTCCGTGCTTTAGACATAAAAAGCAAGCAGCTGAGAGTAGTTTTGCTTTTAATTGTCGCAGGGCAAAAAGACTTATATAAATCTTTTGTCTAACCTGTCAATACAGGGGGAACCGCTGTGAAATTTCATTGGTTTACCACAGGTATCCAGAGCGCTAGGGTTTTGTGTTGCTTTGTTGTTCAGTCGCTTAAAAGTTCAAAGCGCCATATTTTCCTTGAATGTACACTTGCAGAGGAGACACTTCAGGTCAGAGCTAAGGATTAAGGGAGTGGTCATTATTTAACGGGGGGGTGGGCCGGCAAATATATGGGGGGGCTTTGATTTTTTGGGCGCCGATTTAGGGGGGGGGGGGGGCTCAATTTTTGGGCTTACGTTTGAGGGGGGGCCAAATTTTTTTGGGCGCTGATTGTTAGACAGGGTGACATTGATGGCTGCTTTTAGGTTACCTGATGCCTTTATAAACAGAGTGTTTTTTTGGTCGGCTCGCGCTGCGCGCTCGCCATCTACAACAATAAATAACTTTACTAGCTTTGCGCGCATAAAAAGCGGATGCTCGGTGTAGTACTTACAAACTAAACCATCGTAGTGGGCTATGATTAATTTTGGAAAATTTCTATGATGTTTTTTCAGTGACTCCATTTCTTCAGCGTGATTTTCGTCTCCCAGAAATAAGAATTTCATTCACCCCGTAAATCAAACAAGCAAACTACGCGCGCATCGGGAAGCATACAAGCAAACTACTCAGTTGGTCAGCCATCGCCACTGCCTGAGGCTTGAGCAAAATGAAAGTTTATAAAGCATTATTAAAGATGCTTCGACCCGCGCTATCTTAGAAGTCTCTATTAAATATTTTGTAATTCAACTTTTACCTTTGGAAATAGAACAACTGCGGTGGTTAGTAGGGTAGGACAGAGTGGTGAAGGGGTTCTCCGTGATTCACCCCAAATTTGCTCCGTTCGTGAAAACAGGAAAATTATTGCCGTGATCCGTGAAATCTCATGCCCTCGTGACCCGTGATTTTACGAATTTCTCTTACGTGACTCGTGATTACTGGCCTAGAGATTCGTGAAACGTGAAAGCCGGTCATTAGGGACGGACCATTTGATACTTGATTGTCTCCTGACTGCTTTTTAGGGAACCCGACGTCCTTATAAATAGACTGTTTTTTTTTGGTCGGCTCGCGCTGCGCGCTCGCCATCTACAACATTAACATGTTTTTTTAAAATTGAGTAAATTTACTATCAGCCAGCAGTAAATAAAGGTTTTGCAAATGTCAGCAACCCCAATTGTTAAACACCAAGTTTTCATTTACTCCTGGACTTTTCCCATTCTTTAAACTTATATGTCAAAAATTTGCAGCGCGCTTCGCGCGCAAAGAGGATACTTTGGTGTAGCATTTACAAAATAAAACACCGTACTGGACTATGTTTAATTTTGGAAATGTTCTATTATGTTGCTTCCGTGACTCCATTTCTTCAGCGTGATTTTCGTGTCCCAGAAATGAGAATTTCATTAACCGCGTTAAGTTTGATTTTCAAAATCGCGGCGCGCAGCGCGCATCAGATTTTTAACAAATTGTGCAGATTTTTAACAAATACTGTACTGATACACCAAAGAGCACTTGGATAAGAAATAGAATCCTGAATCCAAATATCTTCATAGTAGCGAAAATCCAAAATCCTGTGACCAAAAACCCGAACTGTTCCGGATGCTATAGTATAAGCATCCGTCCGTCCCTAACTGCATAGTAACACACGTTGATATGTCCTATGTACAAGAAGGAGGAATTGCGACATCTTTTTTCCACGAATCCTAATACTTTAGTTCAATGGTGATTATCAGTTTTGCGTGAATCAATCAACTCTTTTAAGAGTTCGAAAAACTGTGATTTTTCTATTCACATGGCATAACAGTAACACTACGAGAGGTGGGGGGGGGGGGGGGGGGGGGGGGGGGTCATATTTTTTTGGGCTAGCATTTTAGGGGGGGTCAAAATTTTTGGGCTTGCATTTTAGGGGGGGTCTAAATTTTTGGGCCCCGGGTTTGAAAAAAATGCCCCCCCCCCCCCCCCCGTTAAATAATGACCACTCCCTACTTTTAAGTTACCGAAAAAATGGCTCCTTGTGCTCAGTCTAGCATGTGTTTTTGCATGCCAAAATTGCGTGTTATTTTGTGAAATTATGTGGTTTCTTTATGAAATCCGAGCCTCTGGTCCACTCAGCCTCTCTGTCAGTAGAAAAATCACTCTTCTACACAATTTATCAGGGATCAAGTATCAATTTGCCGTGATTTTGATAGTAGTGACAGAAGAGTATATTGGTTGTGTTTAATGCAACATCAAACAAACTTTCTGTGCTCCATATTTTTTTAAAAACGAGGCAAACAGTATAAAAAATAACTATAAAATGAGTGATGAATTGGGGCATTACCATTTCTTTCTAACATCTATTCAAGAGTCTTTTAAAGAACGAGGAAAATTGAATAAAAAACTATGTAGCAATGGCCGGTTTTGGCCGGTTCAGTAGTCAAAGGGTTAAGGATATCATGCTTTCGATTGAAATTAAATATACCTTTTGGATTTTGAAAAGGATACAAATGTAAGTATCAACATAATTGCCCCATGCATCAGCTCACCTTGAAATGATTTTTAAAATTGTAGTTTATTTTTGCATCAAATTTTTGGACCACTCCAATTGATCAATGTCTCCAACGTTTCATAAGAATTGAAAGCCTCTAAGGCTGTCAACTGGGGATGCAAAGATGGACTTACAAGTTTGACCTAATCCAGGGTTGGAAAAAACCACAAAAATTATTTTTAGTACATATGCATACCTGATAAGTTAACTAATGTTTCTGTAAGACCTGGTCCTAGGCCCTCGTTATTCTGTGTGGTTTGTTGGTTTTGACTGTTGAACTTCTCAGCTGGTGATGATAACAAGGATTTATTATCATTAGGTGCATTAACCTGGGAGGTACTCCCATATCAAACAGATAAACTGTCCCCACTTTAAAAACAAATTACCTTTAACCTGGTTACATAATAATAAATAATAATAATAATAACAACAATAATAATAATAATATATAGATTTAGGCAATAGTTTATTCTTATAACAAATGTTATCCTTTCGAGGAGCCCAGCTTGGGATTTCAGTGAATTTTGAAATGATCATGGGTCATTCCACAGTGTTTTGGTCCCAAAGGACTGATTTTGAAATTTATCTAAATGAAGTCAATTGGTATAAATTCTTATTAAATTCTTATTATTTCTTTCAAACTGTAAAAATCCAATAAAAATATGTCACGGAGTCTACAATTTTGTCACAGAGTCTACAATGCTCCTTGGGGACTGGCACTAAAATGCTACTGAGCATGCCTATTTTCTTAAACTTGTAATTTATAATGATTGTGATATTACTTTGCCAAAATAAACTTAGAATTATTTCTTTCAAACTGTAAAAATCTAATAAAAAGTTTGTCACGGAGTCTACAGCTCCCTGGGGACAATACTCCTGTAGACTCTGTGACAACAGTTCATGCATGCGTAAACCGCTAAACATTCCGTTTTGGCTTGGATGGGTTGCTTTCTCATGCAAGTTTGAATGATACGTATGGGCCTCCGCTCTGCGCCTTTGGTACGGGGAGCTCCTTAAATATTTATAAGTATAATAAGGCAGTGCTATCATTTAAAATGAAAATGGGTGAAAACGTTGGACAAGAGTTTTGACTTGAGTTTGGCATTTGCACTTGGCCTCATTTGTAAAAAAATGGCCCACTCACCATTGTCTGCATATTCGACTCTAATAGCATGTGCTAGCAGCCAGTCTAGAACACTGTTCTTCTGTCTACTTTGAAGAGGGCATTGAAGATCATCTAAATACTATGAACAAAAACAAAATGTCATTTGTGTGCAAAAGAGTGAAGAAGAATACAACTCAGCTTTGCCCTGGAAAACCATT
Source organism: Scolanthus callimorphus (assembly GCA_033964015.1). NCBI lineage: Eukaryota > Metazoa > Cnidaria > Anthozoa > Actiniaria > Edwardsiidae > Scolanthus > Scolanthus callimorphus. Next base: position 9,257,246 of record CM066915.1, read on the forward strand.
ATGAACAAAGATTCATCATTGATGATCAATGCTTAATAAATCAATGAAGATGTGTTTGGTTTGAATTAATTGACTAATCAAAATAATGAATATGCAAATGACAATCCAGCATGACATTTAATGGTACTGTTCTATGGCTCAATGACTCCTCTGTACACTTAATGGCATTACAGGATAAGCACAAAAAACATTTGCCCATCACAACATAGAAAATGACTGCATAATGTGGAGAAGACAAAGATGATGAAAATAAACCTGAGCAACCAAGAACAGTTTGCCATCGGAACGCAAGGCAGCTGGATTGAAGATGCTTAAGAATTTTACTTAGCTAGGGGAGATAGTTTGTAAAGATGGTGGGGCATGAAAGACCTAAAGAACCGTTTGTCAAATCGAGAGGGGTCTTTGTTAGACTGAAGAAGATCTGGAGATCCAGCAATTATATCTAGGACAACTAAACTCAGGCTCTATAATTGACACTGTTGTACCGGTCCTAGTACATGGCTGCGAAACATGGAAGATGAATAAAAGGAGACAGCAAAATGATAGACGTCTTCAACAACAAATGTCTTTGAAGGATAATGAAAGTGCTGTGGGAGGACCCATGGTCTTTCATTATCCTTCGAAGACATTTGTTGTTAAACTGCAGGCCACTGAGCAGCGTTGTGAACAGAGGAAATGGAAGATGATAGGACACATCTTATAGCAAGACCGATACAATCTGATGAATGTTGCCATGACATGGGCACCAGAAGGGAAATGAAAAAGGGAAGACCAAAAACAACTTGGCACAGTTGAGATCATGGGATGAAGCGAGGGTTGCTGCTGCTGACAGGATAAATGGAGGAAAGCTGCTGAAGCCTTATGTGCCAGCTAGGTGCAACAGAGACAGGTACATGAAGAGTTGGATATCCACTGATTTGGTGGGTTCTTGATGACGTTTTTTTTGGGGGGGGGGGGGGATTAGGGGGTACTAAACTGCTTTCTTAAATCCTTACTTTCATTAGTGTTTTGTGCCAGCTTGGGTTTTTAATGTCACGTAAATTTTCTCTGTCTTCTATCCTGTACACTCTGATCTTCTGATCTTCTAACCACACCACAAGGTTTCGACATTCTTCTTCGTCTACAGAACAAAACATGCGTGATACAGACATGGATGGAGGAAAAGTTCCAACAGAGATTAAACAAATTTCACATATTTGTTACTTACTGTTTGGGTTGAAACTGTCTGGGTGATGGTATTCTAGGGCAGCGAGTTTACGTTTGAACATTTTATCCTAATTTCGAGGTATTTCCATTAAAAAATCATACGAACACTTGCCTGGTGCGAGAGAACAAAGTTTCATTCTAGAGCCGGGCCGAGGGAGACTGGAAGAGAGAAAAGAAACCACAGGTAACCCATTTCCATCGTTTTCTTATTATCAAATGAGATACATGAATTGTAGTTTTTTCAGTCCATGTTCAATCCCAATGACACTGGAAAGAAAAAGAAAAGGCAATGCTAGGTACGTAGAGAAGTACTGTACTGTATTGTCATCATTTCTGTATCGTTTTATCCAGTTGATTTTTTACGCTTTTGGGCTACCTGTGGAATAAAGTGAGTTCGCGGGCTCAGGAATAATTTGAGTGGGAAAATGGCGGGCGAAGAGAAAGAATTCTTCGTTTGCAATTGACGTCACATCCGCTGGTGCCTAATTAGCATATTTTGCTGGCGGCCATCTTGGTGGTGCACCAACCGTTGGTTTTTCGCGTTCGTACGGTACAGCGTTCGTTAGTAAGTGGACTTTTATCAGTTTTTTTGCAATGCCATCTCTTTGTGCTGTGTCAGGTTGCGGCCACAATACAAAAAGGGAGAAAGGGAAGTTTAGTTTTTTTCGGATTCCCACAGTAATCGAAAATCAGGGAGAAGAAACTCGCAATTTAAGTTTCGATAGAAGGAGAAAATGGCTGAAAAACATATACCGGAAAGCAGATGACTTAACGGAGTCTAAAACCAAAAACACTCGGGTTTGCAGCTCTCATTTCCACACTGGTAAGTCCAAACATTTACTTCTATTCTATATGTATTACAAGATGTTGTATTTTTAGCGAGAAACCAGTAAACCACGGGCATAACTTATAGACGAAATATTTGCGTACTGAATTTTTCTGGAAAATAAGTAATAAGTTAAGCCTACTAAAAAGTCAATTATTACAGAGCCTTTACACTAGTTAGTCATAACTTAAGTCTCTCGTTGTCATAATTCACTAGTTATCAGATAATTGAAACATTATCTTAATGAAGACCGAGTATTACTCATTTGAGCTGTTTTTCTCCTTGAAGGGGAGGGGGGGGGGGGCTCTATATGGATTCTGGCTCTAGAGTCATGCTAGGTTGTTGAATTATCTGATATCTAGTGATCTTACGAACAAGAGGCTCATCGATTGTAATTATTTACCTTTTTGTACAGAATAGTTTTGGTACACATACAAATAATTTGTTTAGTGTCCGAACACATCGGTGATGATTTATCATAAATATGTAGGAATGCCGGCTGCCTTGTATGACAGGCACAATGCCGATTGGGCCCCAACAGTCAACATGGGGCATACAAATATCAAAGATGAGTCTGATGCCATCGCCCGAGGAAAAAGGGCTGCGGACCGATTAAAACGGAAAAGAACAGCTGAGAGTGGAGCCCAAATGCCAGGCAGAAGCTTAACTTCTCGGTAGAGATTAACAGTGGAGGTGGTAGTAGTGGTGGTGTGAATGAGTGTCTGGCCCCAGAGAACGTATCTATAGGTATAATATAAATAAGTAGATTTATGATAGAGATCTCACAGGAAAAATGAGGCAAGAATAGAAAAGCTTTGCATATTTATTTATTATCTAATAATCTTGTTGTGCACATCCTCATTTGAGCTTTATGTTTTTACCCTACAGTTCCCAATTTCACCGAAGAGGTTGAAAACGAGAAAGGTCAGTCCTCCATCAATATTAATCACAACATATCATTGCATATCCTTGCAAATTATCTATTTAGTACCTTGGCAATGGCACCAGAATGACACCAAAACGTCAGTTTATCTCACTGTTGTATATCTGTATTTCTAAATCTTTGTTGACCAGAACAATATAATTCATAAATACTTTTTTTTCTGAAATCTTTAATATTCCATAAATGTTTCTACCCAATTCTGAGAAATGACAATCACTGTTATTGCCAAACCCTCTGGTTCAGAAGAAATGCAGAGATTATGCTGAAAATAATTTTCTGTCTTTCTATCTATTTTTACCAGGTTGTCAGGCTGGTTGCGACAGTAAAACCATTGCCTGCCAGACCGATCTCACAATGGGGCAGCTGGAGGTGCAGGAGTCTGTAATGAGAGAAACTACAACCGAGCTGTGTACCCTGAAGAGCAAGCTTCTTGATGCACAGCTTAACTATGAATCTTTTTCCAGCAATAACGATAAGACCAAATTTTATACAGGCCTCCCAAACTTTCTTGTTTTCATACATTTACTTAATTTTCTTTCTCCTTTTGTCAAATCAACAAAGCGCAATGCTTTGGTACCCTTTCAAGAACTATTACTTGTTTTAATGAAGCTTAGAATGAACTTTCCGTTTCAGGACCTTGTGTATCGATTTCAGATTTCTACTTCTACTGCAAGCAGAATCTTTGACAGATGGATCCATGTGATGGCCATTCGTTTATCCTTTCTCATTCACTGGCCAGACAGAGATCAGCTTCAGAAAACCATGCCAGCTATTTTCAAGCAGATTTTGGAAACAGTGTTGCTGTAATTATAGATTGTTTTGAGGTGTTTATAGATAGACCATCGAGCTTGATTGCCAGAGCAATGACATGGTCTAACTATAAACACCACAATACAATCAAATTTCTGATTGGAATTACTCCACAGGGCTCTGTCTCCTACCTGTCTAAAGCTTGGGGTGGGCGTGTCAGTGACAAGTACTTGACCGAAAACTGTAATTTTCTAAGAAAACTTTATCCAGGTGATGTTGTATTGGCAGATAGGGGATTCAACATTTCTGATAGTGTTGGATTGCACCGTGCAAAGCTCTACATTCCCAAATTCACCAGGGGAAAAAAACAACTGCCAGCAGAGGATGTTGAAATCACTAGAAAAATAGCAAATGTCCGGATTCATGTTGAGCGAGTTATAGGGCTAGTACGGAGGAAGTATGTTATTCTTCAAAGCACAGTACCCATCGATCTCCTAAAAACAAAATTAACTGATACTCTGTCCACCATTGACAAAATAGCTAGAGTGTGTTGTGCTTTGACAAACCTGTCTGAATCTATTGTGCCATTTCAGTAAAAACGGTGCCACATGATTGTTTGCAGTTTGTTTCATTTTTTGATAATTCCAAATAGACAGGTCTTGTCTTGTTATAAAAGGTGTAAATCCTCAAACTGGTCTCACCCTATGGATGGATTTCTGCATGTAATGTCCCCTAGGGCAAATATGAAAAAAAGTCTTAAACTTTTCTACATTGGGGACAAAACCATTCCCCATTAGGTGGTTCTTCCATTCCCATGCAAGACATGTGGAACCACTTTATGGTGCACGCGTCACTGTCACATCCAATCAGCATACTGCCCTCAATGTCTGTCTGGCAAAAGCACCACTCTCTGTCGTCATCATCCTCACCCTCATCCATCAGTTGGTTAGTAACAGTGGTAGATCGTGTGAAGTAGTTTGCCATGAGCTCTGGAAGGATGCCTTTCTTGAAAAAAGCAGTGACTTTAGTTAAAGCATCATCCCAGAACTCCTGGTTGGGGGCTATCCTTTCAATATACAAATCTTCCATAGTCCAGATAATAAAATCACAGTAATCAACATCGCATACAAATAGTTGTGTCTGTACTTGAAAGTAGTACGGGTGGTTTTTTTTAAGGGCCAACCCCCCCTCTGATTTCTCCAAGCAGAATGTTTTGTCCTGAAGACATTCATTTATTGTGTCTCCTCTATGTTTATATGGGCATTTGATCTCGCACAATCCATTACCACAACAATCACAAAAAACAAGTCCATCTGGGGAAGCTCCAATGAATGGCCATGTGGGGTTAACATGTAATCCACTATCCGCAACAGAGAAGTTAGTGTGCCACTGATTTATGTGTTCTTCGAAAGCATTACGTGCCACAGCTTCATTTGAGGAACCCCATTTAGTGGCTGCATTGCTAAATTTGTGAGCAGCAGGATAACAGATTGACTTAATAAGGCTCCGCGAAGGTTTCTCCACTGAGGTGCTATAAGCAGCCTTCAGTTTAGATGCTGTTATCCTGCCGCTTCGCTGCTTGAACCATGTACTAGATGAAGCTTGCCCCTTAGTTGAGGATTCTATTTTTGCACATGCCTCTGGCGTTAGAGTCATAGAATCAAAGATGTCTGTTGCCTTATCCAGGAGTTCATCATAGTCAAGTCCATCATAATTGCTATTATTCACCATTTGGGGCAGTGAGGGTGGAATATTGTCTGTTCTAACAACAAAGTTATTGCTGAATGGTTCAATAAGAGACAATATTACTGCCTTGTCATTAGCCTCATGAATATTAGTAAAAAATGCCTGCTTTTCAGCTGGAGTTGGGTCTGGGACAGCTGCTCTTACATTGTTGCCCTGGTCATTCCTCGAGGCAGTTGGAGTGATATTCTCCTCGACCAATAGTTCATGTTTTCTTTTGCTGACTTAAAGTCAATGTCTGCAATTGGCAAATATGGGATATTGCCAACATAACTTGGCATAAGCCACCTATTTTGCCCCCCTGTACATGTCTGGCTGTCACGAATACGCACTGCCGTCTCGATAGCAAAAAGTATAGCACCTACGTGTGAACATGCCTCACTCAGGCCAGCCATGCATGTACAGTGGGCATGCATTACGGTGCCACATTCCTCACTTAGCAGCCACGTCTTTAGTGGTGTATCACTTGCTCTTTGCGAATGGTTCACCTATTAAAAGAGAGTGTGACGGGTACTGAAACAAGGTGCCTAACTACCAAGCTAGCCCTGGATTTTTGGACGTTCAAGGGGAAGACACATTTTTCTAATGGAAAAGTGAAAATCCCCCAAAAATATAATAAGCCAGTAAACTAATGAAAATGATTTTAATAATGATGCATCACAGAAGGGATCACATAAGTATTCTATGCAGTAGATAACCAAAACTTTTTAGTATCCATTGTCATTGACTAGTTGAAGTCAGAATAATATTCAGAATAAACTTCAGTCATACTCAAAAAGCAAAATTCGAAACTGACACCTACCCTTGCAAATATCACAACTTTGCTATCTCCCACTTTTTTCAGGAACAAAGTATTCACCCAGCCGGACACAAAGAAATTAAACGCATCTAATGACTTGTATGCCTTCATTTGCTTCATCGTAGCCCAAGACGTTTGAAGAACCAAATAGTTAACGATGTCGGGGTATTCTGTTTTCGGCAGCAACGAAGTATCCTCCGAATAATCGGATTTCTTTAAAACATAAGGGTCAAAACCACAAAGAAGTGCCTTTTCTTTGTACCGAGCTTGAGTACGAGGGTCTAGAGTGAAATAATAATCAGAGAACGCAATATTTCCGACAACATTTGCTCGCGCGGACGCCATTTTTGAATTTTCTAGATTTGTTTACAGTAGCTAGGTAACCACCAACATGGCGGCCAATGTGACGTCTCCGAATTTTGGTCACGTGATTGCAAACGAAGAATACATGTATTCCTATTCAGTGCGTCATTTTAATTATTGTTGCTAGTCAGTTCTAATTTTCTCCAATCGAGCTCGTCAAATAGTAAGTGCAGGCAGCTTTTCACAAGATCTTAAAAATGCGGAGCCTGCGAATTGTTTGTCTGCAACAACCTTTCCCGAAATTCAGTTGGTATTTGACCACTAGACATGTAGCCAATGGAGTGGCAGAAGGGATTACAGCAAAAAGCAAGAGAACGAACGAGAGTGAAGATGTTTATACTTCTGATAAGAAACTTGGCGATGGAGATGACAGATGCACTCGTTCAAATTCTCAATCAATCAACTTGCAATTCTGCACAAACCCCAGTAACAACCATCTCTGGTTTGATGTGACAAGTCTTGATAGTATGCACAGGCGCGATCTTCAAAAGCTCTGTAAAAACCTTGGCATTAAAGCCAATAGCAAGAAGACAAAATTAGCAGAAGATCTAAAGGAGTTCCATAGACTACATCTCTCTCCAAATCTTCTATTTTACACTCTCCATTTATTCCCCCGATGATTAATTACAGATACATGTGTGACGATAATGTTGGTTGCAAAGTTCTTAACAAGACAACAGGGATGTTTGCAGCACTGCAGTCATTCTTATCAAGAGAAAACAGAATTGGGAATTCAAACCAGGTGACAGAATCTCACAGTTTTAGAGCCATGTCTGATTCTGCGGTCTTTGAATCTGGACATCATAACTTGCCATTTCTTGGTTGCAAATTGAACAATTTAAGAGTGACAGGGAGCCTAAAACTACCAAGTGTTACAAGTGTTCTTAACAGAGGCAAGCCACTAACATTGATAATGAAATGGAGAGAGAAGAAGATAGAAGAATTAGGGGAAGAAGGATTTAAGGAATACCAGTCACACATCAGAAAGCAAGGTATAACTTTCCATTCTTTTGTGAAATCATTCCTCACTGGGAAAGAAATCCAACGGATGAATCCCAGTGGTTATGTAGAAAGTGTTGATGGAGTCCTCAAAGACATCAACTCAGTCATTGCCACAGAACAACAAGTAACACATGAAGGCCTGGGATACACAGGTTATTTTGATACATTAGCATTATATAAAGGTGTTCCTTGTGTTATTGAATGGAAAACATCCCAAAACCCCAAGCCAACCATGAATGACTGCCATGAATATCCCCTCCAGGTAGTGGCCTATGCTGGGGCCATTAATTCAAGTCCATACCTCAGCATACCTGTTACTAACTGTTTAATTGTAATTGCATATCCTGATGGTAGCCCTGCCCATATCCACAAGATGGACTTGTCCACATGTGATTTTTACTGGCAAAAGTGGCTTGTTAAACTCTTTAATTACAAAAATGCCAGTGCACAGTAAAAATATAATTTTAAGTAGTTGCTTCTAATCTGGTAACATCAGAAATATTTTTCTCTAATAAATGGATTTAACATATTTGTGGTTAGAATGTGGTAGACCTTTATGGTTCAGGGCACAACATAACTTTTTTCCAGATGTGGCATTGGCACTACAAGGTTTCACACACACATACACTGATACCCTGGGATTTGATGGTTACAAATTTCCTGAACCACCCATCAGTCCTCCTGGGAGAGCACGCTGGTGGCTTCCCGATCTTAGGGGATATCGTGGAGGCACGTCTACAAGTCTGCTGTTAATAAGCAATTATTGGATGAGGCTTTTGTGATTTCCAGAATAGACAATGTCGAAACAAGTGGAGGCTGTAAGGCCGAGCCTGATTCCATTTGGCGAGACATTGTTTATTCTGGAAATCACAAAAAAACGAATTTAATAATTGTTTTATTATACATTGATTCAGTAAAAATACTTTTTTTCTGTCAACAATTTCTTTTACACAAGCACCTTGTTAAATAGGGAAAACATTCAAGTGCTCTAGTCCCATTATGCATTGCGTGCGTAGGATCAAGAATCAGCTAGCTGATTCTTCAAGAATCAGCATGTTGATTCTTGGGAGACCCTCAAAGTGCGTGATTCCCAAAGTAAAGTGTGCGATTTTAGCCAATCAGGATCAAGATATATAGTAAGTACAATGTATAATAATGGGGTTTATTATACATTGTACTCACTATCTAGATTCTGATTGGCTAAAAGTGTGCGCTTTACTTTGGGAATCACACACTTTGAGGGTCTCCAAGAATCAACATGCTGATTCTTGAAGAATCAGCTAGCTGATTCTTGATTCTATGCGTGCAATGCATAATGGGACTAGAGCACTTGAATGTTTTCCCTATCTAACAATAAGACGCTTGTGTAAAAGAAATTGCTTGACAAGAAAAAAAAAGTATTTTTATTCAATCAATTTATAATAAAACAATTATTGAATTTGTTTTTTGTGATTTCCAGAATAAGCAATCAAGCAGTCTACGCCAAGTGGCCAATCAGGCTCGGCCTCACAGCCTCGCCTGATTCCACCTGTCTCGACATTGTTTATTCTGGAAATCACAAAAACCTCATCCAATAATTGCTTAATATTGGGTTGTAAAGGATGAATGTCCATCCGAATAGGGAAAGTTTCATCATGGCGATCTTCACCAATAAAGTGATGTTCACCTGAAGCGGGCGCACGGGTGTCTCTTATAGTCCAGTACATCTATCGAAAAAATGGGGTGAACCTAGAACTAATTGCAACAGAAGGTCTCTCAACGGTTTTCGACACAGAATTCTATGCTGAATAACATATCAAAAGTCCCATTTAGTCCTAGTGGTGGAAAGTGGTGAAATTTAGATTTGAGAGACAGTGCTCGAAATCTTGAATGGCCGCCATCTTGTGTCACAGGGTAAAGCCCGCGTGGAAACAAAAGTAGAAATAAACATTAGAACACTTCCATATTGATCTATTTCAGGTCTAAATATCTTCTATGAATATCTATCTATGAATATTTAAAACCTGTTTAACAACCTAACATTGTATTTCTTGATTTCGACAGAAAGCGTATGCAATCTAAGCCGATGAACTCACATCGCTTAATCAAGAAGTTAACAGAATTTTTCATTTCTTTATGGGAACAGGTCAAATTCGGGATTTCTTTACTTTATTTGCGTTATTTAGAGTAGTTTTCCTATAATTCGACTCTTTATCAAGCTACTGTGACTTCACCTGGGTCGTAAAATTACACTTGAATGAATCAGCAATGAGATTTAGGCAGTCTCATGGAAAGGCGCATCTTTAGGAAAAGTGGGATCACCCTAAGATCTGATTACAAGCCGCCGGCTCCTATTTCTGATAGCAGTGAACTACATATTTTTCCAGCTATAGGTGTTTGAGTATATTTTTATCTCATATTTGGTATATCTCATGTTTTGCACATTTCGAAAACTAATTCTAATTAGATTACACGCATCAGTTTAAAATGCTGCGCGCGCGATCTATAAAATATTTTCTCGAAATATGCTATTTGTTTATCACAGAAGAATATTCATATTTTAGTAAAGCGAAATAAAATATTTTTCGAAGAGAAACCACCTAATAACAACAAAATATTATACTTAGGTACGTATTTCAGTTCATTTGAACTGCATTCCAAACTAATTGAAGATAACTTTCTTTGGTTGCCCGAGAGATTTTTTGTGGAATTACAAAAAGTAGAATTAAATGAAAACACAGGACACCCGCGAAATTAAATTTCTACACGACAAATTTACAATTTATCAAGCGAGAAGGCAAGAACAATTGCTTTCTAAAGTTTAAACACTGTCAAACACTGTATGAAACGTCTTTTCGTCAAAGAAGACGCTTCGCTAGCGAGATTTTTAAGTTGCATTTTCCTGAAATTGAAACAGTTTGGCAATGGCTTCCTTGGCGCGCGATATCGATTCGAGTCGGCGATATCGATTTTTCGCGTGAGATTTAGTGTGGAATTCCTGAGTCGGGTAATGGATTTACCTATAGAAAATGAAACTCTCTTACTTTCTCTTACCTTATTGAACATTTCAATGAGGACGAACATTGTGCCTTCAGCCAGGGAAATACGAGGCACAAAACTTGTCGCGCTACGTTTGTCATCGCAAGTTGTGTGTTTTCATGAAAAACGACCAACAATGCCAGAATTTGTGGCTCAAAGTATAAGACCCGCACTCTATTTCGCGCAATAAGCTTTTACAATTTGCAACAAATGTTTTGGTTGCGGGACAACTTGTGATACGAGATGAAAGACGCGCAACATCGATCATCAACTTGCAACGCACTAATTTTGCGCGACAAGTTGAGGGATTTCGTGCCTCGTATTTATCCCGGCTTTAAGCTTGATGTACACTTGCGACATAAGGACATAAGAAAAACATCACGCGAATAAAATTTAGTGGTTTAAAAAAATCGCTAGTGTGCACTGTGCATTACGTAAATAAATATACTGCTACTACTACTATAATGCAAAAATCTATCCATTTGCTTCACCAACTGATCAGAATATAACATCACTTCCTTACAGATAGGGATGTTGATAAAGTTTATGGCTCTGGGAATGCCTCACCACGTAGTAAAGCGCATATACACCCGAGCCGTGCCATTAAATTTGGTACCCGTACCACTTTTTATCCGAGCCGTGCTAAAAAATCCCTTCCGCGTAAATGAGCCTTAAGTGCAACTTTACCAGACAGGGCGGGAATCAATAGATGCAGCAAGGAATGAAATAGAACCGTTTAAACACGCCCGGCACAATATGTTCCTGGAACCCAAGTGCAAGGACTTCAAACTCATACATTTCCCTTTTGTGGTTTACACTAGAACGTAAGTGCAGACGCAAGCATATCAACATCAAGTCGTCGTGTTCCCTTGAACATTGGCTTGCGTCTAGTGTGAATCAGGTGAATACAAGCGCAAGCAACTAATCAATGCTGATTTTAGGCCTGCGCTTACGTCGCTATGATTCACGCTTGCCTTGCGCTTACGTCCTGTACTTGCGTCCTGCGCTTGCGTCCTGTGCTTGCGTCCTGTACTTGCGTCCTGTGCTTGCGTCCTGTACTTGCGTCCTGTGCTTGCGTCCTGTGCTTGCGTCCTGTGCTTGCGTCCTGTGCTTGCGTCCTGTGCTTGCGTGCTGTACTTGCGTCCTGTGCTTGTGTCCTGTACTTGCGTCCTGCGCTTGTGTCCTGTGCTTGCGTCCTGCGCTTGCGTCCTGTGCTTGCGTCCTGTGCTTGCGTCCTGTGCTTGCGTCCTGTGCTTGCATCCTGTGCTTGCGTCCTGTACTTGCGCTAAAATGCTATCAAGGTTCTCTCGAATCTGATACTGTTATGTGGATGCTTGCGTGCTGTACTTGCGTCCTGTGCTTGTGTCCTGTACTTGCGTCCTGCGCTTGTGTCCTGTGCTTGCGTCCTGCGCTTGCGTCCTGTGCTTGCGTCCTGTGCTTGCGTCCTGTGCTTGCGTCCTGTACTTGCGTCCTGTACTTGCGCTAAAATGCTATCAAGGTTCTCTCGAATCTGATACTGTTATGTGGATAGGTGTTGTGAGGGGAGATTCATGGGTGGCGGTAGTGAGGGCGAGGTTGCTGCAATTGCACGACTTGCCAGCCGCGGTGTATAGAGCAGATTTCGTATGACTGTGAAAAGTACCTTGACACGGCGCGGCACTGTCACGGTGGCGATACGAAACCTGGCCTGCTGTAGATACCGAACGAAACCGCGTAGTCGCGATACGGACACGGTCGCGGCGTGGTACAACTCTTTCGCGGTACTTTTCACCATACGAAATCTGCTCTATCATCAGTCGTCTAGTGTAAACTACACACGCACCCCGGGATGGTGCTACACTGACTTTTCGGTAGGGGTGTGCCGCCAAGGTCTCAAAAACTTGACCCTATCAGATACCAAAAATTCTCGTTTTTTATACCCTACCGTAGACCTACGGTCAAAATTGTATAGGGTGGTCAAATTGGTCGCAATCAAAACGGCATTTTGATAATCATGAAAAGGTTTCAAAATAAACCACTTTTCCACTAATTGCGGCACAACTTTGATCGAAATTTGTTTGCACCTGGGTAGCCAAAAGATGAGCATCAGATGATAAAGACGATCTTACGAATTCAGAAAATGCCAGTTTATTACTCTTATGATTACCAAAAGGCGAGAATTGCATCTGTCACTTTCAAATATTGTTTAGGACGAGCAATATCAACGAAAATAAAAACTCCTATTTTATATGCGTATTTCCCTTACGATCTTGACCTAATGCGCGTATCTCACCCCTTAAATCTCCTAAGAAAACGACTAGTCTCAAGAAGAAATACTCAAAAAGAGTCACATATATTAGAAGAATGTTAAAGAAGACACAAAAATGTACGTAAATGTACTGGACTATTAGATTGCTTGCAGTCCCTTCTTTGTCGAACATCCGTGAAAACGAGCGCGTGAAAAAACGAGCGCCGATGCCCCAAGATATTGGGGAAGCCCTGGGTAAACGACGGCAGCGTATTCAATATAACGGATCTAATAAGACTACAATAGATGGTAACTGTCTGACGACTGATTGGGCACCACCTTTTTAAACTAACTGTCTAACAGTCTCCTGTTGGTTTTCTTCACTATATTATTATCGCAGTGCGCGACCCAGGTGAGATTCCTGAGACATGTTAACACCGAGCAGCTTAAACACCGCGACCTTCTCGATTTGGGATCCAACCCATTGTAGTGAAGTAAGTGAACAACAGTCGCGGGGTTTGCCTCATATCTTTATGTCGTGAACGATGTGTGGTTTAATGAGCGATGGAGAGTTCCTGGGGACAATGTCATCACGGTACGGTTAAATAATCGATTTCGCGCGTGGGCCCGGGAACGTTGACAAGTCATTTAACAATACAGCGAAGACGACTTGGCCTAGCTTCGTCCCCTTAGGAATTCCTCCCCTCAGCATTTGCGAGCTAGAAACTACGCTCTCATTCCGATAATCTGGGTCCTACCCTGCAGGAATGGAGAAACCCCGCTTAGGAAACTACTATGCATGCACCTTGCTATCCTTAATACAACGCTGCGATCTAAGGTCAAAGCCTTTTTAAATCAGCAAAAAAGAGCGCTTACACTGACCTCGATCAAGTCTAACGCTAAGTGTTGTATTAAAGTATAAAAAGGCTTGATGGTGGATTTACCGGAAACAGCGAACTGTTATTGCGTCAAGATCTCAGCAAGGATGTTGCCCTCAATACATCAAGGAGGGCGCGTTATAGAGAGGGAGTGGGCACTTGTCTCAATCACACTGCTTTTGTTGTTCGCGCCTAGTATGAGCCTCTTATCTAAGGTTGCATTCATGTGTATACTACAGGGTGGGGGGGGGGGGGGGGCAGAGGATTTTGAGGGGGGATCTCAAAATTTAGGAATTGGAAAAGGGGGGATGTCAAGTTTTTTTCATAACATGAAGGGGGGATACATATTTTTGTTGAGGTATATATATATTTAAGACAAGGTTGTGCAGTTTGCTAGTAAATGAAGGAAGGCTCAATTGTTGAACACCGACATTGAACCTCCTGAAGAAATCACTTGCCCTACTATTCTCATGCTACGATGTAACTTTTATAAACTCAAAAAAATCGTAAAAGGCCTTGTTTTACCACAATTCCTCAACGTCCTCTTTAGTGACTTGATTAATAGTCGTGTAGCTTAATTGTCAAAATTGCGGCGCGCTTAGCGCGCGCACAACAGGAAACAAACTAAACAATCTAATACAAAATAAATGATACTCAGTCTATGTAGTTAGGCTTCAATCGAGGAGCGCACCAGATATCACTTGGTAGAAAGTCACTACACACAAAAGAGTACAGCCACCTAGCATTTTTATTTGCATTTTTGTTACGCTTTTATTTTTTATCATTGAGCCTTTTGTAAAAAATGTAATCGGCACGACCCTACCTTGGCATTAAAAAATGTCTTGGGGGGGAGGGGGGGGGGGGGAGGGGGGCATGTTTTTTTTTCCTTTTTGCCAAGCGGGGGGATTCGTAAACAATACGTTGTTGCTTGGGTAGTCAGTCCCTGAACTCTCCTTCGCGGCACCGTTGTTGCCTGTGGTCGCAGAAAGGAGAGTCCAGAAACCTTTGTATGCGCATGCGCTAGATTTGACCAAGAACTTGGGTTATATTGTTAGTGCGCATGATCTAAATACCACTGTCGGAGATTGGAGACTGGACTATGGCTTGGGGGGATCTGAAAATTTTGCATTGTCAACAAAGATCCTCTGCCCCCCCCCCCCCCCCCCCCCCCCCCCCCCCCTGTATACATAATGGATGCAGCCTAAGAGATGTTACTGGACTTGCTTCGTCGGATTTTATTCTAGCCGTTTGTTTCCTTAGTACCAATTATAATATATAGCTACGATATAACGCGCGCTCTAATGGGTCCAAATCTATGCTCTATTTCACCGATAATGGTTCTCCCCCGCTATATCATAAAAGCATTAAGCTGTGCTCTAATGCTTAAATATGGAATGAATAAATGTTGTATAATTAACAACTATCCCCCCAAGGGGAGGTATATATCCACCGCTAGGCACCGACGACCCTTTTAGGGGATAGTTGTTTTAGTATATACCAAATCAGTAGAAAAAATACGGCAAATTAAGGTTCAAAACGCAATATCGCGCACGAAACGAGCCGCCATTTTGAGAGTTTTCTCAAAACAGTAAATAGTGTTTGATATCTACTATTTCAGGAACCAATCAGAGCGCGCGAAAATGACTATTCACTGACTTGGTATATACTAATATTTGATAGCAAAATTACTGGGATCTGTTCCGAACCTCGCGCATGCATAATATCTGTTACTAGAGTCCGCCCTCCCCCCTTCAAGGTTCATTTTCCACATGAACTATCACTGAAATTCTGCGTCCTTCTCTGTCTCGTTTCTGTACCTGGAAAGTCAGTCCACTCTCGCGAGATAATTAATGATAATGAATAAATTTTTTTACCGAAAAGATCCTGTCATCGCACTCCACTGAAGGAGAGCGACACATAACGTGCTCCGATCCCAGCGCGACCCTACTGAGAACCCGCTGTCAGGATTCCTGTGGTGATCAGGTTGAAAGATGATCGCGGGCTCATGAGGCGATTCAAGATGGCGGAAGAAGCTAAGGAAACGGAAAAACTCGAGGAAGTTAGCAAAGAACTCAGCATTGAAGATAAACTGTTGAAAGCCGGGGCCTAAAAGAGGAGGGCAACTCTTTCTTTAAACAGAAGGACTATAAAAACGCGATGAAGAAGTATCATCGAGCTGTATTATATGTGAAAGGCCTGGCGGACACGCCGATTCCTAAGTCGTTACTCGGGAGGATGGAGGAAGAAGTGCCTGAGGAGATGAAGGAAAGTTTACGAGAACTTGAGTATAGCTGTTATAATAACTTAGCAGGTATGATGTAGACGCAAACGTTTGGGGGAAAGGTCAGATAGGGAAACCACTGGGGAGATTTTTCACACCATACCCCAAATAAATGTCAATTGAATGTCAATGTAATCCCCCCCCCTCCCCCAACCCGGCATATGCGGGGACTTGGAGTGAAATGAAGGAAATGGCCCCCACCTCAGGAAATAGATGGGATTCCAATGTCCCTGCATACAGGGATGTCAATTCCAGGCCTTCAGCAATCTGGAGACCACCTTTCTTAACCTTCTCCTCTTCACCCCGAGTGGGACATAAGGCCGCAGAGACCACCTTGGAAGTGGCAAAATTTCCTGAAATTCTCCCAGGATAAATGCAGGAAATGTATGGCAGCAGTCTTGAGTTTTCCCAGGAGACAGAGCACAAAATCTTGAGACTCCTGGCAAAACCGGGAGAGTTGACGTACCTGCTGCTTATGTCCATACCTACCAACAACTGTAGCCGGAAATGTGAACAAACTAATGCAGAATGCTTTTTACAAGGACAACGAAATGTTGAACATTATGGCATGCTTTTTTGTTTCCTTTTGGTAGTAAGAATCCAGAACATTTTGTTGGCGCTGCAACAACACTGTGTGTCAATTTTTTTTATTGATCAACTTATAGATTTGTTTCATTATTTAGGGGAATTGCCCTGGGTCTAGGGAAGCACTCATACTCTCACTCTATCATGAGTTGGTTGGTTTTATGATAAAAACACTAGTCTATAATATTTTATGATTCTTGAAACTTTTGTTGTGCAAGAAGAAAAAAGCTCACAATACCTTTTGCTGTGATCAATTTATTATTCAAATTTGATGCTTTGGTGGCTTTTTTAGAGCCTTTGTAGTCTACTTTGCACAGCATTTTGCAAGTGTGGAAACTTGAAGCCAATGAACAATGAACGGCACAAAAATCTTCCTTACATAGCCTGCCGTAAATGCTAGTCAGTGAAAGTTTAGTGCCCCCGGGTCACCGGACGAGGGAGTGAAAGCTAGCATTGTTCTTGCCTAGCAGGGGCACAAACTAAAGGTAAAATCAGGTAAATGCCCCACTTTGTCCCTGCATATGCCCTTTTTTTTTGGGGGGGGGGGGGTACATGGACTGAGCATTAGTCTTGCTATTGGATTGTTTCAGAAAGTCATTAAAGTGTGAAAGTTGTAGCTATGATAGCTAGGCAATAGAACATTTTCACATAGCACAGTTTTAGCACATGAGCTAGACCGAAAAGTAACACATGAGCTTGGAATGAAGAAATTTCACACTGGTGTGAAAAAGATACTTACAATTATTACAATTTGTTTTTTTAGAACAGTCAAGCCTATCTTGACCAGGCTGCATACCTACACACATCAAAACTAAGGCCTGAAGGCAGTCAAGCAAATTGGAAAATGACAAAATATAATCTGGCTAAAGTTAGGTAGCTTTACTAGACACATATGCATTATGCCTCTATGAACAATTTTTACTCCCTAGAGCAAGCTTCTGTCTCTTTCTGTCCGACTGTTTACTTGCAAACAAACCAAGATCTTGAAATACAAGAAACAGGGATGAAAATGGAATAAAGAATCCAAAGCAGCTTTGGAACTCTTATACACTTGTCCAGCAAAAACGATAGGAAAATAAAGAAACCACTGTGGAAATGTGCTTCCTACAACTTACAGCAAATGAGTTTAAAAAATACATTTCACTTCAAAAAAAAGTTGCACTCCTTATGAAATAGCACTTAAAAAAAAACAAATTGCTTAAAACAGTAATGCAATTACAATTGATTTTTGCAAATTTGAAAGAATGATGAATGTGACCTTATCAAACCATTCTCAGGATGAAAACATTGGCCCCCAAGCATGCTGGTTGACAATGGGCAGTTGAGTGTCCAAGTATGCATGCCGGTGCCACAGTCTTCATAACCTGGATTCCCTGTGGCAATAATTATTATTTTGTTTGTGACAATTATTGGATTTAATGTGGGAGAATACGGAGAAAAGCTGAAATGTGGGAGAGTTGGAAATGTGGGAGAGTTGGCATCCATGTAGGGGTATTATGATGGATAACAAAACTCTGATTTCTTTGCAGCTTGTCATATGAAGACTAATCGATGGCCTAAAGTAGTCGAATATTGTAAAAAGGTAAGTTGCATGTCATAACAATAACATCTTGGTCCTGGATTGACTGGCTGTGAAGATCTGTGATCCTTCAAAGTCATTTTTAAAGTCATTCAAGATGCTTCTTTTGAATTATGGTACAGGTATGGCTAAGTTTTCCTGAAAACTTAAAGGTGGTCTGTGTCAAGGTGGTCGTAATGATAAACATGTATATTTTAACAACAGGAGGTTGAAGTTTATGTTAAACGCTGTGTGAAAGTTGTTTTTGTGCTGGCATTTCAAGTAGCCCTTTATCAGAGCTCATCTTTTCTCTTATATTGTAGATGTATATTAGTGCTCAGGGCTCCTATTGATAACAGGTTGTTTTATTCAATCTGAAAGGGCTACCCTGAGCCTTATAATTAAATAAAGGTTTCTGTTCTGTTCTGATGGATACCATTAGCAAGACAATGTGAGGTTTGTCAGGAGTATGATTTTGCCAAATTTCCAAATTTTGAGTTGTGCAGAAAATTCCCTAAATTAAGAGTGTGGATTTGGATCTTCATCACTGCATCTAGTTAGATAATGATAATGGGTTAGATGCTAATAATGTGTTTGCTCATCCATTTTATTCTAAAAAACTTAAAATTGTGAATGATTTACTCAAAACTTTTTTTGTCACTTATTTCCTATCTAAATCTGTCAAAACATTTCTGTTGCAATAAGTTTGGGCATAATTTAGGGCTTTATTTTCTGGACTGTACAGTATCTCCTTTGTATCTATGGGTAACAAATGGACAAACTGGACATTCCCCTGATGGAATGTTGAGGAGAGAACGAAATAGCTATGGTCACCCTGTGCCTACTTCTCCACAGGGACCCTATATTCTCTGCGTCTGGTCTAAAGCCATGCAGTCAAGGTTTTTGTTGAGCAACATTTGATCAATTGTTCCAAAAATCTCTGAAACACCTTAACCATGCTGTGGAGGCTGTTCCATTCAGGAGGACACTTGACCATAGCAAGTTGTTCCTTGCTTGGGTGTATCGATATCGGTCTTGGTCGATGCTCTAAGGCACTTGCTTCCTTTAATTGTTTAGGCATCTCAATGTTGACACACCCATGACCGACTAGAATAACATATGGGGAACGTATGGCGACTTGTGGTACATTTCACTTGGAGAGGTGGCTACGCCAGTTCTTTTAAGCATCTCGGTAGCACTAGATTTGCAGCAGTTGTCTGCCTTAACAAACCATGCAGTCATAATCTTTATTTAAACATGATGATATACTTATTAAAGCGGTGCCGCTTGTGGGGTCGTGTTGGACTTGTGTTGGACTTTCTAGCGTTGCGATGCCTCCTGCTTCATAATGGTCCCACAATATTCCAGCAATATTCACCAGTTGCGGCCTTACAATATCGCTTCGCAAGATTTAAGATAAGGAATGTTTAATGTAGCGACGAAGAAATAACGATCTTCTAGAGAGAGTGATCACGTGACATAGTTAGCGTCAAGACCGGCCGCCCAACTCGATTTGAGGCCGACGAAAGCTCGTCCATATACGCAAAATGAGAATAGTCCTTGTAGTGCAGGAATTTGGTGAAAAATTGTTCATTTTGATGGAAAAAGCATGAAACTTGGCAGGGTGATAGAGCGTCCCATGCAGAGCAATTCTGGATGTAGACCCACCCTCGATAAGTATACTTCCAGTTTTCTAGCAGTGGAATTAATTATCATTTAAACTAATAAAATGACGTGTTACCTTTTGAGTTCAGACACAAAATTTTGTATCATGACAGAGTATTCAATACCCTACAATTCTACAATACGTAGCACCCCCTGATCATGTACTTCCAGAGTTCCAATATGGAATTCATTATACATAAAAATCAGTAACAGAGGGCGTTGCCTTCAAGATACACGCATGTACATTCGTGTAAAAATGGACCATGGTGCAATAGGCATTTCGCATGTAGACCCACGCCTTAACTCAGCACTTCCAGTTTTATCGAAGTGGAATTAATTATCCTTAAACTTAACAAACTGACGTGTGCCTTTTCTCTTCAGACACGGTATTTTGTTTCGTGTCAGGGTATTAAAATACCTTAAAACTCTACAATACGTAACACCCCCCTGATCATGTGCTTCCAGTGTACCAATATGGAATTTATTATCACATAAAATCAGTAACAGAGGGCGTTGCCTTCAAGATACACGCATGTAAATTCACGTTAAGATGGACCATGGTGCAATGGGCAATTTTGCATGTAGACCCACGCCCTGACACATGCACTTCCAGTTTTATCAAAGTGGCATTAATTAGACTTTAAAGCGGTGTTGGGCTTCATGTCAGGGTCAAATTCTGTATGTTAAGAGTTATGCATTATTGCATGTTTTGCTATTCATGATCAAGACCCCAGTCATATACTTACAGTATCAGGGGATGGAATAAATCACAGCATGATTGCAGCACAAAAATAGTAACATATAGAAACGCATTATATTTTTGTAACAACGCTTGACCAAATAGACTCCACTTTATGGGGTCAAACAAAGACTTCTCTTTCTTGTTAATGCGACTATTAATGAAGTTTTCATATGCATCTTTCCCAGTGGATTTATATTTCTTAACAGTAGAGACAGTTTCATCACTGGCTGTGTCCCTCATGCCCGAGGACTATCAAATCGTTGCTAAAATACATCTCTATGGAGCTTACCAGTGGGTTCAGTTGCTCGATAGTGGTTTAGCACTAATCCAGGATTAACTACCATGGTGACTCGATGGTTTTGTTCAGAACTAACCTGGTTTAAATTTAATCCACCATTGAACAACCCGCGCCAGCTTAACATATATTTGGTCAAGCGTTGTTGTAGGGTATTGAATACTCTGTCACGATGCAAACTTTCGTGTCTGAAATCAAAAGGCAAGCGTCATTTTCTTATAATTTAAAGGATAATTATTATTCCATTTCGATAAAACTGGAAGTGCATGAGTTCGGGCGTGGGTCTACATGCGAATTTTCCATTGTACCATGGTACATTTTCACGTGAATTTCCATGCGTGTATCTTGAAGGCAACGCCCTTGTTTCTGATTTTATGTGATAATGAATCCCATCTTGGTACACTGGAAGTACATGATCAGGGCGGTGTCAAGTATTGTAGAATTGTAGGGTATTGCATACTAGTGTCATGATACAAAATTTCGAGTCTGAACTCAAAAGGCAACACGTTATTTTATTTGTTTAAAGGATAATTAACTGCTATAAAACTGGAAGTATTCGTTATCAAGGGTGGGTCTACATCCAGAATTGCTTAGCATTGGACGCTCTATCATCCTGCCAAGTTTCATGCTTTTTCCATCAAAATGAACAATTTACTACTTTTTCTGCACGATATTTCTGCACTATTGGTGCCTTATCACAACACGAGTCCCCTACAATTATTTTGTTGTTTCGTTCTATTGTTCCTTCGTGTAGTTATTGTTATCGGTACTGGTTTGTGAAGACACCAAGGACTTGCCCAAAATGTGCAAGACAAAGATTTGCCCTGTCAGTATCAAGTTTTGACGGACATTGTTCGATGACCGGCTATTATTTTCAGTTCTAAAGTGGCGACGACTGCCAGACAGTAATTCCTGTTTCGCTCAATTTAGCGTCGTACAATAAAACTATTAGGGCTCTTGTCTCAGGCACTGTGCGGGATAGTTTCCCCTCGGAAATTTGGGCTACGCTGTCGACTTATATTCGTTGTGGACAAATTTCCTCGGGGACCTCGGGCAAACTATCACACGATAGTGCCTTCGGCAGAAGAGCCCTATTGTTTCAACTCCTCTTGTCGTTGATCCCAGGATAAACAATAAAAACTGAATAAGGACAATAAAATCTTCGTGACAAATTTTTAGCTTTACCGTATAATACCGGTATATAAGACGCACTTTTTTCACTCCAAACTGACCTTCAAAATCGGGATGCGTCTTATACACGGTACGACGCATTTGTAATTTGCGTAACAACGAAAACAAATGATCCTTTACAAATTGCCTGATTCATGGTCGTGTGTTTGGTTGCCAAAAAAAGCTAGGATTTGGTTATTTCTATCCTAGATAGTATTCATAGAATTACGCCGAACTTTTCGGGCACCCGGAAAACTCGGGTGAAAAACAGTTGAAAGTTTCGGGAGCAACTGACGTCCCGAGACTTTTCGGGTGATTTTTCGTCGATTTGAGGGTTGAATGAAGTCGAAAATTCTTTTTTTGAGACGTGAGCAGTTTACATATTCACGGTTAGGGAGTTGTAGAGTATTTAAATCATCAGGATAGAAAAGAAAACGAAAAACTTGGGGATCAATCTATTAAAATTTCAAAATAAACTTTTCGGGCCCGCACTTCCAAAAATCCAAGATGGCGCTCGTTGGCACTCGCGACTACGAACTCCGTGATTTTGCGATAAAAACAGTCTGCAAACGCCTGCTAGAAGCGGCAATGTGTAGATATTTTAGCACAACTATTTCAATTTTGCGTGAAATTGCATGTAGCACAAGATTTATCTCAAACAAATAAATAAAAAGAAAAAACCGTCGGAATATTTTACTCATCTGTTCCTGGTGAGTACACATCTTGAGATTAAATGCCTGTTGTTCTTCCCTGCGAGCAGAGGCTACTTTTTATCTCCCTGCATTTTCTTTTACAGAGGCTACTTTTACGCAAAAGTAGCCTCTGCACACAAATGTCATTTCTCTGTCGCGCATGTGTGAGAAAATGACGTGAGCTTGGAGAAACTGGTCGATCAAGTTTGTGCTCGAGCAAGAAAACAACAATTTATCTGCTCTACAACTTGCACAAAATCACTTTTTGTTGCCTTAAATGGCTCGTTTACTCAATTTAAAGGGTCTTAAACGCTGCTCTGATACTCATTCTAAAGTTTGTTTTTGAGAATTCGCTGGAGATCGTTTTATTTTCTACAGAAATTTGATCAAAATGTTGTGTTGGTCATTGAACAAGAAATCACTTGTGAAAGCGCGCACTGTTTTCGAAGCAAAAACACTGACGCCATTCTTGTAAAACCAGCCAAACCAGTCAAGTACGTCCACGATCGTGGACGAGGTTGTGACATTTGTGTGCAGAGGCCACTTCAAGGAGTGGCCTCTGGTAGCAGGGAACTGTTGTTCGTGTATTTCTTCCTGGAAGTACTGAAGCACACAATGCACATTAAAAATCGTTAGAAATTATTTTTTTGCGAAAATGACCTCGAAAATCCAGGTGCGTCTTATATACAGGTGCGTCTTATATACGCGTAAATACGGTATTTAAAAGCCTCAGGACAACTGCTAAAATTTACAGAAAGTGTTTCATTTGTATAAACTCGTGAGAAATATAGCGCGCGCTATTCATGCGCAATAACAACTAGAAACAAAAGGCGCGCGCATAAAACAACAATGAGTTGCAGAAAAAGTAGATTTGATTTCCACTTTTCGCAACATTGCGAGCAAAATTGCTGCGTGTGTCGTGTCTCTGCAACTCGAGAGGCAATGTTTTCTTATTAGCCAATCAACGCACACCATTCATGTTTTTACTTGGATAAGCCGGTGTACTTTATTATTTTATCTCGGGCGTATTGCAAGAGTGTGTGACATCCAACTCGCAATGTTTTTTTAATTCGTCATCGTTGCGTTGGCGATTGCCTAGTGTAACATGGCCTTAAGGCATTCGGCTTTCTACAAGCTACCATGGGAATCTCACGGATGACATCAGCGCACCGCCTAGAGGACTGAAGTATATAGATCTGCATGATCAACGACAAGTACGCTACTGTACAACACAATGTGTGTGAGGCGCGCACGAAAGAAATACACGGATATAAACGAACTTACTTTGCTTTCTGATTGTGCAGCAAAAGATAAGATCACTCCAGAATCAACAACAATCGAGCATACTGCGCGCGCATAGGAATTATAGGATCCCATTCAGAACCTGAGACCATTCATCGCACGCAATGTAATTTTAAGAACACAACCTAAAACGCAGACCATTCACTGCTTTAAAGGTAAATAATTTTTCGCCGATTCGTTCGAAAATAAGAAAAAATTTTCAAATCAGTTTTGGTATTTCATTTCACCAGCCTGCATGTATTAAACAAATCTAACAGTTTATGTAAATTATCTACGTCACAATTAATTGCGCGAGAGTTAGGAAACATTTATACCCAAGGAATGGATGTGTGGACCAGACATCTCGCTAGACGCCATTTATCCGGCTTTGACGCTAACTAATAAGGAGGGAGTGCAATTATCATGGCGAAGAGGGTCCCATGGCGATCACAGTGGAATGCAATCCTGTATCTGGTAACTCATTTACTACGGCCACGAAGACTCAGTAAGCGCACAGTATCCACTAGTAACTAGCAAGCGAAGGAGGTAACTTTCTCTGGACGATCTGGAGCCCACAGTGGGTGAAGTAGCACGCGGGGCGGTCTGGAAGGAGCCCTCCCAGTGTGGGAGGACGCATGGCTCAAATGGGGCTTGTTGTGGAATGTCCATGTGTATGGTTTTGCAGCCTTGTTTGGATTACTAGCCATCTACTCAGTGTATCAAGTCATCAGGACCTCATGCGAAGCCGGTAACAAAAGCATTCGCGCACTCACGACCAAACGTGAGCTCATCTTCAAGCTTTTCCTGGCGATCTTTACCCTAACGAGGTACCTCATCCTTTTCATAGACCCTTATTATCAAGGTACTACATTCACCGGGGAGCAACCCACCCATTTTTTATGGTCCGTGGGACCATTTTGCCTTTTGGGAGGAGAATGTTGTCTTGTTATGATTTTACTGAAGAGTGGACGGGTGATTCTATTGTATCAAATTAGCCAGAGGAACCAACTCAGGGTTTACCTGTCTGTCCTGGTGGTATCCTTGGTGATAGTGGTGTCTAGAGAAGTGTCAAGTTCGCAAGTAACTGAAGCACTCAGTGAAATTCTACTACTGCTAACTGGTACTGCTAACGGCTTGATCTTCCTATACCTGGCCGTAGCTTTCCTGAGAAACCGGACTCAGCTACACCTAAGCGCCATTCCAAGACGACCAGAGCTCTTACTTGTTTGTGGTTTATCCAGGCTGTTGCTATGTGCGGCAACATTGTACATCGCTATTGAAAACGGGATATTCCGTGGAACTATCGAGCAAATTTTCTCGGACGCTTGGAAGTGGTTAGCAATTCAAACATGCGCTCGTTTCCTAGAATTCCTAACCTGTCTCCTTCTCTTCACGACAGACCCGAGGAAACGCCGCTTGAGATCGCGACCTGTTGATAGCAGTACCAGTTTGGAGTTGCTTTCACCGCGAATCGACACGAGCTTTTTGGGCAACCCTAGTGAAACGCCATACGAGTCCCTTGATGAATATTTCCTCGCGAAACCGCGCCTCATTGTGCAGCGAGAGGAAGAGCACACTGACTACGATTCCCAAGTTGAGGAGGAGCTTGACTCACAAGAAAGATACGAGACAGGAAACATGCAAGTCTACCTGACACCCCAGTCTCAACAACACTACGAGTCGGTGGTACAAGAATTGTACAGTAAGTACTTCGGTGCTAAGCCTTTGAGCAAGGAGGACAAGGGGGAGGTGTACGAACCGGGTGTTTTTATGGAAGAAAAAGAACGATCATTCCCTTCTTACGATACCACGCCGTTTGGTATGGAAGGAGAGGCAGAGCTGTATGAACCTGGAGTTCTCGGGGAGTATGAAGAAGTAGGGTCCTCTTACTACCATAACTCGCCCTTTAGTCTGGGTCTAGAGGACGAGGATTACCAGGCTGGGGCACTTGCAGATCATGACCTTACCATGACCTATGGCGACAATAGGGCCGTATTTACGGTTGGAGAAGAACGAGAACTCATCGCGGAGGACACCACTACCGACTCAGCATTTGAAGACTATGATGATTATTTCCATTCTAGCGAGGACGAGCTCGACATGTCGGATGTTACCGCTAGCATATCAGGCTTTCATGGGCAGCGCTTAGAAAAGCTAGCTTCACGGAGTCCGAGGACTACGAGGCTGGAAACGTGATCGGTCCCCATGGTGATTTGAATATTGTGATGCCCTCAAGGGAAAGTTTTACCGAGTCCGAGGACTACGATGCTGGTCACGTGATAGAGTTTGAAGACGATGGAGTCTCGACAGAGAGCTACTCCGAGGAGGCAGACTATGATGCTGGTCGCGCATCTAGAAAGACCCGGAGTGACCTGTGGACGATCAGGGAGGAGAGCTTTAGTGATTATAGTGACCATGAAGGTGGAGCGTATCTTGAGAGAGATGAGAGGACGTTTGTAGATCATGAATACACCGGGGATGAATACGAAGATTATGATGACTACGAGATGGGATATGTTATTGATCCGAATACTGGAGAGCTTAGTGTACCACAGGGATACCACGAGGAGGAGCTGGACGAAGAGTTTGACTACGA
Organism: Scolanthus callimorphus; assembly: GCA_033964015.1. NCBI lineage: Eukaryota > Metazoa > Cnidaria > Anthozoa > Actiniaria > Edwardsiidae > Scolanthus > Scolanthus callimorphus. Next base: position 9,283,866 of record CM066915.1, read on the forward strand.
TATGGGATATGTTATTGATCCGAATACTGGAGAGCTTAGTGTACCACAGGGATACCACGAGGAGGAGCTGGACGAAGAGTATGACTACGATATGGATATGTTATTGATCCAAATACGGGAGAGCTGGGCGTACCACAGGGTTACCACGAGGATGAGCTGGACGAGGAGTATGACTACGAGATGGGATATGCTATTGATTCAAATACGGGAGAGCTTGACGAGGAGCTGGACGAGAGTATGACTACGAGATGGGATATGTTATTGATCCAAATAAGGAAGAGCTTGGTGTACCACAGGGTTACCACGAGGATTATGACTACGAGATGAGATATGTTATTGATCCGTATACTGGAGAGCCTGGTGTACCACAGGGATACCATGAGGGAGAGGAGTATGGTGCAGAGGAATACGAGGAGCGTTATGATGAATACGATGACAATTCGTATTACACCGAAGATGATGTTCAATACGAGGGCTGATCACAAACCATCATTATGTTAACTGAGAAAAACCTTACAAACCTTATCCACAACACTGAGTCGCTAGAACGACCTGTTACATTAATACTCTGATAAAGGAGTCATGATAGTTTCTATATTAAAGAATGAGGGGTTTATCATGCAGTGTAGAATATGAATGATGAATATCCGTCTTTATGTTTGTTTGCTTGCTTGATTTCCTTGCTTGTTGGGGGATCCTCACACGAGTAAAGTTCAGAAAAATAAAAAAATTAATCTAGTTAGAAATGAAGATGGCCTCTTTATTTGTCACATTCCAACGGGGCGATCAAAGCTGATTGTAAAATTTACGGCTAAGTCCATTGTTTCGCGCTGCGCATTTTCAACACGTCGCTTTGGGTTTGGGGTTTTGTGGTTTATTGTTCCGCCTGTCAAACCAGCAGTCAACTGGCTTTCTGTCGCGACGTAAACCCAGTCAACTGCACTAGGCGACACAAAGCAATGACGTGATTGGCTTAGAAGGTTTGACTGGCGGAACAGACAAAAACAAAATCAAACCACGTTCACAGCGCGAATAGCCTGCTCGCAGGCGTTGGAGAGTAGTTTTAGGTCGAGAAACGCGAGTTTGCTTCCCCAATTTGTCACATTTTGTCACAAATCCAAGATGGCGGCCAAGCGAAAGCAAACTCGCGTTTCTCGACCTAAAACTACTCTCCAACGCCTGCGAGCATGCTACAGCGCGAAATATCAGTGTTGTCTATAAATGATGTGCGCACGTATCGATATCGATCTTGTGGACAAGCTCGGGAAGGTCCGTGTAGCCCTGGGTGATGCGTTTGAAAGAGCAACGTGAACGCGACCACCACGATGACGACAGAGACAGGAAAAAGGCGAATCCTGACAAGGCTTTGCGCCCCACAACTCCATGCAGGTTCTGCGCACGAAATAAAATTCCGAAATTATTTTTCGTTGCTGCCTATTTCTTCCTGAAAACCAGCACGGCATAATAACATTCTGCCACTGCAGAAGCCAGCCACGTACCATTAGAGTAGCTGGCGTATCGGTACACAGGGACCGACTAAAGCCTTGCGAGTTTCAATTAAAAAATGTGAAAATAGTTGCTGTAAGATAACTTTGTTGCATGTAAGATAACCGATAATAGAAAACACAGTGCATTGCAGGATTGCACATCTGTTATCTAGCTATTTTCATTGGAGTCTGCCATTAACGGAACATGCTAGACCATGAATCCACTAGCGCAGTTGATATCGGGCAAAGTGAAATGGAGTCTTCAGCTCAGTAGAGCGCACAACTGTTTTTTGTTGTTCATATTTTAGTCGCTGCCACGATGTTAAAGATGAATTCATTTTGTCCCTCACTTCTCATGTTCTCGACAATTTTGTGGAGTTCTTTGTGGTAGCCATAGAAACCAAGCATGACATCTGTACCGACTGTACTGTGCGCACGTGTGAACTTTTCATTCACTTTCTCAGGCCAGACATCAAGTGTAGACCAAAGCTTCTCAAATTCGTTTGCCTTTTCTGCTTTACGAATAAATGGAACTTGAGGCCAAAAGCTGGGGAACCTGAAACAGCTGACAATTGTCCGCCATTTTGTTTTTCTCAACTAAAGCTATTCAGCAGGTGTGCTCTGGTTGGGTAACGCGTACTCAAACTTTGAGGCGATTCAAGACCTTCTACCCAGACAACTTTGCGGTCTGGGCGCGAACGGCTTCTGGTTGTTCAAAGGTGGATTAAATTTAAACCAGGTTTAGTTCTGAACAAAACCATCGAGTCACCATGGTAATTAATCCTGGATTAGTGCTAAGCCACTTTCGAGCAACTGACACTGATATCGTTTTTCAGGTTTTGGAAAAAGCATATTTTCATAGCCAGCTGAATGAGGAGAAATCCTACGTCAGTACACTGCAAAACGTGGCTCACATTAGTTTGGCTACACGTGATTTTAATTGTCAGATAATTATCTTGACATTAATTAAATTGTCCGATAACTACACGTATTATGTGTTTGACAATTATTTTGAGGTGACACGCATAATACGTCTGATAATTGTCTTGATATTTAAGATATTCCTTTTCTGATAATTCTAGGTGTTACAACATCAGCCTTCCAATGCTAAAGCGTTGTTCAGAAGAGGCCAGGCATATATTCATCTCAAAGATCTTGACAGAGCCCAAGAAGATCTGAAAAGAGCCGAAACACTCGAGCCCTCTGGTGAGTGTTGGTAAATACTGTAGAGTTGTACCTGCTTTCACAGTGATTATGTGGGAAATAAGAGGCGTATTTACTAACCCCTCCCCCAACCCCATCTCTTCTAAATTCGCCGTGTTTGGATGCACCCGTAATAGATGTTTACATAATTTAAGGTAGACGTTTTTTATCACTTACACACTTGGATAATCAATGTGTTTGAAAACATCAATATCGGGTATGTTGCTTTCATGTGCGTACCTGATGAATAATATCGTCTCATGTGATCATGGACAAATAGTGGACAAGTTGGACAAAAAGTTGAATTCTGGGGGCAACTACTACTCGAGATATGTGCTATACAAATTAGTTGAATCACCATCATTCTATTCCTGACTGTGGCTCCGACCTCAGTGAATTGGGGCAGTCGACAAAAGAACTTCCTCACCCTCTGGTGAGGACCCCAGTCACAGTTACCCACCCTGGAATTCTGGATTTGAACCATTGAATTCTGTGTTTTTTCTCATGACCACCCTCGGGAATTTATTCTTACCCACCCTGGAATTTTGCATTTCAAGGGTGCCCACCCTCGAATTCTGGGGGGGGGGGGCAGTCGACAAAAGAACTTCCTCTCCCTCTGGTGAGGACCCCAGTCACAGCTACCCACCCTGGAATTTTGGATTTGAACTATTGAATTCCAGTGATTTTTCTCATGACCACCCTCGGGAATTATTCTTACCCACCCTTGAATTCTGGGGGGTGGGGGTGCAGATTTTAATTGCTACTTTCCCTTTGTACTTTCAACGTGCGATTTGAATATTGAGGTCTCAAATAATCCATCATGGCTCCCCGTCGAGTATCTATTAAAAAACGCTTTTTTCAGATGCTGGTATCAAGAGGACGTTGCTTTTATTAGATAAAGAACTCAAGAAAGCAACAGAGAAAGAAAAAGAACTTATGCTGCAATGTTTGAAAATATGTCCGTTTAGCATGCAAGGTACGCACTGATGGCATTTGTATGACATGTACGAAGACGCAGGCACCATTCTCGTACCTAGAGTTCTGGTGACAGCCATTGACGCATGCGCGAGATTTGATACAGAGCTGTTGAGAGAAACAACTTGCTGCGCATGCTCCAACGCTGAAAATCAGTTAATAAGCGACATTCTCTTACCCACAGCTCCCCGGCTCGTCTCCTCGCGGAGGAGGCTCTGGTGACAGCCACTGACGCATGCGCGAGATATGATACAGAGCCGTTGAGAGAAAGGTCTTTCTGCGCATGCACCAACGTTCAAACCAGCCTATCAGCAAAGGTCCTCAAATGGATGTCACCAGTGCCTCTCCTGCGAGCAGACGAGCCCTGGGTACGAGAATGAATCAGCGAAGGCCCTCGAATTGCCCCAGCAGAGCCTCCCCTGCGAGGATAAGAGCTTGGGAACTCTGGTACGAGAATACGTAGGAACGACACAACCCCTGCTCATGTCAGGTGATGATCTCCGTGCTTATATACATACATGCTGTTCGATGGACATGGATATGAGTGGTCTACCTGACTAGTGACAAGAGCTAGTGCCAGTTCAGCATTTGATGGACTGACAGTGGCAGTGGCATTTTAATGGTGTATCACGTATTGCACTTGTCTTTTACGATATTCACAAACTACATTTCCTTTTCTTGCCGCCGGAGCATTGGAGCACAACTTTATATAACTTGATCGCCGAAATAGAGCACGCGTGATGCTGGGACAGACATGGTTACGTTAATCACGAGCCGCGAGTAATTTTGAAACTCTCCCAACGTCATTCCTGCTCTATTTCGTGAAAACTCTCTAACACAAATAAAAAATGTAAATGTATCGAAAGTACAATGCTAGTGGATTTCTACTAAAATAAGTAGACTACTCATTATTGTCATTCTCATAGTCACCGAGACGAAGTCGCCGATAATCACGGAGCCTGAGGCGACTAATTCTTTTAGTTTAATTGCTCATGTGATTCATAAGGTTTTTAGACACGATCATAATCAACTATTGGATGAGGTTTTTGTGATCTCCAGAATAAACAATGTCGAGACAGGTGGAATCAGGCGAGGCCGTGAGGTAGTTTATTCTGGAGATCACAAAAAAACGAATTCAATAATTGTTTTATTATACATTGATTCTGTAAAAATACTTTTCTTTCTGTCAAGCAATTTATTTTACACAAGCGTCTTGTTAAAATAGGGAAGCGCTCTAGTCCCATGATGCATTGCGCGTGCTGATTCTTGAAGACCCTCAAAGTGCGCGATCCCCAAGGTAAAGCGCGCGTTCTTGGCCAATCAGAATCAATATAGCGAGTACAATGTATAATAATTAACACTTATTGGATGAGGTTGAGCATGATAGTGAGATTTGGCAACGCCGAGGTTTGTGTTATCTGCCGAAGCCGAAGCTGAGGCGGATAACACTAACTCGAGGCGTTGACAAATCTCACTATCATGCGAAAACCGAATTCAATAATTGTTTTATTATTCAGCAACCAAGTCAACGATGAGGCCGTGCACGGCGACACGGTTTTTCAACTTCATCCTACGTCCATTGGTATTTTCCTTTTTGTATTCAATTCAGATAGCCATAGTTGATGTTTAGATATCCTGAGCAATGATCTCTTGGCAAAAATCATAACAGATTCAACGAGAATATTCGCAAAACCGGCTTTCAATTCGGAAATGAAAACCAAGATTGCGGCCAAACCTATTGGCTTGCGTTATGACGTCATTAGAGTGCATCAATCCTAATGTCTGTAGCATGACGTCAGGCACTGCGCGCCAACAAGGTTTCGCTGCGTACTCTTAGCCAATCAGAACCGAGATAGTGGCATGGCTGAATAATAATAACAAAAATCGAGCGCGCACTCCCACTCCTTTCAATGCTATAATCACCGGTACGTGATTATAGCAAGAGAATCCCCACCAATCATCGCGCGGACATTCTTATAATCACTTTGAGTAGTTATACTAAGAGTCAGCTAGTCAACTCGGCGCTATGAAAACTCGAACTCGTAGTCTAAGGCCTAGTACATACGCCGCTCTTATCATGAGCCGTACCAAACTGTTACCATGAAATACTCGAAACTCGCGGCGTTAAAATCGATTCTACATTCCCGGTTTGATTAAGAATATTTTAGGCTACAAGCAGACGAGAGATGGACAAAAAATATTGTTTTATTGAGATTTTGCATTAGGATCGGCTCATGATAAGAGCGGCGTATGTACTAGGCCTAAGTGCATATGGTACGAAAGTATAGGTACGATTCTGAAGGGCCTTTCTGGGCTGCACTACAGTCTATAAAATTGCCACATTGAATAACAAGAGAATCTCATTCACAGAAATGTGACAAAATGGAGCTGTTAACACCCAAACCATTTTCTAGACATCGTAAGGATTCCAAATGTTTCGGTAATATTTCGCGGGTGCTTGTGAACCCCCGACTAGACTATATCTTATATAATAAAGTCCTAGGGTCTGTCAGGCAAAGGCTGAACGAAACACATGCCAACACTTTTCAGAAAAAAAGATTAGCAAATGCTGTTTAAAAAACTGAAAACGTGACTCTGAACAAAAAATAAACCCCTTTTCTTCAGTAACTGTTAACTCCCAGAAGAAACAGAGCTATGCACGTTTGACACAATCGCGAAAGCTGTGTCATTTCAACAATCAGCGTTTAGCATTGAGCGAGCGGCAGGTTCGGTGTCGTTTTTGGAGGAAGAATATTAATGAACTAAACTATTGTCACAAGGCGACCGGTTATTTTCGGGTCTAAATTAATGTATTTTTCGTGTTGTATCGGGAACGAGCGAGTTTGGCTTCGTGTCATGAGTTCACAACATTTGATTACGTTTGATGACTACGGTGGAAGACAAGAACTGAACCTCATTCGATGTGTAACTTGTTTTCTGGTGTAGATTTGCATACGCGACGTTCTTGTGCGGAACAACTCCGAAGCAACACTAAGGCCTAGTTTATACGTCGCATTTAATTAGACGAATTTAATTGATCAATTAAATTAGTCAGTGCGACGTATAAAATGGAGGTTCGTTTTATACACGAATAAAATAGGAGACGTTGCTCCTATTTTTGTGGGGAGGGTCCTAACTTTTTTCGCGCGTGTCTAAAGGGAGGGTCCAAATTTTTTTCACTCCTGTTTGGGGAGGATCATAATTTTTTTAGCAACATTTAGACGATGAAGAGGGTATAACAGATGCCGATAGTTGTTATTTCAGCAACTTCTCTATAAACATTTCGGCGCGCTTCGCGCGCATAACGAATGACATCTAATATACTCTTCGAGCAATGAACACACCACCCTCACACCATTTACAAGAACAAGTGTATCATTCATGGAAAAGCAAACTCTTCCAAAAATGCCCTGCAATGTCAATGATAGCCTGGCGGGCAAGTCGCTATATGTTTGAAAGAAGACCCTATAGGTAAACGCAGGTGAGTTTTCGACGTCACAAATAAAAATTCGTCATTTGGACCGCGCTTCGCGCACATGAATATTAATAACTTCGTCATTTGCGGCGCGCAGTTGTGCGCATGAATAATATAGCCTTGTTGGAGCCCATCAATAACAGCTTTCATCTAACATATATAGTTGAGGTATCGTACTTCGTGGGCTCCTGACAGGCTTTGTTTACTATACCGTACCAAAAACATCTAATCTCTGAGGCTTGATGAAATGCGTTTATCAGCAAATTCGCGACGCCCCTTTTCTGTAAGATGTCGTCAGTACTAGGTCTCAAATAAGGGGGCGGTAGAGCTGGGATCTTAATCATTGTACTTATAGAGGAGGTTCACTGTAATTTACCGTGTATATTATATTACCCAAAATCCTCACGTAAATAATCGAGGCGATAAATAATAACCGCGCTTTCTTATAGCTTTGACAGAAGTAAGAAAAAGTATTTCTGCTATTTAGAAGAATGAAAGAGACAATAGTCTATCTGACAGGTTTTACAGAACATATAAATGACTTGGGGGAGGGTCGCACTTTTTTTTACCTACGACTGGGGGAGGGTCAATTTTTTTTTGTTATGTTCAAGGGGAGGGTCCTAATTTTTTTTAGCCTTGTTTGCAAAACGTGGGAGCCCCCCACGTATAATATAATGTCACGTCACACACGTCCCCTGATCAAACAAAACTACGCGGGCTTCTGCCGCCATCATTTACATCTCTAAGGTAAGTAGCTGCATTTATTTCCCGTTGGTAATATGTTGTATTTTATAAGATGGTGTAGAGCCGATTTCACATGACTGTGGTAAACAAAACGTATAGGAGTAAACGAAAAGAGTCTCTATACACGTGAAACCATGTGTCGTGAACCGTGTATCATGTTTTGTAGCCTGTGTCATGGAGCAGCTAAATACAACGAAAGTTTTGCATCAGGAGCGTCTTCAAAAATACATTATCAGAACTCTTTCGGGGGAGTATTAGTTTTGTAAACAGCATTATTGCCAACCGATCAACGCAACACTATCTTTTTATTCAAATTTCGTTCTGCTGAAAATCTGCATATTATGACCCATTCCTAGCTTAAGTAAGTTTGAAGTATACCCTGCAAGCAGTGATTTCTCCTCTCTCTCCTAAGAGAGGAGGAACTAAGAGGAGGAAATCACTGCTCGCAGGGTATTTGAAGTACTGTGCTGTCATTGCTTTGCCGTTTTACGGAAAGATAATAATTGTGGTGATGAGCTGTTATGCAAATTTTCAACCAACAAGTTTTGCTTTTTACTCGTGTGTATTGAACTGAGACTGGAGCCAAAGTAATTATTTCTAGTTTCTTTGATTGCTAAAGCACTCTAATTGACTAGTTAATATTTCCCAATGAACCTGTTCCCTTTGCGCTTGATTCGCAGGCTATATTTCAGTTACAGTTAAAACCCGCTTGTAAGAACCTATGGATTTATAAGAACCTGCTGGCAGAAATTTGCCATTTTAATACTCCTCCAAATGAAATGAACCTGTTTAGAACCTGTTTAGCCAGTGCATGCCCTGGCCAAACGAAACGCAAGTTGTGCTAATTGCTTTGACTTGCGCCAGGGGGGGCGCCCCCCCCCCCTTTCTCGGAAATTTTCCCATACATTTACTGTATTTGCTGTAGAAAATTTGAGCATTTTCGTCCCATGTTTTCACTATCTATCTCCCCCGCCCCCCCGCCCCCCCCCACCCCCCCCCCCCCCCCCCCCCCCCCCCACCCTTCCCCTTTCTCGGAAATTTTCCCATACATTTACTGTATTTGCTGTAGAAAATTTGAGCATTTCGTCCCATGTTTTCACTATCCGCCCCCCCCCCCCCCCCCACCCCCCCTTCAGAAATTCCTGGTTACGCCGCTGTGCGCTCGTTTGGCCACCAACTTGCGATGACTTGTGTTCACTTGCATCCACTTTGAACATGTTCACACGCAACTTGCGTCTCGTTTGCCGCCACATCGCAAGTTGATGCAAGTTTCCAATTTCTTCGTTTCCCATATTAATGAATATTATGACCAAATAAGTCATGATTATAACATAGCTACGATATACCGCGCGCTCTGATGGCTGCTTAGCGTGCTCCAGAACTGGATGGACGCACGTCGCTAAGGAGAACGCACACTTGTTTTGGTTTGAAGCGAAGAGGATATTTCATTTCGCGAGAAGCATTATTATTTTAGCGAATAAACTACTTTTCTTAGCTAAAATTAGAGAATATTGTGATGATAGTATTATATCCAAACCGCCTTTGTTCCACGGATCCTGATTTAGAGATGGGAGCAACAGACTCCATTGTCCAGAAACCTGAGCAATGGCGTGGTCACTCCGCCGTCCAATGCACAACATCCCGGCACCCCGCCCCAGCCCTTGCCCCAAGGAATATTTGAGCCATATGGCTCCCATATCTCATCCATATCTTACCACCCTCTACTCATTCCCCAATACTGTCACCATACACCCCCTATACACTATCAATAGGAAGTATATAGCATAATTTGTGTAAGAACACAGCACGGCGCCCGTACGATTTCCATTGTGCGTCTGACTTGAGCTTCTCATTGTTCTCACCAGAGGTAAAGCTAACACAAATGACTAAATTGAGATCATGATCTCTAGAGCCAGTCTCGAAAGACAGTTTACCGCTACGGTGTTGCTCATCTACAATCTCGGATAGACTTCTCCCGCACGGAACCAAGAGAATCAGCCAGGACTGGTTCCCCCGAGCTGGTCCCCGGGAGCGTCACCCAATTCACCGTTTTGAGATACCTGATAGGCCGCCGTTTCGATTAAATCTTTCAACCCCTTCCCTTTCTGGAAGGACGAAATATTGTGTACGTCATCGCTTGATTGGCGGCTAATCGTCCATTATAGAAGAGAAAACAACGAAGCCTGTAGAGTTGAGCGACACTCCCCGGGATCAGTAGGAGAACGCAGTCCCGGCGCAACTGCAAGAGTCGGGCACGAGGGCCTTAGATGACCCTGGCACTGTGAACCCTAAATCACCCAAAGCTTACGTTTTCTCTTTCATGCCTTTTTTCCTTATTACGCAATTATGCGATGACAATAATACAAGTAAAATCACAGATTCCACGCTTGTCTTTTCTTTTTCCCATTACTATATTGTCATGTGCCCGGCTCGAATGGCACTAAATAGACAACAGTGTCCCTATCGAACCGAGGTCCATATAATATAAGGCCAAATAAAACACAGGGCACCTGAAACTATGCCTCCCGTGAATCGTACCCGCGGCTCGAATGGCCATAATAAACAAGAGAAAGTTCGTACTGAACCGAAGTCCAGTATACACTGCCAATTAAACCCTACAAGGCACCTGAAATATGCTTCCAGTGAATCGTGCCCGGCCCGAATGGCCATAATAAACAATGGATAATTTTTTGTACCGAACCGAAGTCCAGTATACAACCAATTAAACTCCTACAGGGCACCTGAAATATGCTTCCAGTGACTCGTGCCCGGCCCGAATGGCCATCATAAACACTAGCTAATTTTTCGTACCGAACCGAAGTCCAGTATACAACCATTTAAACTCCTACAGGGCACCTGAAATATGCTTCCAGTGACTCGTGCCAGGCCCGAATGGCCATAATAAACACTAGCTAATTTTTCGTACCGAACCGAAGTCCAGTATACAACCAATTAAACTCCTACAGGGCACCTGAAATATGCTTCCAGTGACTCGTGCCCGCCCGAATGGCCATAATAAACAGTGGATAATTTTTCGTACCGAACCGAAGTCCAGTACACAACCAATTAAACGCTTGCGAAGCCCGAGTGGCTACAGCAAAATGTGCAAAGATAGACAGAGCAAATCGGCCACTGAACCACCAAGGACTCAAGGTAAAGTCTACGTGAGGTCTGCTCTAAGTGGCTGGTTGGCTTGAGCCAGCGCTGGAACAACAGGAGCTGGAGGAACGGCTGGAGCTGAGCTGAGGCGGTTGGTACAGTAAGAACCAAGAACAAGTGTCGGGGCTACAACGGGGTGGCGGGGCGGACGGGAACTGGAGCCATGTCACAGGAACAAAACACCAGCAAATCCGGCCAGCACTCGCAAAATGCGAGAAGAGAGTGAGCAATAGGATTGCTCGCTCTTTTATTGTGTTCTAGGTGAGCATAGCTCACATTTCAGTGGTTTCCGTGCTTCTCAGTGCCCGTGGAATGTTTTCGGCCGATTTGAATAGTTGAGAGAGCACTCAGCTAGCTAGAGTCTCGGCTAACGCCTCGTGCGACTCTTACGCTACCTTCGTGCTCTCTCAACTATCCGCGTGCTTCCAGAACTGGATATACGCACACTAAGCATGGACCATTACTTAAAAATGTGGCACTTATATTTCAAGCTGTTATTTAATAAGAAACTGGGTGAGATTTGAGCGCGCGCTAGTGTTTGAAAGTGACGTGATAATGTTGTCATTAGCGCGCGCATGCAAAGCACCAAAACACTCAACTTGCATAAGGGAACACCACAGGCGATCCAAGCTCTAGTCATGTGGGGTACTGTGAAAGAAACATGCAACGTTGTCGCTGTAAAATTATACGTAAATGTAAATATTGAAACAAAATCATGTGACATCTCCTCGGAATGTTGTAGTTGTCAAATAAAGTGCTCCTGGAGCGATTTATTGCATTTTGGGTGTTTTTTGGCCTTTTTCTTAATACCCCTACCCCTACCGCGCTTTAATACCTATGTTAAGAAAAACTCTATTGGTTATAGAGGGGCGATAATATGGAACACTTTAATGCCCATCCTAGGAAACTCAAGTAATAAATGAATGTATGCGAGGGGGCTTGGAAATCCCAGGCTCTTAAGAAATTAAGTTTCACTAGCGAGTCCCCTCGGTAACACAGCAACGTACTAGTACAGAGTTTTATATTACTGAATTTTATAATGTATTTTTAACACTACGTTATCATAAGGTTCATAATTTTCATAAATATTCACATTTTTATACTGTAAATAAACTATTCTTAAATTATTATCTATTATTAATTAGTATATATTGTATATTATTTATATTAGTATTAATTTATGTTGTTTTTAGGCACGCCCCACAAGCTGTATAGCTTTAATTTAAACCGTGGATAAATAAAGTTATTATTATATTATTACCCCTCCCCTGGAATTTCCAACCTCATAAGGTACACATCCCCTGGAATTTCCATTCTTCCTTACAAAATACCCCTGGAAAATCTATGTTTTGAAAAGTCGCCTTGTTTACCCCTCCCCCTTGGAATTTCCAGTCTCCAGACACACCCTCTCCCGTTGGATTAATTCCAGAGTCCAACACAATCCCCCTGGAAAATTTCCGTAGGTTCTCAATCCCCCCGTGCGGTTTAAAAATACAATCAGCCAATGCAAGTGAGCGCAAGTCTGTGCAAGTCACAACTTGCATCGACTTGCGTGAACTTGCGTTTCGTTTGGCCAGGGTTACACTCAAAGGTTACTCAAAGGTTACTTTTGTTGCAGGAAGTGGACTGCTCCATGTTTGTTTTCCATTTAGTATTATTATTGTCTGAGGATGCGTCGTTCTCGCCTTTCTATAGAACTATCATGGTATGTTGTGACGTCACTAGTACCAGACCTCCCCGCCAAGTGGACAGTGCCTGGTCTTGGTTAGTTTGCGCATGCGCTTCTGTGTCTAATGGTTTGGTCCATAGCGTTGTCCTCTGCTTTGGCGTGCTACTGCCCGTCCTCATGGACGAGTTTGGAGACACCAGGGACAAAACAGGTGAGAAGTCCCCATCTCTGCTTAAGGTTACGGACACCTCGTGGTATTTTTCGTTCAAATGGCATAATGTTCGCGAATTAAAAGTCATATCATGGCAAGTGATAACACCTCAACTATGGGAACTTTATTTTTTAGTGAGTTGTCTTTCCGACACAGTATAAGTTTCGCGAGTTCCACGCACGCGAATATAGTTACACTGCTATCGTTCTTCAACAATATTTTACCATGGGCTTAGCGTTGGCTAAGGTGGGTTCTAAAAAACTGTGTCGAGGATTTCTGAAATTTTAAAGAGCCGATTTTAGTGCCAATTCTGTGTCCGCTAGGATTTTTAAAAAAATGTACAAAAATCATAACTTGAAAAGAAAATCAAATTTCCAAAATCCCCGACACGGTTTCTAGAACACATCTTACAGCTGTTTCAGGTAACACGCGATCCAGCGCGTTCAAAACATCGACAGCTTTCAGGGCCGCTTTGCCCTGAAGCTGTGTCGCCAAACGAAGTTCACAAACCTGAAGAGAAAGTGGATATCTCCACAGTGGGCGTGTTTTGGTTGGAAAAGATTCACCCTGGGCTAAGTTCTAATTGAAGCGATTTTTTAAGCGAGGGACAAAGCTGCCATCGCCGCCATTTTGAAATCTCCCACAGAAACTAAAAAAGAACTCAGTTCGCACAGCCGAAATCACCGTAGTCATCTAAACCTAAATGGTTCTGTCACAGATTACTTGCAGGAATGTGCAGGGATAATTATTATTCGAAAGCTTTAAGCTGAGAAAAATTTTCATTCAAGTTTGGACAAACGTACACCGCCGTACACCGCCTTGCTTTCTGAAGCACTCTAAGGCGAAATGCCACAAAGCCATGAATAATATTTTTTCTAAGTGTAAATCCTGACGCTGTATCGCAAAACGAAGGACACAAACCAGAAGAGGAGGAAATCTCTCCAGTGGGCGTGTTTTTGTTGGAAAAGATTCACCTTTGGCTAAGTTCTAATTCAGGCGATTTTTTCAGCGAGGGGCAAAGCCGCCATCGCGGCCATGTTGAAATCTCCCACATAAACTAAAAAAGAACCAGTTCCCTTAGCCGATAGCACCATAGACATTCAAACCTTAATGGTTCTATTACAGATTACTTACATTTGTGTGTAGGGATTATTCTAATTCGAGAAAGATTTGAGCTGAGAAAAATTTCATTCAAGTTTGAACACACTTACACCTGGCACTGCCTACAGAGCGCGCGCTAATGATATTCTCTAAATATTTCTATGATAAACTAAGAAATTTCTTAGAACAGATTAACTTTACCTGTTTCTTCTCTCGTGCCTTACTGATAAGCATTATACAAACAATTCCGAAGTCAAATGTTTTTTTTGTAATAGGCTGCGTTTTCAATTTTAGCGGGTTCTTAGGCTGCGTACACACTTGGTGCCCGGGCACAGTGCCCGAGCACGGGCACTAATGTGAACAGTCCAGTTTTTCGAGTGCCCAAACCAATTCGGGCATAGCACTGGTGCCCGAGTACAAGGTCCAGACCTTGTACTCGGGCACTGCTAGTGCCCGGGCACTAAGTGTGTACGCAGCCTTAGACAGATTTGAGAACCGGACTGAACTCACCAAGACACACACACGTGCGTCATTTTCTCACCAAATTCAGGGAGACCAGTGCAAAACAAACACACAAAAGGGAGGTCATTAGTAATGTAAATCAGCAGTTTATGGAAGGGGGAACTTAGGTTGGGTCTTCTAGCGTCACGAAGTGACGGGCTGTTTTTCCTGTATGCTTTAAAATCGAAAATGAAGTATCACTTGTCAAGATAGGACTATTTTTCGTCAAATTATGCCATTTTAAGACAAAAGTACCCCGAAGGTGCCCGTAACCTCAATTCGCTAGCTGTGCTATATAACATCTTATAGATTATATCATGGGTACTCAGGACAAATGGTGGAATTAATACAGATTTTAAGGTGACAGACAAGCGTCCCAAATCTTTTCTCTTCCAAACATCATATGAGTGTAAAGAAGTGCAGCTATCAGTCTCAAGCCCGAATTTTTCAAAAATCTTTTTTTTTCATACAACTCAGGACTAATGTATGAAACATATGTTTGTAGAAATCAAACTCCCAGGAACAAGTATTAAAACCGTTTTGGAATGTTTCCTAGCACTTGTAAGACATGTTCAGATTGGGGAAAATCCATTTTAAATTGTTTTCTTTCCAAACATTGTAATTTTTATGTACTTTTGTTTCAAATTTGTAAGAATACCGAGACTTTGTTGAGTGCTCCCAAAACATTATTATTGCTATT
Source organism: Scolanthus callimorphus (assembly GCA_033964015.1). NCBI lineage: Eukaryota > Metazoa > Cnidaria > Anthozoa > Actiniaria > Edwardsiidae > Scolanthus > Scolanthus callimorphus. The sequence goes on from CM066915.1 coordinate 9,299,091, forward strand.
ATTATATTTCTTCGAACTCTGCGCCGACTAATTAATTATTTTTTCAAAGCGTTCCCTGATTCAAACAAGTATGCAACCTGTTAGCTTTTGCAAAACCTCTAAGCTGCTAAAACACGGTTTGACTGTGCAGTATGAAAACCACATTAATGAGTTTGAGAATTCATTTTTAATTCAATCGTAAGACTGTCAGAATGATATAAAGAGTGAGTTAACTAGACTGGCCCGCACCATTACAAACTGTAAAAACCTGATTGTTTTTTGCAGCTCTAGTTGGATCTTTGACATTTGGTGTAGCACTTTTTACATGTGTCATCAGCAGACGAGTTATTGACTGGATGGGCTTCAAGTGTGCGCATGCGCTTGGCACACTGACGTGCGCAGTGTCAATGGTTGTGTCGTCATGGGCAACCAGTACCATGTACCTGTACCTGTCCTACGGAATCATGTACGGATTAGGCATGAGTGTGGTGCTCACCTCCTGTTTTCTTGTTGTGGCCAAGTATTTCAAACGTCACCGATGTTTTGCAGTTGGTTTTGTCTCCACCGGTTCGGGTGCTGCTGTTTTTGCTATGGCGCCATCCCTTCAAGCTCTGATTGACAGTTGGATGGCGGAATGCCTATAGGGCTCTAAGCACTTTGTTCCTACTAACGTGCTTGTTCTCGATGAGTTTTGATCCAAATGTTGAAGATGCAGTTCCGAGTGGCGAGCCGGATAATTCCACGACAGACCGGCCAGTGGGACGAAGGAATTGGATGGACTTGAGTGTGTGCGTTATCCCATCATACATTGCCAGCGTGTGGTCGATGTCACTGATTACGTTCGGCCTTGTCTCTCTTCCCATCCATCTGGTGAGATTTCTTGCCTTCATCATGATCGATGTAGATATCGTGTACATGTAAAAACAAACTGACACAACACCTTATCGTACTAGGAAATGATGTTTGCAAGACCTTGAAACTGACACGGTCAATGCACTATCACGGTCACAGTATAACTGACACGGTAACGGTACTAAGTGAGACTGACACACCGACACCTTTCGGGATTGACACGATCACGTTGACATAACTACGGTACTGGACAAATCACGATAGTGACACGGTCACAATACTGACATGTGCACGGCCCTGACATGGTTACGGTACTGACACGATCACGGTACTGACATGGTAACGGTACTGACATGATCGTGGTACTGACACGGTCACGGTACTGACATGGTCATGGTACTGACGGTACTGATATGGTCACGGTACTGACATGGTCACGGTACTGACACGATCACCGTACTCACACGGTCATGGCACTGACATTGTCATGGTACTGACATGATCACAGTACTGACACGGTCATGATACTGACATGGTCACGGTACTGACATGGTCATGGTACTCACACAGTCATAGTACTGACATGGTCATGGTACTGACATGATCACGGTACTGACACGGTGATGGTACTGACACCATCACGGTACTGACATGGTCATGGCACTGATATGGTCATGGTACTGACACCATCACGGTACTGACACAGTCATGGTACTGACATGCTCATGGAACTGACTTGGTCACGGTAATGACATGATCACAGTACTGACACGGTCATGGTTCTGACATGGTCACAGTACTGACATGATGACGGTACTGGCACGATCACGGTACTGACACAGTCATGGTACTGACATGGTCATGGAACTGACTTGGTCACGGTACTGACATGGTCATGGTACTGACATGTTCATGGTACTGACACGGTCACGGTACTGACATGGTCATGGAACTGACTTGGTCACGGTACTAACATGACACGGTACTGATATGGTCATGGTACTGACATGGTCATGGTACTGACATGGTCATGGCACCAGGAATGATACAGCTACTCGTAACATCTTGTGTGATTGGATAGGCAGAACAAAGCATCCCATTGTTTCCTCGTTCTATTGTATGACCCTCAACCCAATAGCTTAGATCTTACGAGAGCTGTATCATGACCCCATGGTACTGACACGATCACGGTACTGACACAATCGCAGTACTGACACCATCACGGTACCGACACGATCACAGTACTGACACTGTCACGGTACTGACACAGTCATGGTACTGACACCGGTCATGGTACTGACATGGTCATGGTACTGACATGGTCACAGTACTGACACGGTCATGGTACTGGCATGGTCATGGTGCTGACATGGTCATGGTACTGACATGGTCATGGTACTGACACGGTCACAGTACTGACACGGTCATGGTACTGGCATGGTCATGGTACTGGCATGGTCATGGTACTGACATGGTCATGGTACTGACACACGGTCACAGTACTGACACGGTCATGGTACTGCATGGTCATGGTACTGGCATGGTCATGGTACTGCATGGTCATGGTACTGGCATGGTCATGGTACTGACACGGTCACAGTACTGACACGGTCATGGTATTGGCATGGTCATGGTACTGATATGGGTATTGTACTGACCTGGTCATGGTACTGACACAGCGGTACTGAAACGGTCACAGTACTGACACGGTCATGGTACTGGCATGGTCATGGTGCTGACATGGTCATGGTACTGGCATGGTCATGTTACTGACATAGTCATGGTACTGACATGATCATGGCACTGACATGGTCACAGTACTTACACGGTCATGGTACTGGCATGGTCATGGTACTGGCATGGTCATGGTACTGATATGGGTATTGTACTGACCTGGTCATGGTACTGACACGGCGGTACTGACACGGTCACAGTACTGACACGGTCATGGTACTGACACGATCACCATACTGACACAATCACGGTACTGACATGGTCATGGTACTGACACGGTCATGGTACTGACATGGTCACGGTACTGATATGGTCATGGTACTGACATGGTCACGGTACTGATATGGTCATGGTACTGACACGATCACGGTACTGAGACGATCATGGTACTGACACAGTCACGGTACTGACATGGTCATGGTACTGACACGGTCATGGTACTGGCACGGTCATGGTAGTGACATGGTCGATGTAGAGACATGGTCATGGTACTGACATGATGACGTTCTGACACGGTCACGGCACTGACATGGTCACGGTAGAGACGAAGTCACGGTACTGACATCGTCACGGTAGAGACACGGTCATGGTACTGACACGATCATTATTGACACGGTTAGTGTACCCCGTACCCTGTGGCTGTAACACGGTCGCAGCACTGTCTCAGTCGGTACATATCGGTTTTCTAGTTCAAACTTAGGGGCGCACTTTGGAGTGCTCTACCTTTTCTTAGAAGTGCTCAGAAGTCCTTAGTCCTATCAGTCTTTTTTTTGTTTTGAAACATTTTTATTCAATTTCATATTATATTAACTTACACACCTACAAAGAAACGAACAAACAATTAACAAACTATTATATACAAGCGACAAAACAAGACAGAGGAGAAGCATCACTTCCCTCCATTAAAGCATGCAAAAAGAAAAATAGGCGGGTACCCTTTATGTTAACAATCAAAACAAATGAGATATTGGTTTCCATTTGCTTTCATGAAATGCAAGATTGTTATTTTCTCTCGCAATATGTTCTTCAGCTTCAAACGTTTTCTTCATTCTACTCATTAACAGTTTAATGGACAGGACAGAATTGTTGCGTTTTAACAGAAAATGAGATACTTACGTTCTAGGATTATATAGTTAAGCAGTGTGAGATCAATGGGATTTGGTCCAGAAGTACCGAAAAGGACAGATTTGAGATCAGGATTCCAACTGAAAGCACAATTATCTGAAAGAAAAATGGATACCTGACCCCAAAATCTAAAGGTGATTGGGCAAAGATAAAAGAAGTGCTCAATAGTCTCAATTTCTGAGTTGCACCAGTTTGCACCAGTGGCAAAGTGGCGTGTCAGATATTTTAAACTTGAATAGCTTGTCATTTGTATATAAAATCCTATTAAGGATTTTGTATTGGAATTCCCTTAGTTTGGAATTGAGAGTTGATTTAAAGGATAGAGAGTAGATATATTTCCAGTCTAAACGAGAATTACTAGAATTAAACATTAGGTCGTATTTTAAAGATGCCGAAGGCGGACGTGCAATTTTTAAGACGAGAAGTTCATATAATTTTCTTGACCTGACTAGAAGTATGTCAAAGGAAGAGCCGTCTATACAAAGGGTGTACTTATTAAAAATAAATGGGAAGGTAGATTTGTAGATAAAGGTCTTATTAAGTTTGAGGTGACTGCGCCAAAGTTGGGGAAGAGCATTAAATATACTAAAAAGAAAAAAGACCTCAACAGGGGATAGACTGACTAGTCTAGGGAATTTATTAAATAAAAGCTCGCCAGATTCGTCAAAAAGATCGCCTATCTTTATAAAACCTTTCTCAATAAGCTTTTCATCGTATACTGATTTACCACTTATGCAAATGTATTGATTATTCCAAATAATTTGATTGCAAACTTCAGTGAAACCTAAATCAACATCCGAACAGTTCAAAAGAGACCATTGGTGTACACATTCACTATAAAACAAAGGAAGAGTATGTACTAATACAAGCTTAGAAATTTTAAAATTGCAATGAAAAATTAATTTGCCACCAACACCAAGCAAGTAATAATCCAGAAAAATCTTCCAGCCTGCAGGGTTTACATTGAGATATTTCTTAATGCACATTAAACGCTGCACCCGCAGCATCGTTTCTATATCGGGCATTCTTAATCCACCTTTATCTATCGAATTATTTAGTGTTACTCGTTTGATTTTGTCCCGACGCCCTTTCCAAACAAAAGAATACAGTAAAGAGTTAATATTTTTAAGAAAATCTTTGTGATACGAAACCATGGACATTCTATAAAGAAGTTTAGGGATTGCAATAGATTTAACGATTTGAATTGTACCAATTAAAGTTAAAGATCGCCAACCCCAAGCTCTTAATTGTTCTTTAAGGTCTTTAGCTATCGAATCGAAATTCAGTTTATAGAAAGATGAACGATTATGACAAAATAAAGTCCAAGAATTTTGATTGAAGAGCTTATTTCTTTTAACTGGAGCTCTTCAGGAGTGATTTTCATCGCACCAAGAGTTAAAACCTCTGTTTTTTCTTGGTTTACACGCATACCAGAATAAAGACCAAAACGTTTAATGACTTCTAACATGTGCAGATAAGACCTCTTATTTCTAACAAAGACCGTCATGTCGTCAGCAAATATGACTAGTTTTACCTCTGAACTTCCTATTTTGATCCCTTCAATAAGAGGATCATTCCGAATATGTATAGCCAAGATTTCAATAACCATAATAAAAAGAAGAGAGGAGATTGGGTCGCCTTGGCGGACGCCTAATTTCAAGGGAAAAATACGGAGTGGCAAAGCCGTTATTCATTACACAACTGCTAATATTATTACTGAAAGTTTTAACCCAACCAATCAACGATTCGCCAAAGCCGAACGCTTGAAGTGCGCTAAATAAGAAACTTCTATTTACCGAATCAAAGGCCTTTCAAAGTCGACTGCTGTCAGGATACCTGTTACATTTTGTGTTTTAGTGTAATCCATAATATCGTCTATTGTTCGCACAGCATCAAATATGGTGCGGCCTTTTACAAAGGCGTTTTTGATCATGATGAATAATAGTTGGAAGCACCTTTTCTAAACGTTTTGCAATAATTTTTGAAGCAATTTTTAAATCAACGTTTAAAAGAGAAATAGGTCGCCAATTCTTTAGCCATCTTCGGTCTTTGTCCTTTTTTCAATGAGGGTAATTATTGCCTGTTTCTGTGACGTAGACAATTCTCCGTGCTTGTACGAAAAATTAATAGATTCAACGAAAAGATCGCCCAGTTCGGACCAAAAGGTTCTATAAAATTCAATAGGCAGACCATCGTTACCTGGAGTTTTATTTTTTTTAAAGGTGGTTAAAACTTCCGTACACTCGTGAACCTTTATTTCACCTTCACAGGAATCTCGCATCACACTAGTGAGTTTTGGAATTTTATTGGAATCTAAAAAGGAACACGACTGCCTCTCCAAAACGGGAAACGAACTATCGTCATATAAATCCGAATAAAAAGTATATAATTCGTCCATTATAACTTTGGGACACACACATTCCTTTCCACATTTCAAAAACATTTTTCTATCACATGATTTGTTTTCTTGACTTTTCAAGATTGAGGAAATATCTCGAATTTTTTTCACCGTGTTCTAACCATTTTGCACGAGAGCGAATAATTGAGCCTCTCGTTAAATATTCGTATTCCTTTTCGTATTCGGACTTTAAAAATGTAATTCTTCCTGGAGTGCTCCAGACGGTGACTCAGACAAGTTTTCCTCGATTCTTTTTAAATCTGATTCAAGTTTCCCGATTTTATTCCTACGATCGCGCGCCTTATGTTTGCTGTATTGAATGCTATGTTGACGAACTTTATACTTCATGTAGTCCCAAGTTATTCGGGGATCATGGAAAAGGATAGCTCACATTCAGCTCGCCAACCAGTCAATCCATTTTTTATCATGGTGACGTATTCTTTGTCCTCTAAAAGACTAGTATTTAATTTCCAAAAATTACGGCCCCGAGGCTGGTCACTTAAACTATTAATTTCAAGTGTGACTGCACTATGATCAGTTCTTATTGCGGTTAAAATGTCTGCGCTGACAATGTCATCCTGCAGAGAATCATTCATAAAAATATAATCCAATCTACGTTGGACGAGAGGTTTCTTTTGTCTCCAGGTATAGCGCCGTAAATCAGGATTTCTTACCCTCCATATATCAATGAGATCACTGTCTGCAAGTAAATCATTCAAAACTTCCACAGAGTCCTTAAAAACAGGATGTGGATCACAATCTAACGAGGGCTGTAGGCAAATGTTAAAATCTCCAGCCATTAACACTTTGAGTTCTAAGTCAGATTCATTCGACTTTGATTCAATTAATTTTTACAAACGACTGAAAAAGGGGCGTTGCTTAGTGTTCTTATACGGAGCATAAACATTAACCAAAAGAAAATTTTCACCCTGAATAAAAGCTTCTACAAGTAAAATCCTACCTTCATCATCAGCTTGAACGCCTCTCAATTGAAAATCTAAAGAATCCTTGATGAGAACAGCTACTCCCTTATTTTTAGACGAGCCATGTGCAAAAAATATCTGCCCACGCCACTCTGACCGCCATCTTTGCTCAATCTCCTTGCTACTATTCGTCTCTTGTAAGAAACAAATATCTGCGTTCTGATTACTTAGCCAATTGAGAATAGATGCTCTTTTTTCGAAAGTGCGAATGCCTCGAACATTAAGCGAGAGAATTTTAAAATTAAGGTTAACCGCCATCTAAAATAGTGCTTGGAATGTTGTCAGTGAAAGGGTACCGCCTCCTAGTAACACAAAAATAGAAAAACAAAAGAAAATGATTCATTATACATACAAATACAAACGTAGCAGGCGTGAAATGGCCATTATCGCTACGCATGACGGGAGTCTCGCCCATAAAGTTCATTAAAATTATTAAACAACTGAGCTCTCAAAAACAAAATTACATATCGCCTATCAGTCTTGCTCATGTAAAACCATGTCGTCATGTTTCCATAAGGTTCGTCACTGCGAAGAGTTGGGTTTCAGTGCACAGCAAGCCTCGTACCTGTTCTTGGGTGTTGGTCTCTCCTCCACTGTGTCACGACTAGTTACCGGCAAGATTTGCGACTCATCATGGGCCAACCCACGATACATTAACCAGCTCTCAGGATTGTGTGGAGGAACTATAACACTATTAATGAGTATTGGACATAGCTACATAGTACTCGTAGTTCTCACCTTGATTTATGGTATTGCGGATGGCACTTACAACACCAGCTACAACGCTGCTATGTTATACAGTGTCAGGCCCGAGCAGAGATCTTATGCATTCGCCTACGCGAACGTCGCCATATCGCTATTTTTGACAGCTGGGCCTGCACTTACTGGTAAGTATCGCCTGATGACCTCATACAAGGACACGCGTGTTTCCTCTGTTACTGTGTGGGTCTTGGAGTTACGTGGAAGGCCGAGAAATGCGCGTTGGATTCTCGTGTATGATCTAAACAAAAGACCATTAACTTCACAATATTTTAATAGAACAACACGTGGGTGCGGAATTTATCTTCGAGTGTTCACATTTTAATATCTGATGTCTGTCTTGTGGCAGACAAGCTGTCATACCCGCATAGTGATTGTTTTGTCCGTGTATAGTAACGTCTGTCCGTTTGTCTTGTGGGTCTTGTGGTAGACAAGCTGTCATACCCGCATAGTGATTGTTTTGTCCGTGTATAGTAACGTCGGTCCGTATGTCTTGTAGGTCTTGTGGTAGACAAGCTGTCATACCCGCATAGTGATTGTTTTGTCCGTGTATAGTAACGTCTGTCCGTTTGTCTTGTGGGTCTTGTGGTAGACAAGCTGTCATACCCGCATAGTGATTGTTTTGTCCGTGTATAGTAAAGTCTGTCCGTTTGTCTTGTGGTAGACAAGCTGTCATACCAGCATAGTGATTGTTTTGTCCGTGTATAGTAACGTCTGTCCGTTTGTCTTGTGGGTCTTGTGGTAGACAAGCTGTCATACCCGCATAGTGATTGTTTTGTCCGTGTAAAGTAACGTCTGTCCGTTTGTCTTGTGGGTCTTGTGGTAGACAAGCTGTCATACCCACATAGTGATTGTTTTGTCCGTGTATAGTAACGTCTGTCCGTATGTCTTGTGGGTCTTGTGGTAGACAAGCTGTCATACCCGCATAGTGATTGTTTTGTCCGTGTATAGTAACGTCTATCCGTATGTCTTGTGGTAGACAAGCTGTCATACCCGCATAGTGATTGTTTTGTCCGTGTAAAGTAACGTCTGTCCGTATGTCTTGTAGGTCTTGTGGTAGACAAGCTGTCGTACCCGCATAGTGATTGTTTTGTCCGTGTATAGTAACGTCTGTCCGTTTGTCTTGTGGGTCTTGTGGTAGACAAGCTGTCGTACCCGCATAGTGATTGTTTTGTCCGTGTATAGTAACGTCTGTCCGTATGTCTTGTAGGTCTTGTGGTAGACAAGCTGTCGTACCCGCATAGTGATTGTTTTGTCCGTGTATAGTAACGTCTGTCCGTTGTCTTGTGGTAGACAAGCTGTCGTACCCGCATAGTGATTGTTTTGTCCGTGTATAGTAACGTCTGTCCGTTTGTCTTGTGGTAGACAAGCTGTCATACCCGCATAGTGATTGTTTTGTCCGTGTATAGTAACGTCTGTCCGTATGTCTTGTAGGTCTTGTGGTAGACAAGCTGTCATACCCGCATAGTGATTGTTTTGTCCGTGTATAGTAACGTCTGTCCGTATGTCTTGTGGTCTTGTGGTAGACAAGCTGTCATACCCACATAGTGATTGTTTTGTCCGTGTATAGTAACGTCTGTCCGTATGTCTTGTGGGTCTTGTGGTAGACAAGCTGTCATACCCGCATAGTGATTGTTTTGTCCGTGTATAGTAACGTCTATCCGTATGTCTTGTGGTAGACAAGCTGTCATACCCGCATAGTGATTGTTTTGTCCGTGTAAAGTAACGTCTGTCCGTATGTCTTGTAGGTCTTGTGGTAGACAAGCTGTCGTACCCGCATAGTGATTGTTTTGTCCGTGTATAGTAACGTCTGTCCGTTTGTCTTGTGGGTCTTGTGGTAGACAAGCTGTCGTACCCGCATAGTGATTGTTTTGTCCGTGTATAGTAACGTCTGTCCGTATGTCTTGTAGGTCTTGTGGTAGACAAGCTGTCGTACCCGCATAGTGATTGTTTTGTCCGTGTATAGTAACGTCTGTCCGTATGTCTTGTGGTAGACAAGCTGTCATACCCGCATAGTGATTGTTTTGTCCGTGTATAGTAACGTCTGTCCGTATGTCTTGTAGTTCTTGTGGTAGACAAGCTGTCGTACCCGCATAGTGATTGTTTTGTCCGTGTATAGTAACGTCTGTCCGTTTGTCTTGTGGGTCTTGTGGTAGACAAGCTGTCGTACCCGCATAGTGATTGTTTTGTCCGTGTAAAGTAACGTCTGTCCGTATGTCTTGTAGGTCTTGTGGTAGACAAGCTGTCATACCCGCATAGTGATTGTTTTGTCCGTGTATAGTAACGTCTGTCCGTATGTCTTGTGGTAGACAAGCTGTCATACCAGCATAGTGATTGTTTTGTCCGTTTAAAGTAACGTCTGTCCGTATGTCTTGTGGGTCTTGTGGTAGACAAGCTGTCATACCCGCATAGTGATTGTTTTGTCCGTGTATAGTAACGTCTGTCCGTTTGTCTTGTAGGTCTTGTGGTAGACAAGCTGTCGTACCCGCATAGTGATTGTTTTGTCCGTGTATAGTAACGTCTGTCCGTATGTCTTGTGGTAGACAAGCTGTCATACCCACATAGTGATTGTTTTGTCCGTGTATAGTAACGTCTGTCCGTATGTCTTGTAGGTCTTGTGGTAGACAAGCTGTCATACCCGCATAGTGATTGTTTTGTCCGTGTATAGTAACGTCTGTCCGTTTGTCTTGTTGGTCTTGTGGTAGACAAGCTGTCATACCAGCATAGTGATTGTTTTGTCCGTGTATAGTAACGTCTGTCCGTATGTCTTGTGGGTCTTGTGGTAGACAAGCTGTCATACCAGCATAGTGATTGTTTTGTCCGTGTATAGTAACGTCTGTCCGTTTGTCTTGTGGTAGACAAGCTGTCATACCCACATAGTGATTGTTTTGTCCGTGTATAGTAACGTCTGTCCGTATGTCTTGTAGGTCTTGTGGTAGACAAGCTGTCATACCCGCATAGTGATTGTTTTGTCCGTGTATAGTAACGTCTGTCCGTTTGTCTTGTGGGTCTTGTGGTAGACAAGCTGTCATACCCACATAGTGATTGTTTTGTCCGTGTATAGTAACTTCTGTCCGTTGTCTTGTGGGTCTTGTGGTAGACAAGCTGTCATACCAGCATAGTGATTGTTTTGTCCGTGTGTAGTAACGTCTGTCCGTATGTCTTGTGGGTCTTGTGGTAGACAAGCTGTCGTACCCGCATAGTGATTGTTTTGTCCGTGTATAGTAACGTCTGTCCGTATGTCTTGTGGGTCTTGTGGTAGACAAGCTGTCATACCCGCGTAGTGATTGTTTTGTCCGTGTATAGTAACGTCTGTCCGTATGTCTTGTGGGTCTTGTGGTAGACAAGCTGTCATACCCGCATTGTGATTGTTTTGTCCGTGTATAGTAACGTCTGTCCGTATGTCTTGTGGGTCTTGTGGTAGACAAGCTGTCATACCCGCATAGTGATTGTTTTGTCCGTGTAAAGTAACGTCTGTCCGTTTGTCTTGTAGGTCTTGTGGTAGACAAGCTGTCGTACCCGCATAGTGATTGTTTTGTCCGTGTATAGTAACGTCTGTCAGTTTGTCTTGTGGGTCTTGTGGTAGACAAGCTGTCATACCCACATAGTGATTGTTTTGTCCGTGTATAGTAACGTCTGTCCGTTTGTCTTGTGGGTCTTGTGGTAGACAAGCTGTCATACCAGCATAGTGATTGTTTTGTCCGTGTATAGTAACGTCTGTCCGTATGTCTTGTGGGTCTTGTGGTAGACAAGCTGTCATACCAGCATAGTGATTGTTTTGTCCGTGTATAGTAACGTCTGTCCGTTTGTCTTGTGGTAGACAAGCTGTCATACCCGCATAGTGATTGTTTTGTCCGTGTATAGTAACGTCTGTCCGTTTGTCTTGTGGGTCTTGTGGTAGACAAGCTGTCATACCCACATAGTGATTGTTTTGTCCGTGTATAGTAACTTCTGTCCGTTGTCTTGTGGGTCTTGTGGTAGACAAGCTGTCATACCAGCATAGTGATTGTTTTGTCCGTGTGTAGTAACGTCTGTCCGTATGTCTTGTGGGTCTTGTGGTAGACAAGCTGTCGTACCCGCATAGTGATTGTTTTGTCCGTGTATAGTAACGTCTGTCCGTATGTCTTGTGGGTCTTGTGGTAGACAAGCTGTCATACCCGCGTAGTGATTGTTTTGTCCGTGTATAGTAACGTCTGTCCGTATGTCTTGTGGGTCTTGTGGTAGACAAGCTGTCATACCCGCATTGTGATTGTTTTGTCCGTGTATAGTAACGTCTGTCCGTATGTCTTGTGGGTCTTGTGGTAGACAAGCTGTCATACCCGCATAGTGATTGTTTTGTCCGTGTAAAGTAACGTCTGTCCGTTTGTCTTGTAGGTCTTGTGGTAGACAAGCTGTCGTACCCGCATAGTGATTGTTTTGTCCGTGTATAGTAACGTCTGTCAGTTTGTCTTGTGGGTCTTGTGGTAGACAAGCTGTCATACCCACATAGTGATTGTTTTGTCCGTGTATAGTAACGTCTGTCCCTATGTCTTGTAGGTCTTGTGGTAGACAAGCTGTCGTACCCGCATAGTGATTGTTTTGTCCGTGTATAGTAACGTCTGTCCGTATGTCTTGTGGTAGACAAGCTGTCATACCCGCATAGTTATTGATTTGTCCGTGTATAGTAACGTCTGTCCGTATGTCTTGTAGGTCTTGTGGTAGACAAGCTGTCGTACCCGCATAGTGATTGTTTTGTCCGTGTATAGTAACGTCTGTCAGTTTGTCTTGTGGTAGACAAGCTGTCATACCCGCATAGTGATTGTTTTGTCCGTGTATAGTAACGTCTGTCCCTATGTCTTGTAGGTCTTGTGGTAGACAAGCTGTCGTACCCGCATAGTGATTGTTTTGTCCGTGTATAGTAACGTCTGTCCGTATGTCTTGTGGTAGACAAGCTGTCGTACCAGCATAGTGATTGTTTTGTCCGTGTATAGTAACGTCTGTCCGTATGTCTTGTGGTAGACAAGCTGTCATACCCGCATAGTGATTGTTTTGTCCGTGTATAGTAACGTCTGTCCGTATGTCTTGTGGTAGACAAGCTGTCGTACCCACATAGTGATTGTTTTGTCCGTGTATAGTAACGTCTGTCCGTTTGTCTTGTAGGTCTTGTGGCAGACAAACTGTCATACGCGTATGCTTTCTACATGTGCGGTGGGGTGACATTGTTGGGCTCAGCCATTCCCTGGTGATTTGCTTTGTAAAGGACAAACCCTTATCTAGTCGGATATCATTACCCTCACGAACGGAGCTGCTTGTTAAGGATAGCGATAGTAGACTTGAAGTAACTGAATGGATATTTGTCTTGTGAACATGACAGAGATAGATATCAGAAAAGAACTATTTATCGGCCAGTAAAGCTTTTTATCATAGTGGTTCTCGTCAAAGCGGCAAGTTTACGACCGAACATGAAAAGTTAGGAGCGAATGTCTGAGAAAATCGAGCAAAGTGTGGACACAATAAAAATCTAACCTTCCCTCAAAACTTGTCTATAAGACCGTTTGGATGATACAATTCGAGAACGTTTTCCTATTTGTTTGTTTCATATCGCCCGGGAAAATTCACGGGTAACAAATTGGTTATTCCGTCGCTCTTCTGGTCCGACTGGAAAAAAATTGACTCAAGCGCGTTGTTTGCCTCAGTTTCATTTTTAATAAACATGATGATAAGAACTAATATAAGTGTACATGTTTTTCTTAAAGTGCATATCACCCCTGAAAAGAGCGAAATGGGCCAAATAGTATAGGACATTAGAGGTAACTTCGCGAAAACTGTTTCGATTTCATTGAAAAACGAATATTACAGATTTTTGAATTATTTCCTTCGACGAAGAAGGCCGCGCTAAAAGGGCGATGGTATTGACGTGGCGAGAGGTATTGTTAAAACCATAGTGGCGAAAAAACATTTCAAACATTCAAAATACGAAATAATTTGCGTGTATAGATGTTGACAGCGTATCAAAATGAGTTTCTCTTATGTGCATCCGTGGAAAATTATATATTGTAGTGCACTTCTCTCTGAATCTACATTTGAGTGGCAGCCGAAAACAATACCTCCGGACACGTTCAAGAAAGCTCGACCCGGTAATCCCATTATCGACCTGTTTGCCAAAGGGTGACAAAAAGGGCAAAATCGGCTACTTTTTGCTGCACGTACTGAGCTGGGGTTTTATCCAAATCGCACGTATCATACATCAATTAAAGGGACATGGTCACCTAGAAAACACTAAAATAATTATTGTCACAAAATACAAAAATATTCTCTGAAGTTGAAAGAGTCAGTTTAAAGAAAGAAGTACGGAAAATTTCATTGGATTACGACAGAAACGTATAAGGGAGTATAAGGGAGTATAAGGGAGTTAACTCCCTTATATTTTCTGATTACGATGAAGGATTGCTGAGATATGAGCGAATTAAGATGGCAAATTTAGTATGTTTGAAAAACGATTGAGGTAAACCGATTTCAAAAGAGTCGGATTTGCTCATGTAAGCTGTAATTATAATCCGCGAATATCTTTGCAATCCTACATCGAAATGACCTCAGATTTTTACCATGTCAAGTTGAAAGCATTCTTTACAAATTTGACTTGTTATTTTTATTATTTGTGATATTAGAATTTTGATGTTTTCGGTGACCATGTCCCTTTAAAAGCTTGAGACGCGTAGAATTCGTCCCATTTCGCTCTTTTCAGGGGTGATATGCACTTTAATTATCACTTATTTATTTATTTATTTATTTAAATTATTCACTTAATTATTTATTTAGCTTCACCATTTCACTTTGACACATACATAAAGTGTTTTGACTTAAAAATAGAAAAGTTAAATAGAAAAAAACATACACTCTTTTTTTTATAAGAACGGCTAATTTTCAGTCGAGGCTGGGTCGTTCTTATTTTTGTAGCAGTTTGAGGCTTGAAATGTTCTTACGGATGTTCTTACATTTCAGTGTCGTCGGAACCTGAAATATGATAGATCTTATAGAAGGATATATACCAATAAATTACAATATTGAAGGTCGTTATTATTAACACATTTGATTCTGGATCTTAGAACGCATCACTGAAAATAAATCTATTTCGCTCCTATCTGAGGCTCAGGCATGTTCTTAGCATGTTCTTAAAATTTGGGTGAATTTCAGGCTGAACGTTCTTATAAAAAAGGTTCTTATAAAAAAAAAGAGTGTAGTTGGGTATCACAAGAGCTTTCGCAAATTACTGTGACTCTTCTGAAATAAAAGTTTACTGGCAAATAAACAGGTAGCGGTTTCCGTCAGGTGCGTGGTATGACCACGCGTATAAGTTGAGGGCCTGCGCAAAGTAACGTGACAGGTGATTTGTGAATTCGCAAAGTTTGACAGATTTAATGCATTCCATGTACGAATTACTCTACTGAAAAAGGCTCTTTGGAAAGTTACAGTGGTACTTTTTCTAGATCTGAATAACAGAGCGTTTTATTACTGGTGGATCTAGTAAATTAAGCGAGTCCAGGTATAGTAACATCATGTTCTATATCATGCGTCACTAGTTTCGTTGTTATTGACGTGTACCTCTTGTGGCTTGAGCACACGATCAGAGGGAGAAAATCCTTTGCCATCACATTTATCACAAGTGACATCCGTTGCGCCTCTACCGCTGATCTTGTGTTTAATATAACGATACAACGGCACCAGTGAACCACTGGACCCTTGGGGTCCAATAAGTCCTAGTATAGTAACAAACAAAAGCAGCGCAAACAGTATCGACACTCCAATCGTGCAGAACATGAACACTCCAAACTGGACGAAAAACAAGATTTTCGCGGCAAACATGAAGATGGAAGATCCCAAGGTGGTGCAGGCACCAGATAATACAGATATTCCTACTTGACGTAGAGTGTGCTTGAGTCGCTGCTGCCTGTCAGTGGCCGGACACGTGACATAGCCATGAGCAAGGTGCACCACATAGTCCACAGCCAGCCCGACAACGAGCGTTAGGTTTAACGATTCAAGGACACCAAGCTTCCAGCCCAGCATAGGGATGAATCCGACCACCCCTACCGTGATGCACGAAATGATGAAAATACACAGCAAAGCTATGATCCAATTGCCGATCATTATGAGGAGTATGGCTAGAGTGAGGCCAAGACTCAATCCAATCCCTCTTATTGCAGTTTGCACAAGAACCTGCAAACACAAAAAAACGTCATCACGTATTTGTCAGTCAGGTCATTATTTCCTACATCAAGTCACTTGAGGGGAACTGTGCTTATTCCTATAAGTACTGAATTAGATTTACATTCATTATATACTTCATTTTTAGTGACTTTCATTCTATGCAGTGATTGAACACGCTCAATAGAGTTGGTCCGAGTTCTCTGGCAAACCATATGACTCTTCCACGTTTCCGTAATTCTCTCATCGTTTCAAATGAAAGTATTCATTTGCCAGGCTAACCAGGCGTCCTTTATCGCGCGTGTCCTTGGGTTCCCTGTGCGAAAAAGGCACCTGAGCAACGAGCTGAAACATTCCATACTGATGACGTAGCGCTCTGTTTCCAACATGAGCCAGCCGTCAAGTTTTCATACATTTTCACTAAACTCAGCTCCACCACTTTGCCATACAATCTTACTAATCTTACTAGTGATCTATAGGTGATGCGGGTAGGGTGATAAATGTTCACCTTTTGGACTTTCATCCAGTGCCACGCAAACGGCTGCCTGGGAGTGGTTTGAAACGCATTTCGACAACTTGGTGGAAAGTACTTCATCTAAGATTGGAACAAGAACAAGTAATGAGTAGTACAATGATGGTAATGTTAGCCTAGTTATTCTGTACCGCCACGCGTATTACCTGTTCCTTCAAAAAGTCTTGCCAAGCGTTGTACACAGGAATCCCGGAAGAATAAGCCAAGTCCTTGTTAGTTAGTGTGGAGTCCACGACTACTGCTTGATACAAGAGCCGATTACCAGATGTACCGCCTAAAAAGGGATGTAGTATAAGTTGATGAGATTGCTCTGTAGAGTCAACGGGCACACTTGGAGTGATATCGACAAAGCCGTGGAAGAATCTTTTGATAAAGGGCATAGTGGCATTCGGGGCGTAACATTGAGTGTTCTAAGTGTACTTTGGTTTGAATAAAAAGTGACTTCATTGTGATGCATGGTTCATGATATATGGTTTTACGGAGCAACTTTCTATGACTTTATCGGCGCAATAGAGCACGCGTGATGTTGGGAGAGACACGAGAACGTTGTAAAAACTCGTGGCATATCGCATCGTGTTATACCAGATTTTCTTTGGGAGAAATCATACAGTACTTCTAACTTAGTAACTAACTTCAATTGGGAAGTTGCCGTACCAACCTTGGAAGGTTGCATCCGCTGTTCCACTAGCATCCTCCTCGCCTCCAAGCAACTGGCTAAACGTGACGAAGGTCAGATTATTTCGTGACGTGTTGCCGTTCGTCAACCAATAGGCGACCGCCACCTCAAAGTAACGGTAGTACATGTCTGTCACGCGGGACATGTTATAAAGACCTGGGTTATACTCCATCAGCGTTTTGACCTTCGCACTCGTAAGCGGGAGGTCAAAGTTGGTTCCAACAGGATATCTGGGCTTGAGACTTTCTTTCTGTTATAAAAAAGAAACATGACTGCCTCACTATGTATTTGCCATGAGCTAAAAGTATGAAATTCGACCAAACCTTGTAGAAGGTCTCCATGGCATCCATGTAACATTCCACCACAGGTTTCCCGGTCAACGGATTCAGACGAACTTTCATCGCATCGATTTTATCTTTCGAGAGGGTGTTGAGGGTTTTGCAGAGCTTCTGGAATACGAAAAGAGAAGCGAAACAAGGTATTAGTACTACTCAATCAGTTCGATTAGCTATTTTGGTTGAACAATATAAGGGCGCAAATTTGCTTGATCATTGTGAGAGTTCCCATTTTGCGAGATGTGGTTTTTCATAGCGGACATGGTCATGGCATTTTCAGTTACCGAGGGTTTGCTTGGCAGCTATACGCTCTGGCATCCAAGGGTGCTGAACGCCGATGCTCAGTCGTAATGTTTTTTCTGTTAAAGAGTTTGGATTTTTTTCGGACTACGGGCTCAAAATCTTGCGAGTAATATAGTTTATAGAATGCCTGTTCTTTCGCACTCACCAGCATCGCAATCTGACATGGGGGTGAGTTCATATCGAAACCGTTGTCAAACACAGCTTTTCCTGTGCACATAAAGTCCGTGAAATGGCATGTGCTGCGGTCCTGGTTACGGAGACCCCAAACAATATAGACCTTCATCACTCTGTCTTCATTACTAGGGGGAAAAGCCTCTTTACTAAGTTGCCTCACGTCATACCAGTTGGTACCAGGACCCATTATTTCGACCTGAAACGAAACATACTAAGTACAAACCACATGGACCCGAGGAGCTCGCTACAACAGCTACCTTTCTAAACAGCACTGTTCCTAGCAGCCTCGATACATACATGCACTCCAACTCATTGAGAAGAACATGAAAACATGCACGCAATTACATATTTTATCTTTAAAAAGCCGGCTTTAAGTGTGGCTTCGAAAAGTGAAGAAAGTTCAAGCTCCGCTGATTGTCTATGGCGGCGTGGGGGGGGGGGGGGGGATGACGGCGTGTGTGTGTGTGGGGGGGGGGGGGGGGGGGTTCTCACGTGCTTCACTCTTCATCAGTTGTTATTTGTTAATTGTCATCGAGTTGCATTCCAAACATGTCTATGTAGAGTACACTGTAAGAAACATGGTTGTAACCATGCCTTTTAGAGCCTTCCCTTTACAATGTTTGAGTAGGCGGGTTACATTAAGTTTTGGTCCCTAACAACATTGTAAAGAGGAGGAGGAGGAGGAGAGAGAGATTAGATTGATAAAGAGGTCGAAGTGTCTCAGCACTGTTGTCCGCCATTGTATATTTAGATCAGTTTTCTATTGTTCTTGTCCCTCAGTGACCATGGCAACGGCAATGGCAAGAAAAAACAAGAAGATTAATTAATCACTTCGCTAACAGAAATCTGATGTTTTGGTAGGCCGAGCCGTTGAAAACCAGATCGGTCTGTAATAGGGTTCCTCTCCAGGACAGTCTTAACAGTCTACAGGAATAGCTCGTTCATGTCATCATGTCATATCCGACTTATATACAAGTAAAGGTTCAATAAAAAAGGAAATAGGAGGATTTGTTTTGCCACTACAGCTATAGTGGAACTCGACAAGACAACCCAGTGCGGTTATTAGTTCCGCCAAATTGTCATCATATCACAAATCACATTTCACATAGATTCTTTGAGGACCGAAATGCACCGAGAACACAACAGTCTATAAGCGCATGGTGTCGAGCCGGGGAGTTCTGGGTACGAGAATGGAATTGATGAGCCGCGTTGGGTGTTGGCATTTGCATTTCCGAAAGGGAGTGCACCAACTCGACCGAGTTTCCCTTCTTTGGCCGTGATGCAAACAATTTGATCCAATTTCCCTTGTTTGGCCTCTTGTATCTTCTTACAGAAAATCGTCAATTTTCCAAATTATTTTCGACTTGCACTATTGAAACAAAGACCTTTCATTCGACCTTGACTTGTATATAAGCCGGATAGCTACTTGAAATATTCCATACATCAGAATCATGTAATCAGCTCACTATTGCCTTACCTGTTCGTCATCAGGGCGCAGGTTTGTAGCAAAATATATTGACACTGCAATCCACGCGGAAAATACCACAACAGTTACCCAGCGAAGCACCTTGTGCGTGACCACCTTGCTATAGAACCTCTCTCCAATAAACCCGGCAAGCATCTGAGTACAGTCACCAGCCTTGGCATCTTCATCGGACGTATGCTCTCCTTCATCTGTGACCTAGTAAACAACAACAATATTGTCTCTCCTAGCAAAAACTGTTGGCGGCAAATATTTCTGTTTGTTTTTGGCGGGTTGTATTTCTGATGTAATGCATAACACTACACTAGCTAGTGTGTGTTGTGGTGGCGCGGTGTATCCCCGATGATCACACTTCCCGATGATCACACTTCACACTCGTTCTACTATTTTAGGCTCGTCACGCTACGTAAATATACGCTTGAATACCATTTAGCGCGAAGTTCGCATTTTCATCATCAGTACAATAGGTGATTTGCACGATGTCTGCTTACTACAAGGATCCTTTCCGAGGTAACAAATTCCTCTAGTAATGCTTATGATAGATTCTTTCTATAAAGGAGCAGCAGCCTTTGGTTTCTGGTAGGTATCATTAGGTGGGTTCACACTAACGCTCGTAAGGAGGTGTTGAGTATGCTTAGGGTATACTTTCAGTGTGAACGCCATGTTGGCTGCTCAAGTAAGATACTTTGTAGTTATGGTTACGCCGCGTCTTCAAAGCTGCCGAAGTACGATCTAAAGTATAACGCAGCCTATACTTTAAATATAAGTACAGTACTTTACCCTTCTCGGAAACTCAAAACCGTCAATTATGCATTCGTCGTGCCATGTGACTGAAAGCTAGGTTGCAATTGCTTCGCTTTGGCGTTTTGGCGGTCTTACTTCATGTTTCCTGCCGGCTTTGTCGTTCAGTCGAGGCCTCTTCAGGATAGCTGTGTGAACTCCGGTCTCGTTCAAGTAAACGCTTATTATACAAGTACTACTTTAGAATTTCACGACTTAAGACCTACTTAACAGTAAGTGTGAACCCACCTATTAACGTACGTCAATAAAATGTTAGTGGGATGCAGCAAAGTAGAGTATTTAATTGTCATAACAGATTCTATATACATTGCTGTCCCACGATAAACTAATTAACATGCATGCCTTGGTGATACAAGAGTAACTAACATTCCCCATCCTAGCAACCCCCACCCCAGTAAGCCACATCCATGATAAACAAACTGGTATACATACTTACTGATACAACATTTCCACATACAGCATGGCCACTTACACCCGCTCCAGTACAACTCGTATGTTATCACCACAGTCGGAAAAAACACGATGACTGAGATGTAATTCACCAGAATAATTAACGCCGAGAAGACGCCAAAACTGGAGACGGAGAGGAGAGGGGACAGGGCGTTTGCCATGAAAGCCACAAATGTAGTTAATGATGTGATGAGCATGGAACCTGCCGCGCGTCTGTAAGCGAAGGAGAGGCGCGCCAGGAGAGTGTGGTCAGGGTACTTGTCCTTGGCAGCACGCCATGTGTCCAGGAATACGAACACATCATCGGCACCGATTCCTGCCACGATGAAAACTGAGAGCACGTGAAACACACCAACATAGCGATAGTCCAGGACGATCCGGTAGAACAAGTTGGCGCCGAAAAACGAGGAGAGGATACTGAATAGTGCCCAGCATGTGATCCACAGGGACTGTGTTTGGCAGAGCATGAAGATGAAGATGAACATAAAGCTAGCCATCACCAGCATAAGATCTTGAACGACTTGAGATTGCATGGACTGTACAAACAATGGTCTCATATTGTACCTAAACCTCAGCTTTCCACCCAAATTGTTTTTATAGGTCGAGTCAAGTTGATCTCCAAACGCGTCTTTAGCTAGAACCTTCCACTTATCGAATTGTTCCGAGACTCGATCCACGTTGTTTGAAAATCCCTTGAGTGGGCTCCCTGTGTACACCATGGAGCGTATGATAGAGGCTTGGGCTTGGTTCGGTTCTATGATGGCGTCCTTGCTTAGGTGATAGTCGAGCACCACCTTTGCCACGGGAATTTTCTTGGCCAAACTCAGCACACCAGAGATGTTGTCGAAATTGGGATCGTTGAAAACGGGGCTCAGTCCGCTCAATGTACCATCGAAAAATCTTGTCAACGACATCGGTGGTACGCACTTATCTAACCCCTGGGAACTTTTGAGAAGACACATTTTAGATTGATAGATGGTGTTGTTATATAGAGACTCTTCAAACTCTCGGATCAGCTCCAAGCTCTTTTTAGTTAAGACGTTGTCAGTTGTCTTGTCTTCATAGTACAGGGTCAGCATATCAAGGTAGCGGTTAGACCTAAAAGAAAACAAAAAGTCACAAGGAAAAATGAAGCCATATCAGTTGACACCAAATATCGGCACCAATTGACGGTTGATGAGTCGATCGGTTTGTTTTTCACTTGTAACAAACAGCAGAGGCCATGCGGCCTACGGCTCGCGTGTTTCAAACTTTATCTTGTTTTTCCAGCATCCCTCGTGCGTTCATCACATAATAAAACCACAGAAATCCGCTTTTTATTGCTTTAAAAAGGAAATGAACGAGAATGGGCGTGATATAGAATTCAGTATGTCTCGTCGTTAGATTTCTAAGATGGTAGACATGCTTCCAAGATGGTGGACATGTTTCTAAGATGGCGGACATAGGATTCTAACTGCGTTTTTTATAATTCTTATAAGTGAACCCGTGTTTCTGCAGCTTCTTCTGATCGCACAACTAACACTAAGGGAGGAACAATCATCACTCAGAGGTTTTGAAAAACCTACCGGGAATGCGTACATGCTTGATTCGGGAAACCCTTTGATATTCTTATAAAAGCCGCAGTAAATGGTAGCTCTCCCTGGCCTGTCCCTTTTGGCCATGACAAATTCTACATGTATTGTGGGTGACACGCGAAAGAATTCGTTGTTTGGCCGTCTGAACCTTCATTATCCTATATAATCTAGGGACGTGTCATTATTTAGCGCGCGGTGGGGGGGGGGGGGGGGGGGGGTGCTCCTTTTTTTGTGGGGAGGGTCCTAATTTTTGGGGGGTATCCAAAGGGAGGTTTTTTTTTACTCCTGTTTGGGGGAGGATCATTCCGAGAGTGATGGGCAAGATGATGCGTCAGAGGGTGATGGACAAGATGATGAGTCACAGGGCGATGGACAAGATGACGAGTCGGGGGGTGATGGACAAGATGATGAGTCAGAGGGTGATGGACAAGATGACGAGTCAGAGGGTGATGGACAAGATGACGAGTCAGAGGGTGATGGACAAGATGACGAGTCAGAGGGTGATGGACAAGATGACGAGTCACATGGTGATGGACAAGATGAGACAAGTCACAGGGTGATGGACAAGATGATATTTCGAACAATATGATGTTGATGTTAGGGAACTTCTCCATATGACTTAATCAGGTCTGGACGAATTGCCGAACTTGGAAAAGCAGTTCTTTATATCAATAGCCATCATAGGTATGCCAAAAATGGCAAAGGTCGAGTGCAAACGAAATTTTTTTTCGAAAGATTTTGATGTTTATAACAAAGGATGTGAATTTCTTGTATGTCAATCTTGTATGAAGTCATATTTGTTAAGCACAAGCAGAAGTTTAACTACCTTTTAGCTTTGAACGCAATAAGTATTCTGCTATTAAGAAGAATGACAGAGACTGTGCATCCCTCAGACGAGTCTATCCGATAGGGCAAGCATTTATTTAGGGCAAGTAGTTTTTTTTAGAAAATATAAAATAGAAGTGGGGAGGGTCACAATTTTTACCTATGACTGGGGGAGGGTCACAATTTTTTTTTGTATGTTGAAGGGGAGGGTCATTATTTTTTCGGAGAATCCTATATAATCTAGATGGTAGACTAGGCCAGAGAATCCTATATAATCTAGATGGTAGACTAGGCCAGATAATCCTATATAATCTAGATGGTAGACTAGGCTAGAGAATCCTATATAATTTACTAGAGAATCCTATATAATCTAGATGATAGACTAGGCTAGAGAATCCTATATATCTAGATGGTAGACTAGGGTAGAGAATCCTATAAAATCTAGATGGTAGATTTGGCTAGAGAATCCTATAAAATCTAGATGATATACTAGGCTAGAGCATCCCATATAATCTAGATAATAGATTATCATCCTACCTTTCTTTTTGTGGCTCAAGCGCAGAGCTTAGCTTCCAGTTCACTCGATCCTCGCTCCGCACTTCATTCCATGCGACCGGTTGTAGCCTTGTGTCGTCTTCATACAGATCCAAAGGGACTTGCGTGAAGTCAAACGGAAGGACGTCATAATGCGAAACGTGTAACACCAGGGTCAAGAGGATAGCGCCCACGTGACCCCCTAGGGTCAGCCCTGACACAACACAACAAACATCAGTGAGCTTGACACGCTATTCCACGGACTATTGACACAACACAACAAACATCAGTGAACTTATTAAACTGCCACTAGCACCTAAATTGCACTTACCTGAAATTCCACTAAATTCGGCACACAAGTACTAGACATCATTATTTTTAGCACTACCTTATTTATTTTGCCGTTGAAAGGAAAATAGGGTATTTTTGCCCCAAACTTCGATCCTAATGAGTCCGATGAGATCCACATATGTTCAGACCCCCAAGATACACCGCGCGTGACACGTGATCTCAGCCCAGCACAGAGAGCTCGAACTGCAGATCTTAAATGCCTCTTTTCCCATTTTTAGTCTCCAAAAAATAAGTCGTACGGACTGCAATATGTCTTAGTTCTCCGGTTCTAATCGTCGCATTCTGCACCAGTTTTTTTTTATTCCTTTCGCCCATAGTGGGGCATAAGGCCGCAGCTATTATACGCCACCGGGAACAGTCTTTGGCAGCCCGCTCGGCTTGTCCCCGAGTAAGATCTAATTCCTGGAACTCCCTTTCAATTGTCCTTCTCCAAGTAGTCTTTGGCCGGCCCCTTTTCCTTCTTCCTGGTGGAGTCCATCTGAGAGAGGTTTTAGGAAGACGCTCAGGAGGCATTATTAACACGTGGCCTAGCCAAGTTAGCCGTCGCTTCTTAATTTCAGCGATAATGCTGCGAGTATAGGTCTCGGTTTGAAATTTTGTTTGGCCAATATATACCACGTATATTCTCCTCGAGCAGCTATTATGGAAAAATTCCACTTTGGCCATGTCCTTCTTCACCACCCTCCAGCATTCCGATCCATAGAGCAGTACTGATTTTACATTGCTGTTGTACAGTTTCACTTTGGTCTTTAAGAGCCGCTGCCTGTAAATATCAAACATCGTCCGACAGATCAAAAAAATCGACCTCCAGTTTATTTTATAAAATGAGCTCCCATATGGAACTATTTTCGAAAATGGAGTTTAAAATTTTCAGCGAGTTTAATTTTTCGAGAAATCTCGTCAAGTCTGATTTCACCCAAATAGGGCTCGTCGCGACACCGAAAATCGCAAAATTTTGCCTAGATTGGGAAGCCTCGCAAAGCCTGAAAGCGAAAGATATTGAGATTTTGTTTTCGATCTCATAAAAGTGGGTCATCTAGATGGCTGGAAAACGGAAAGGTTATTTTTGCTTTTGATTTTCCAAAAAATTTGCAGGACCCTACATGAGCCCCGTCAAAAGCAAAAATTGTTCGGCTTAAATTTGACTAGAATTCAGGGGCAAGAATCTCAGCTGGTGCGCATCGAATTTTCAATAAAAATGTTTTTACATTGTTCCCAATCTTTCATTTCTATCATATAAAAAAATTAATCGCGGCCCGCAATTATTTACCTTCTACGAAAGCGAAACGTCGAAGTCACTTTTGCATTTTTCACATGACACGCGATTCAAATTGACTTCATGCCAGGAAGGGAAATATTCACATTTACTTGTTTGAATTGTTCTAAAAAGGCATTTATTATTATAGAAATAGTCATAGAAGTTAGGTTAGCTGTCGTAGCTTTAGATTTAGTAAATATACAGATTTAGAAATTTCCAATCTGTGAACATAATTAGCATAAAGCGAGACAGTACTTGCGTGAGAAGTTGATTCAGGGACCGGTCATAAATTAGAGGGGGGGGGAGGGCTGGTGCATTTTTATTTTGGTCTACATGTTTTTGGGAAACCCTCCCCTGACAAGATGCACGAAAAATGTTGGCCCTCCCAAATGCGGTGACATATTTAATGATGACCCCCCCCCCCCATTATTCACTAAATATAGATTTGGAAAAATATATACATTTTTATTAGCTGTTTAAATCTACTTTTCATGTTATAATAGCAGTGCAAGATTTGATGTATTTCATACCCGAAAGTTACTTTTACATATAGACATTATATAGTACATTACTTTGCTTAAAACCCAGATAATAATTATCTTGCCAGGTTGAGTATTACTTACATTGTCATTGGTAAATCTAGTGAGATCCTAGGGTCGTAGCAAGCCTGCAAAAACTCTAAAACTGGGGGGGAGGAGGAGGGCACAACACATCAGCAACTCAAGGCAGCATTTTAATAAGGGAAAGTTAAAATTCTCTTGCGCGCGGAGCGCGCCGAAAATTTAGAGACCAGCATGTGAAATTTCCGCATGTTTGGGGGAACTTTGATATGCAGGGTGCAAAATCGGGAGTTTTAAGGATTGATTGGGGAAAAACTGGCCCTATAAGCGCTACGGCCATGCAGTATTACCCAAACAACGTTTGCGTAAAAAATAATGACCCTCCCTTTATCATTTGCACCAAATTTTTTGACCCTCCCTTTTTCACCTGCATGAAAATTAGAGGCCCTCCCCATATTTGCACCAGCCCTCCCCCCCTCTAATTTATGACCGGTCCCTCACTCCGAATTTACACATCTTTTCTTAGAGGAGGAATTTTCCCAACATGTACACTAGTTGCTCCTGAAAGAAATCGCTCCTTTTATTTTACCAACTGGAAGATAAGATAACTTTTGTATTTTTAGGCTTCGAAGTGCAAAGCTCCTCATGGTTTTGCTGTTTCAATTGTTTTCCCAGCCGATGCTAATTGAATTACTTTAGCCGAGTTATTTTTAGCGCGTGGAAATGAACATGAACTAAAAGCTCTCATAAATCGGGAAATAAAATAAACGAATTACTAGCAAATGTACTCTTTCATTTGGGTTTATAATTTGAGTCTTTGGTTTTTCAATTTGCTAATTTTGCATCTTACGAGGTTTTCTGAGATTTAGGCGTTACGCGGTTTTGTAACTCTGGAGAAAGCAACTCGGCGCGTGAACAGTTTCCACGCAGAAGATGACTAATTTATATCGCTCCATTTATTTCGTAAAGAGGAAGGTAAGATAGTTTGATAGTTTTTGGCTCTGTGGTAACTGAATATTATCGCATTCCTTTTTCAATCTTGCTGTGTGAGTTGTTTTCCAATACGTAGCCCAATTGTTTTTAGCACATAAAAATAAAAAAGAATGAAATGCTTTCATAAATCGGAAACGGTTTTGATGGCAACTTTAATGAATTCCTCGTAAGATACAAAATTAGCAAATTATAAACCCAAATAAAAGAGTACATTTGCTAGTAATACATTTATTTTATTTCCCGATTTATGAAAGCTTTTAATTCATATTCATTCCCATGCGCTAAAAATAACTTGGCTAAAGTAATTCAATTAGCATCGGCTGGGAAAACAATTGAAACAGCAAAACCAAAGTTTTGTACTTCGAAGCCTAAAAATAAAAAAGTTATCTTATCTTCCAGTTGGTAAATAAAAGGAGCGATTCCTTTCAGGAGCAACTAGTGTACATGTTGGGAAAATTCCTCCTCTAAGAAAAGATGTGTGTATTCGTAGTGAATCAACTTCTCACGCAAGTACTGTCTCGCTTTATGCTAATTATGTTCACAGATTGGAAATTTCTAAATCTGTATATTTACTAAATCTAAAGCTACGACAGCTAACCTAACTTCTATGACTATTTCTATAATAATAAATGCCTTTTTAGAACAATTCAAACAAGTAAATGTGAATATTTCCCTTCCTGGCATGAAGTCAATTTGAATCGCGTGTCATGTGAAACAGTGAAAAATGCAAAAGTGACTTCGACGTTTCGCTCTCGTGGAAGGTAAATATTTGCGGGCCGCGATTATTTTTTTTTATATGATAGAAATGAAAGGTTGGGAATATTGTAAAAACATTTTTATTGAAAATTCGATGCGCACCAGCTGAGATTCTTGCCCCTGAATTCTAGTCAAATTTAAGCCGAACAATTTTTGCTTTTGACGGGGCTCATGTAGGGTCCTGCAAATTTTTTGGAAAATCAAAAGCAAAAATAACCTTTCCGTTTTCCAGCCATCTAGATGACCCACTTTTATGAGATCGAAAACAAAATCTCAATATCTTTCGCTTTCAGGCTTTGCGAGGCTTCCCAATCTAGGCAAATTTTGCGATTTTCGGTGTCGCGACGAGCCCTATTTGGGTGAAATCAGACTTGACGAGATTTCTCGAAAAATTAAACTCGCTGAAAATTTTAAACTCCATTTTCGAAAATAGTTCCATATGGGAGCTCATTTTATAAAATAAACTGGAGGTCGATTTTTTTGATCTGTCGGACGATGTTTGATATTTACAGGCAGCGGCTCTTAAGTTATATTCTTTGGACTTCCAGATGGGTTTCATCTTACTGAATGCACCTCCCAGGGGCGGATCTAGGGTAAACGCTGACTGTAGCGCAGTAGAGATTTATGTCAATAACTGACAAAACAAATAAAGATCTCCCTGAAATCTGACTGCAGCATTTGTTACAGTTGCAATAGTCTAAATCCGCCCCTGCCTCCGGCTTTCCCGAGCCTAGCTTTGATGTCCTTCTGTGCTCCATTATCTGTGCTGATATTGCTGCCTAAATATGTGACATCTTCTACGGTTTCCAGTTCTTCTGCGAATCACTGGGGTGTGCGATAGTGAGTTAATTTGCATCACATTGGTCTTGGATTTGCTTACAAACAGTCCTGTTTTTTTGGGCGAGCTTCTGTAGTCTCGTGGTCTTTTCTTGAAGGTGTTTATTATTCGTTTCATAAGGGCCAAGTCATCCCCATAATAAAAGTATTCGAGGTGGTCAAGAAGGGTCCACTGTACGCTTCTGGGTCTGTCGGCGGTAGTGTTTCTCATGATCCAATCGATGATAGTGAGGAATAAAATCAGAGAATGCAGCCTTGTCTTACTCCAGACCCAACAGGGAAAGGATCAGACAGCGAGTTGTCTAGGATCACACTGCACTCAAAGTTGTCGTAAAACGTGCTGATAATTGAGATGATCTTGGATGGCAGCCCATAGTGTCGCAATATCTTCCAGACGCTTTGCCTATAAACACTGTCAAAGGCTTTCTTGAAATCGATGAAATTAATATGAAGGGAGGCGTTCCATTCTATACACTGCTCGATGGTATTACGGAGAATGAAAATCTGATTCCTCTACGAAAGCCAGCTTGTTCTTTTCTTAACCTAGCGTCAATTGCGTCTTCAATGCGACCAGTAGCTTGCACCAGTTTTAGCATTATTTTGATAGACTTTGTATATTTCACAACATTTGCAATGGCCAATCCGAACGCCTGCCCAATGCGCGCGGTGTATCTTGGGGGTCTGAATTTGTGGACGTCATCGATCCCATTAGGATCGAAGTTTGTCCATTGCAGAATATCAGGGACTTACGGTTACCATTCCAGTTTCCGAGGATGGTCAACTCTGTTCTTATTGAAATTTGTTATTTGATATATAGAGGATATTATGGCCGCGCGGAGATACGAGTGCGAACGAGTGAGATAAATTTTAACACGGGAAGATAAAATCCGTATCTCCAAGCGGCCATGTAATGTTCTCTTTATTATATAAACATCAGTGAAATGCCAAATCGACATTTATTTTTACGAAAAACTGAAAACTAGAAAGCTATGTGTGTTACCTTCACTGTGAAGAGTGAAGATAAAAATCATATCATTTTTTTGCGCGAGAGATACCTTAGTATTTCACTGATGTTTATATAATAAACGTCAATCTATCTCACTATAGATGCATCATGCTATATCTGTTTTTCTTCATTTGTCCTGCCAAAGCATACCCTGAGTTCCAGAGTCACCAAAAAGCTTCACTAATTTACTATTTTGGCTTAGCGTGTCAGTAAACGAGTGATGCTTGGAGACTCTCTCGTATCCAGGGAAGCTTCCGGCGGTCCCAACGGTTGCCATGCCAACTGATAATGAAGCTGGGGCCAAACCAACTCAAACTTTGATTGAGCTTTATTCAACATTTTGTGTAACGCACCATGGCTTGAGGCTTGTTTCCATGGTGAAACATGTTGAATTGATGGTGACTTGGTTTTGCACCCCCAGTATTCAACATGCTGCGCTCAGTGTAGCAAGACTTGCGCTATCAAGGTCAGTTTTCTTTTTGATGTGTCTGTGCTTCAAGTCCTTGATAAATGCTAACGACACGGATTCACCGAGTGTGCCCCCTCGAATGCGCCTTCAAAACGCGCCTTCCGCTATGCCCGGGGGGACTCCCATTTGGTCGGTCGAGGTGCTCGTCGTATCTTTTATAGGTTAAATCGTGATCTGATAGCTTTTAGAGTGCCCAATCAAGCAACTTAGTCTTCAAATTAAGCTAAAAGAGCGCTTTGAATCGCTGTAAAACCTTTGTCAGTTTTGTGGCGTTGCAACAGGTGTTAGGAACAGATGAATTGACATTTTCCGTGTTCGTTAATGGTATCTTTTAGGGGGTATTCTAAAGCTTGGCCACACCCATTTTTTTGTATCTTTCAAATTCGTTTTTCTCGACGAGCAGCCTTCCGTTAGTCTCGTTTAGTGGCTCAGCTGGTAGTCAATACTAAGCATAATTTTTATATACCAAATCAGTGAATAGTCATTTTCGCGCGCTCTGATTCATGCTGATTGGTTCCTGAAATAGAAAATATCCAGCACTATTTACTGTTTTGAGAAAACTTTCAAAACGACGGCTCGTTTTGCGAGCGATACTGCGTTTTGAATCTTTTAAAACCACTGTATTTATCTACCGATGTGGTATATACTAAAACAACTATCCCCGTCAGGGGCGGTGGATATCCACCACTATTCGCCTCCCCTTCGGGGGATAGTTGTTAACTATTCACCCTCCCTCATCCCCATCGGGGGATATTTGCCCGTTGTTAACTATTCACCTCTCCTTCGGGGGATAGTGTTAACTATGAACAAATCATTACTTGATTTCCACTTGGCAGATTCTACTTGACAAATCAAACCCGATCTAATATATCGAATTGTAAGAACGGCTACCATCGAACTTAAGCTAAACATGGCTTGTTATATATCTTTTGTTTATGTCACAACAGATATCTAGCGACCTCGATGATAGAGCGCAATCCTGTACCTCGGTCGAGTCGTTATTTCTAGTTATTGCCTTTTGATGAAGCGAGATGCGCTATCAATAAGAAAAAGTCTTATAATATTGCTGCTATCAAGAACTCGGCAACAGTTAAACCGTGTTATAGCGTCTTTCTTCAACAAGTTTTTATCACGCAATATTGATTAATAATATATATAGTTATCAGGAAATGGAATCCAGGTTTCAATTCTACACATCCGTATTAGTAAATTGCAAATGTGGTTAAGATTGCTTGAATACTGGCTGAGATATGAATTTCCAAAACTTCGTATTCTGGCTTTTTTCTTACAAAGAAATCTATGGGAAAATACATCGGAACGAGGCTGGACGGGCATCGACTTGACGTATTTGCCCATACAGTCCTTTGTAAAAAAAAAGAAGCGAGAATACGAAGTTTTAAAAATTCATAACTCAGCCAGTTTTCAAGTAATTCTTTTGAAACTTTGCAGTTTTTACTAATACGGATCCATTTTCTGATAACTATTATATATTATTAATCAATATTGTGCGGATAAATGTCTATTATACACACCAAGGGTGTTTAACAAGCTACGACAAGTTGCTTAGACTACAGTACTTGACGTATGATAAGATGCCGTTTGATACAGTACTTAGATGCCGTTTGATACAGTTACTTAGATGCCGTTTGATACAGTACTTAGATGCCGTTTGATACAGTACTTAGATGCCGTTTGATTCTGGAAACGAATCAGTTAGTCGGTTTAGAGCACGCAGAATAATCAAAACCACAGTAAAATAAACAAAAGGACAAACGTAAGAACTGCTACCAAATTTATATCAGAAAGTTCGGGAGTTTTGAGAATCCTTCCAGGGTACACAAGGCTACCTTGCAAGTACCTTTATGTCCTGCCGCTCGGCAATTATGCTAGATTGCAAATCTCAATGTTTGCGCGTCAGTCTACGGTACATAGCCATAATAGAGGAGTATTCTGCAGCGCATGCGCATTGCATCTTAGGAACTTGTCTTGTTTGGTTATAAATGGCGGAGAAAGATTACCGAGTGTGTCGAAACATGCGCCAGTTGTGCACCGTGTAAGGATTAACTTCACCCAAGAATCTAAGAAATAGCTAAATGGGCTTTTGGTCTGTAATTGTGGCTGGAATCAGCGAGTGAAAGAACACAGTTTGATTTTTAAATTACCGAACAAACATGCAAAGTTGCTACTCACTGACGAGGCTGACACCAGCATGTTGTGGCTTGCTCGGTTTTTTCAATGTGGATATCTGATATGCAACGAAGGCTACTGCTCCGAAACCCTGTCTTATGGTAAGTTTTAGTTCTATAGTTTGTTCATAACAAACAAGAATGTAAATCGGTTGTTCTCTTTCAGCGATCCAGCTCGAAAATATTACGATATTACGTGTAAAAACCTCATTTTAGACTTAGTTGACAGCGAATTTCCCGTAATCGTAGAAAGAGTACCACAATTCGGACAATTGGACTAGTTTTATATCGTCCTTTCCTTGTTTGTTCTTTATGGGTTTTATTAGCCCCAAAATCGGAGAAAGTTTTCCGATTATTTCTTGAAAGTATGACCACACTTTTACTCAGTTTATTCTCTGGTAAATTCTTATTGAATTTCACACTCGACAAGCGTGTTGAAAGTTCAATACGTGTATCGAACTCATTACTAAGTATTTATTTTTGTTTCAAAGTGATCGGTGGCTATTTTCGAGTATATTGCCTGCTAAATTATGCCTAAAATTTATCTGCTAATGATATTTATTATTATATTATTGTGGAATATCTAGGAAGAGTATCACACAAGTATTCTCACTGGGCCCCCAGCAGTGCGTATATAAGATATCAACTGATTAGCATAATCAGTTGGTTTCAGAACTCGAGCCTGGCAAGTTTTTCTCTGGTTGACTCTAGTTTTACATTCTGCTCTTCACAAGACTTCGCAATTCTGCTATTAAAGTCAACGTTCTTCGTCGTCTCCACTCATTTCTCCCTCCTACAGTACTTACAAGTCTCCTTCTCTTCGTTGGTGTCGTCTGCAATTTTTTTTTTTTTTTTTTTAAGCTTGGTTCGCCGCCACGTGTTGGAGCTATGTCAGGTATCTTCTAGTTCCAGTCTCGTTTAGACTCATGTTCTTGTATCTTGCTATAACATTTAATATCTATTCACGCGTTTTATAGTTGCACCTTCATTCAATTTGGCAGCTTCTTTAGTTTAGTTCGCATCTTAGTTCACTTGCTTACAGTTTAGACTTTAAGTTTAGACTCATGTACCTCTACCTTTGCAATAACATTCTAGGGCTTTATAATTGCACCTTATAATTCCATTTGCAGCTTCTCTAGTGTTTTATTTCTCTTGGTTTGGCATGGGCTCTCAGCCCAGCGAGTTCGCTCAGCTCTAAAAATGTATGTTTGGCATGGGCTCTCAGCCCAGCGAGTTCGCTCAGCTTCAAAAATGTATTGTTTATTAGATTTTTCATTCAAGTTTCATTATGTGTTTGGCATGGCTCTCAGCCCAGCGAGATTGCTCAGCTACTAAACGCAGCGAGTTCGCTCAGCTTCAAAAATGTATTGTTTATCAGATTTTTCATTCAAGTTTCATTATGTGATTGGCATGGGCTCTCAGCCAAGCGAGATTGCTCAGCTACTAAAATGTCTTGGTTATCAGATTTTCATTCTAGTTTCATTTATGTGTTTGGCATGGGCTCTAGCCCAGCGAGATTGCTCAGCTCTAAAAATGTATGTTTGGCATGGGCTCTCAGCCCAGCGAGTTCGCTCAGCTGCTAAAATGTCTGTTTGGCATGGGTTTATAGAGCCCAGCGAGTTTTGCTAAGCTACTAAATGTCTTGTTTGTCAGAATTATTTTTCCATAACAGTTATTTAGTTTACTCAGTTTGGCATTAGGCTTGGCCTAAAAGCGAGATTGCTCTGCTCCAAAATAGTTATTTTATTTTACTCAGTTGGATTGGCGTAAGCATGGCCTAGAGATTGCTCAGCTCTATATATAAAAACGTATGTTTTATTCAGTAAATAGCCATTTACTGTTTGTTATTTTCTCGGGTCGCACCTCCCTTCTCAGCACTCCTGGAGAGGCTATCTAATGTCCTCTGGACAATTTTGATTCCTTTTGTCTCTCGGGACACTTGGAATCAGTCCAGTGCGCTGTCCTCGGACGGAGCATTCTGGTTTTGCTGGGTTTGGGATTGCACCCTTTATTAGAGGTTTTGAAGTTCATTGAAAATTTTATGTACACTTCATGCAGTTGGCAATGAATGACTTTTTGCTGTTTTTGTTGTTGTGTTCACAATAAGGGTGCGGCCCCAAACCCAGCAGCCCCGTGCACCTCGGCACATACCCTCATAGATGAGTCCCATATGTACAGTATATGTACAGTAATGGAGGACTTTTGAGTTTTGGGGAGGTTTATCCTCATGACCATGGAATAATAGATGTAGTTGACATAAAGAAGATTGATTTTCTATCAGCTTGTTCTAGTCTTGCATTACCATTTTTACTTAATGTGTGTATCAGATAGTTATGAGTTATTGGATATCTCAGGGTTATGGGATATTTCAGTATTATGGGCTATTTTACAATTATGGAAATAAATTTAGGGGCAGCTCCAGTTCTGTGGTATTTCTGGGTGATAGGATAGTCCTGAGTATTGGATAGTTCTGAGTTATGGGACACTTCTGAGTTATGAGATAGTTCTGCATAGTTCTGAATTTTAGGATAATTCTGAGTTATGGAATAGTTCTGAGTTATGTGGTAGTTTTGAGTTATTGGATAGTTCTGAGTTATTGGGTAGTTCTTATTTGACAGATAGTTCTAGGTTAATGATTAGTTCTGAGTTTTGGGATATTTCAGAGTTATCAGGTTAGATAGTGAGAGTCTCCATGCAAGTGTCGGATAAGCGGAGCCAGGTCTCCTCTCCCCATATCTTATATAGCACAATGGGACCAGTGAGAATGTAACACTATTTTCATCTGCATATATAATTAGCGCATCGTGAAAGTTTATCCTAATCGCCCTATCAATCGGTGTTAACTGCATACTGGCGTGCATGATGCTTTGCGGCCCTATAGTTTAAATTCCCGGCGTCTTCTGTGTTCCGTTGTCAGTTATCGGCGTAACGGGTGGTCAAGCGATTTTTTGCTTACGTTTCCCAACCGACACCAGCTTCTATGATGGCCGAACCGTTACCTGCTCCTCCTGCTCCCGTTCCTGATGTTCCAGACGCCGTAGCTGGTCCGGCCGCCCCAGAAGTTGATCCGGTGCCTGCTCCTGCCGAAGTTGAGGTAACTATACTCCTAGTGTATTTCATTTTTTATGCCTTTTCGTTTTCTCCGTGTACTCTTATTCTACTGGGATACCGCTAGTAGGCGAAGATCTGTGTCTTTGATTTCCGCTAGTTGGCGAAGAATACATTTTGCTCTTTTTTGGATTCCGCTCGCAGGCGAAGATTTATATCTCTGGGTATACCGCTAGTTGGCGATGAGTATGTCAGTTATTATTTGAACAGATACCGCTTGTAGGCGAAGATCTTGATACCTCTGGATTCCGCTAGTTAGCGATGAGTACGTTTATGTTCAATTTATGGATACCGCTCGGAGGCGAAGTTGTATATATCTCTAATTCTGCTAGTTAACTAGGAGTACACTTCTGTTTAATTGATGGATACCGCTAGTAGGCGAAGATCTTGTACTGTATTCTAATTCCACATAGCACCAGGTACGGTTCGGCTATATGTATGGGTACCGCTCGTAGGCGAAGATCTTTTTTATCTCTTAATTCCGTTAATGGGAAAAGAGTACTTTTCTGTTATATTATGGATACCGGTCGTAGGCGAAGGTATTTATATCCTTGAGTTCCGCTAGTTGGCGAGAAATACATTTTTCACAGTTATACCCTCTTAGTTTGTTGGAAATATATATGTTCTATTTTAAACCTCTCGCAGGTCAAGTTTGTTTTATTTGCCGGCAATGTTTTCCTATCATGTGCATTTTCTCTAGTGCTTATCGGTGCTCTATCACCTCGTACTTCAATACAATTTTCTGCGTATAGGCGAGGGCTCGATTGCTATTGCTTTTAACACTGTTGCTCATCTAGCTGTTCAATTTTATGTTCACTATGTTAGAGCGGATTTCATATTACTGTCTAGAGCTGTTCGCAATTTTACTTTTTATCACTCCTATTTTTCAAGTTTTGGTTTTATTGTTTTGCTATTTGTTCCACTACAGTCATGTGAAAACCGCTCTCAGTATTTCCATTTTATTTTTTATAATCTATGCTTTACACTGTACGCTAGCCATAGCCTGTTGTTTACAATAAGTGTTATTCAAATATAACTTATAGATTTCATGGTTCTTTGCGGTTACCGGCTTGTTGTTTGGCATGACTTCTTTCGTCTACGGTTCGTTGTTTGTCGCGTTTCTTTCAAAGCCCTTTCGCTTATCACAGATGGTATATTTACGCTACCTTTAAAAAAAAAAAATTATTTTCAACTTTGGTTCTAGGCTTATTAAGATACTTCGTTATATGTTTATTTCAGTCTTTACGCCTTTTAAATTTCGCGCCACCTTCATTGTCAAGTATTCAGTACATTCATTATGCAGTCTATTAGTACGTTATCCTGTCTTCGTGGGAATTTTTATTTTTAACAATAATTATCTGTCAAGCCTGTTTTGCATAGTACTTGTTTGAATTTATATATGTAAAGCGATTCAATAATCAGGATAGTAGCACTTTGACCTGGTATGATTATGTGGAGATAGAGCGAGGTGTTGTGATGATTGCAATCATAATTACATATCCCCCTTTCTGTTATCCACGATAGGGTGGTGGACGTTTAAGAACCGTAGAGGAAAGAGTCAAAGTACTAGAACAAGAAAGATTGCGGGAAAATACAGAAGCAGCCCTCACGGCGCTGAGACGATATCTTAACAGGCCTTTGCAGGGTTTCGACCGCTTCCAAGCTCTTGACCTTATTCAGGTTCTTGTGCGCTTAGCGCGCACTCAAGCCCACGCTAAGGCTGATGAATTTGCAGCGGCCCTTGATGAAATCCGCGCTCGGTGGGATTTATTGAGCCCGCAGGAAATGCTAGACCTTATGGTGGGTCTTCTTGGAGACCCAGTACGAGCCAAGATTGCCAAAGAAGCTGCCGCCATCTTAAAAAGTGCCGCGAAAGCATCGCCGTGTGGTTCTCAACGTGGCAGGTCCGTTTATGGTGGTAGTCCATACCCTCAAGTCCAATGCCATAATTGTGGTCATTTCGGGCATTATGCTCGAACCTGCAGGGTTCAGCGGCAAAGCAGACCGTTTTATAGTTATAGGGGTCGTGGAAACCGAGGCGGTTGGGGGAGAGGTTTTGGCCGTTACTAACTAGAATTGTATAATGTAAAATTGATCTGGATCGGAAATGGATTTCGCACTAGCCGTATGCTGCTTGCGGAGTAGATTCATGTACTTTTGCGTAATAAAGTTAAGTACTTTGCATTGTTTACATTTGTCATGTATTTATATAGCCCCTTTCCTTGCCCCCTTTGCTGAAATTATAATAATATTTGTAATAATATTTGTAATAAACTCAGGATAAAACTTAATAGTCACGCAATTCCCTTCTTCTTACCTACCATGGTGTTATATGCCATGGTACCCTGTCATTTTTGCCAACGCTTATAAGGAGACCGGGACAAGCCACACGGGTCTCCTGTGTATGCTCAGAATAGTTATCGGTCAGTAATGCACAGGAAGGCGTCGTACAGATAGGCTTCGTGTTGTCCATCATCAGTAATCTCTTGAACCACAGCAATTAACCCCGTTTACGTTTTTGGAAGACGTTTTTGGAGGTCGTTATAGGTCCGGTGTTTCTTTACCCTTCATTCCTTCGTTGACCCTGGGGAGCCTGCTCTGTGTTCTATACCACCCTGTTCTTCGTGTTCAGGGCTGGGGTCAACGAAGGGTTGGGTTCCCTTCCTTTAGCTTATCGCGTTGTTTTCTGTTTTATTGTAGGCAAACCGCAATTTGTTCATCTCACGCGTAACGATTGCTGCAAGGATAGAAAAGGCGCAACACATTCCAGTTTGTAGTATAACACAGGGAACCCAACCCTTCGTTGGCCCCTTGGTATCAGCACATATGGTTTCTTCTCACCCGAATTAGGCGTTCTCAGCAACCTCCGGTTCCGTGACCCAGAATTCTTCAGGGCGGGGATGATCCACAGTAACTTACCAGTATGGGAACACCTCCTTGCTGATTCTGTTAACCGCCACGATGTGGATCTCCTCCAAATCATTCGAGACGGGGTCCGCGTAGAGCATTTCTTCAAATCATTTAGAGGGAAGTTCAAGGAGGGTTTCTACGATGCTCCTTCACCTCCGCCCATTGTTATAAAAAACTCTCCATTATG
This sequence comes from Scolanthus callimorphus, assembly GCA_033964015.1. Classification (NCBI taxonomy): domain Eukaryota; kingdom Metazoa; phylum Cnidaria; class Anthozoa; order Actiniaria; family Edwardsiidae; genus Scolanthus; species Scolanthus callimorphus. The sequence goes on from CM066915.1 coordinate 9,337,413, forward strand.
TCGTAAATTCTCATCTTTTATCACCGAAACCATTTTGCAATGGGTCACCGCTGGGGTTATCTCGGTCTGGGGGAGGTCGACCACGTTTCTCCACCGCGCTTAGTCCTTCCTCTCACAGTAGAGCCGTCAAACCCTCGTCTTTGCCACGACGAGAGGTTCTTGAACCTGTGGACTAAGGACCTCCCTTTCAAACTCGATCACCTGTCGGATTTACCGAGATATGTACTTCCGGGTCATTGGCAAACCACGTTCGATGATAAGAGCGGGTATCAGCACGTGCTTTTGCACCCTTCTTCCGAGACGTACTTCGGATTTCAGTGGGATGGTCTCTATTTTACGTTTAAAGCGTTGCCCTTTGGTTGGAAAGCCAGCGCCTTCCTGTATCACAACATTGGTCTTGCAGTCTCGCAATCTGCTCGATCTCTTCGAGTGCCGCTCTCGCAATATATCGATGACCGTCATGTGGGACAACTACTTCCTCCTGCACCACACTCCAGTTTTATCCCGAACCAGCAGAACGCGGAAGCCGCAGCATATATCGTATGTTATATCCTTATCGAGGCAGGGTATTTCATTAACATTGAGAAATCTCAATTTATCCCCTCCACGTCTGTACGGTTTTTAGGGTTTATATGCGACTCTCGGCGCCAGTCCTTTTTCATTCCGCCGGATAAAAAGGATAAGTTTATAGCCCTCAGAGAAGGTATATTGTCATCCGCCATGGTATCCCTCAAACACTACAGCGTTTTGCGGGAAGATTGTCTCGTTCAGTTTGGCTATCCCATCTTGCAGATTGTATGTGCGGGAAGTATTCCAGGCCATCGCATATTTGTCCCGCACGTTTAAAGCATCCACTAAACTCAAGGGTAGGCTCCTGACGGAAATTCAGAGCTGGCGTTTCCTCGATGACTGGTCCGATTGTTTTCCCTGGAGGTCTGAGCAGCATTGCGTCGTTACGTTATTCTGTGACGCGTCTAAGCGCTCTTGGGGTGGGGTTCTTCGTAAAGACGGACATGAGATCCGATCCCGGGATTACTGGCAAGACACTTCTGAGGATATAAATTCTTTAGAAGCCAAAGCTTTGCTCCAATCCCTCTGCGCTTTTAAAGACCAGATACGAGATTCCAGGCTCGACGTGCACACCGATAACCGAACCCTCAAGGCCGCGGTAGAGAACTACGGTTGTAAGAATGTCCTAGTTAACAACTCTGTCAAAGAAATCTTCCAGCTTAGCCGACTATTCAACTTCAGCATTAATATGCATTATATCCCCTCGTGTGACAATCCCGCAGACAGACCGTCAAGGGAGCTCTCGGATCTCGACTGTACGCTCTCAGAAAAGGCATGGAATTTGGTAGATCGAATGTATGGTCCCCACTCTTTCGATCTCATGGCCTTAGACAGTAACTGCAAGCGTGACCGATCGAGCAATATGCTTCCACATTTTTCTCCTTGGCCTACACCTGCCTCTCAGGGGGTTAATGTCTTTGCACAGCCTTTCCCTACCGGATATAATGTGTATATCTTCCCACCATTCATCTTAGTTGGACCCCTCCTGCGTTTCATTCATGACCAGAGATTTCAAGGAGCCCTTACTCTGATTGTTCCCGACCTCCGTCCGCGTCATTATTGGTGGGCCTTTCTACAGTGTGTGGCCGTTGACAGTTTCTGCCTGGGTAGAAAAGGGGACGATTCTGTTTTGCTGTTCCCATCCAAAATCACACATGGGTGGTCGCCTAGAGAACTCCAGTGGGATCTGTTGGCCTTTCGGTGTGTTTTCTAGACTTTTTCTCATAATTCCGTTTTCATAGATTTCAAGGCCATGGAAGCCTGCGCGTCGCTGTACTGCCTGCCTGTATCCCAACGACGCGGATGCTAATTTCTGCCAAGCATGTGGAACGGCCTCTTTCTCACAGCCTTCTTTGGCCGCGCAGAAAGATATAGACGAGGAGGCAATACTTGTTCGATTCCAAGAATTCAGGTCGTCCTTCGCGGCAAAGCCATACCAACGACAGAAATCAGCCTTGGAGAAACAATTTAATTCTTTCCTCTCATCCTCCTCTCCGCCCAAGACTATATCGTCTTGCACAGCTGATGATATTATCAAGTTTCTCATTTACAAAGATAAGACTGGAAAAACTGTGGTACATTCATTATTGTGTCCTAGATCGAGTTGCAGTTGTCCTCATCGTTTAGCGGCAGGGACAGTCGATTCTTTACTCGGAAAGCTTAGGGCGATATTCAACGGGTTAGGTCGCCTAGACGCTTCTAATCTGGTTGCGCACCCACGGGTCAAAGAATATCTGAAGTTTGTCCGGTGCGAACAAGCAAGCCTCGCAGTCACCCCATCACAAGCAGTACCTTTGTTCTTTGTAAAATTTCAGAAACTTATAGCTTACCTTAGAAACGTTATCCATAATAGTCAATCATTTTCGAGAGTTAATAAGTATATAGTTGTTAGAGATGCCACTTTTTTCGTCATTGACTTTTTTACTGGAGATAGAGCTTCAGATTTGGGACGTCTACAAACTAATCAGATTTTCAAGCTTAAAGATCGCGAGGGATTTTTGCTTAACTTTACAATTACTAAGAGCTCGCAAAAGGGACTGGCCCGTTCAGTCGCTTTAGTACCCTTTTCTAAGCCCGATGTTTGCCCTGTTAAATGGATAGATTATTATATGTCTGTTTGCAACCTTCTCGGAGTTAGTTTATTGACAGGTTTCCTCTTTAGAGCTACTTCCCACGGAAGGGATATCGGTCCAGGGCCTTTTATAGGTTCCACAGTAAACAACCGCCTCCGTAAGCACCTCACTGGGGCAAAGCTTCATGATGGTGAAACTCCACATAGTTTTAGGGTAGGGTTATCCAATACGTTACGGTTATTAGGATGCAACCCAGACGAGGTAGCACAGTATATCGGATGGAAGAGTGGGGAAATGGCTAAGCATTACTCAAGGTTATCTAATACGGCTACCACTCTGTCGGTCTTGGAGAGCGTCTTGCCTAATGCTATAGATTTAGACAAGACCCCAGTCGCCCATCCGGATAATTTACAACCTGCTATAGAGACTTGAGCTAAGGAGAAACCTTTGTTAAGAGGAATTCTGAGTGTTGGAAGAGGAGTCCATTAAAGAGCTTATCATCTTTCCTTTTAAGCGTTTCTATTTTTTTTGTAGGTTTCGCATACAGCAATGAATATTGCAAGGGCATGGGTAGGAGCAGACACATCCCATAACTTAACTTACCATGATGCGGTAATAGGTATGCAGTGAAAATAAAATACTATTTTCATCTGCATATATAATTAGCGCATCGTGAAAGTTTATCCTAATCGCCCTATCAATCGGTGTTAACTGCATACTGGCGTGCATGATGCTTTGCGGCCCTATAGTTTAAATTCCCGGCGTCTTCTGTGTTCCGTTGTCAGTTATCGGCGTAACGGGTGGTCAAGCGATTTTTTGCCCCACCCACCTCCCCTGGTGTCGGTTGGGGGCTCTACCTCTTCTCGCCCTCGCTGCATGCCTACTGCTGCCCATGGTAGTCGCAGACACATCCCATAACTTAACTTACCATGATGCGGTAATAGGTATGCAGTGAAAATAAAATACTATTCCTATCATGCTGAGCCTCGCTAATGATATTATCATCCTGTCATATTGAATTAGCTGGCAAAATCGGAGAAAACATTATTAAACTTGTTTGCTGTAAGCTGGTTTTTCATCACTTTGTTGCATGTGATGTATTAAAAGTGATAATTGAGGTTTTTGCTGTACTACACTAATATTGGCCCCTGATATGCTGCTTCCCCAGTCACGCAATCACATATATCCAAGAAAGAGAACAAAGCTATCTATTTGTTCATATCTTGCTATGGCCAGCAGTCCTCCCTGGTTACCATGAGGATGGCTTTCAAACAATGAAACTTTCCCCTCTCGGGGTCAGAGATTTTTTCTCTCGGGGTCAGAGATTTTTTCTCTTTCTCCGCTTACTAGGGCTAACGCTCAGAAGCACACATGGGACCATTTTCATTAGCACGTTAGCTTTCACACAAGGTTAATTCCTTATCTCCACTCTGTTTCCCCTGTGTGCTAGTGCATTTTTCACCTTTAAAAGGCTATAAATGGTGACTTGTGAGTGGAAATGATAAAATTATTGATGTTACAGTCAACCCGGATGTACTCTTCCCTACAATTTCACAATATTGTCTAGCAACATTGATGGACAACTTACTCGGATCAAATTGGAAAAAAATATTTTGTATCTGTCTACAAGGTATTGTACCAGAACTTGAAACATTTTGTTTCTGATCTGATTTGCCTAACGCCGTCCTACTCTAGTGCTGAGACATGCGGTGAATGAAAGTTGCTTGCGACAATTGAAATTTGATACCAGGCAAGTTGGCCATCAATGTGAGAGAACAAACTGGCTTGACTGTAATGTGCCAATTTCATTTCACTTCTCTGAGTTACTCTGCATTAAAAAAGGAAATAGGTCTAGAAGCATAATAAAAGATATAATGGAGAGTAAGTAATTCAGAAGTAACTTGCTGTGCATTGTTTGTTGCAGGTTCAGAAGGTTTATTACAGGGATAATGCCATTCTTGGCTGGATGATCACAAAACAATTGCAGCCCGCAACCAAAGACCACAAGTGCTGGTGGTTCAGAGGTGCAACATGTTAGTAAAGCACTACAGCATTTCATCAATTGTTTTTCAGAAGTAGAACTATACCTAAGAGGGGACTAAACCTAAAGAATTCCCTTTCTGGAGAGTAGAGACTACTCAAGTGTTTTCACTACAGATAGTTTAGTGCTCAGTAGAACATCACAGTGCTGTATCAAAATCCCCTTTGCTTCAATTTAATTTTTTTTTATAATTAAGCGCTATAAAAATTCTATTATTATTATTATTTATTATTAAATGTTATATTGCCACCTCAAAATCAACAGGTGGAAGTTTTGTCAACTGCCCAATTTTCTCTAACTTGGATTGCAGTTGAAAGAACTTGTCAGAATACTCTGCCAGTAATAAATAGCATAATAAATTGTTGACAATATGGTGTTCCAATAGTTTCTTGGACATAATAATCCATCATTGAATCCCAGGGAAGGTGAAGATAGATCTCAAGGGTGGGTACCCTTCACAGCCTTCAGGCTGGGTATTTACAAATCGTTGACAAATTCCCAGCTTGACTAGATACAAAATCCGGGTTTGTAAATCATTGTAGTCAAAGAGATTTAATTCCAGGATAGGAGATTCAAATCCAGCACCTCAAGGTATCATCTGAAGAAACGGTACCTGATTGGGGGGGGGGGGGGGGGGGGGGGGGGGGACATATTTAGTTTTTTTTATTAGTACTAACAGGTCAGTCAAAGTACACTGAATGATGCTCATTTTGTTTTGTAAGTGGTTGGAGTTTTCCAGCAAAATCTATGTGCAGAACAACGGGTCAACTTATATTTCTCAACCCAAAGCTATGATATCTTTCCACTTGATCTAACCGGGATCTAACCCCACTGGAAGGCCCCGAATATCAGGGTAAACTGATAGGATAAAAAATGAAATCGTTTACTATTGCTAAACATCGTCTTTTTTCCGGTTCTTGCAGTCTGAATTTCAGTCTGAATCAGTTTTAACAGTCGCAGATGAAGGTCCACAGATCCTCAAATCAACACGTTTATTTGCACTACACAGGCAGCTGAATTAACCTTATATTTTATCCCTCCCGCTTTCAGAATAAAGAAGCAAAACAAACAGAAATAGCGCGCTATTTGATTACAAATTCGCGATACTCAACAGTGTTTTTTCCTGAGTTGAGTCTGCAATGTAAACATGGACGGCAGCGGTTGTTGCGCATGGCAAAAGCAAAATACTCCTCTGTTCATAGCCATATTTGGCAATACCTTGTTCTGAGCCTCTATCTCATACAGCGCCATCTTTGAAGCAGAAGCTTTCTATTTTCCAACTTTCTGGCACCTATTTCATGGTCAGAATGCAACAACTGGCCATTTTATCTTTCTAGTAACCTGCGAGTGATGTTAGAGGCCAGCCTTACTGCGATTTTCATAATTCTGCGAACTCTCGCTAACGATTTCCAACCGTCAAACCGCCTTATGGCTTCCGCCATCAAACTCCCGAGTCTTTCCATCGTTACTCTTTGTGCTTTTTGATTGGCCAGCACGTAACCGTTGCTCGGGTGACGGGAAACCATTTTAGCACTGCTTAGGCGCTGGCCAATCAAAAGCACAAAGAGTAATAACAAAAAACTCGGGACTTTGATTGACGGAAGCCAGAAGGCGGTTTTTACGGTTGGAAATCAAACTTTGTATCTCTGGGTAGTTTCAACTCAATCTGTGATGAGTTTACGTTTGATCGCATACTCCCATGCACTCTCATCAACTCTAATTCCATTTGCCGGGCATTGTAGATGTATTCTGAAGTCGAACCCATGGTGGCCTTTTTTCAACCAGTTGAATTTTATTGTATAGGGAGCGAGCGAACAGCAAAAGGGCTCAAGCCCCATAACTTTCGCAGATTTCAAGACAAGTACAACTAGATATTTATTGTAGAACAAATTTTTTATTCGTGATTTTAAGATTTCCATCGTATATTTTTCTCGTGATTTACATGTCCATACATTCTCTGTATTTTGGCGTTAATTCTTCTCACAAATCAGTAGCCTGGGGAGCCTATGGATGTATTGATTGAATTGTTCTGCTTCTCCTACAGGAACATGCCATAGCCTCATAGATCCCAACACATGGTCGTCTCTGCAGTACTATCTAGTCGGCCGTCGCCTCCGATACAATGCTTTGCATCTATGCGTTGCCGCACTGGATGGGCAGCCTTTTAAGTTTTTGGTGAGGAGGAACATCAGCTTTGCGTTTCCTCATGACCCCGGTGGCCGTTTTAAAGCAGTGTACGAAGACCGCCGATGTTTGACTTTGAATTAATATTCTTACTTAATTTGTAAAAACACGCAGCGTACTAATTTATTCCTAGTGAATCATTTATTCTAAAATATATTTGGGCGGGTTTGGGTTAAACAAAATCAATTTTACCCCCCTTTTTACAAATTATCTGTTTACTTTATTTGAAACAGAAAAACTAAGAGTTATACTGGAATGTTCGACAATGTTTCATCCGTGCCTGTGAAATGTGCACCACCGTTCGCACACACAACAAAAAGATTCAAGCTACAAAACGACGTGGTCTAGAATATTGCTTTTTATTTTAAAACGCGAAACCTTCATGAGTTCCCATCTCGTATACGAATAGTTCAATAATAGGAGATTCGCATGGGACGTACGATGTTTATGTTGCGCGTTTATGACAAGGTGTACAAAAATCGGCTTTTGGCGCGAGCATGAATTTTGCAGTTTCAGAATGTCTTTCATATTTTGAATAATATTTCGTCCTATTTGTGGAGTTATGATAATCACATACATGTAACATAGTACCCAAGCAATATATAACAAATAGCTAATATGAATTTCTGCCGATTTAAACTAGTTCATGTGATATTCAGACCAAAAGTTCACAGAACTCTTCACTCGCAGATGCTATATACGGTGCATGTTGATTATGCACTAACAATTTCCCAGAGCAGCCAAGGTGTTCTTTCAAATTTCTCTTAGGGAAACCAACTAGTCAGTCTAGCTACGCTCTGAATTTCAGCGTCTAACTCCTTTTATGATGACATGTACAAAAATGCTGAAGTTGATTAAGCCAAAGCAGGTATCCGGCAAATCGTGTCTCGATATAACGGTAAAATTTAACAGCTCAACATAGTTTTCAGGAATTCAATTCACGAGCACGAGATTATTAGACCCTTGTAGTTGATTACAATGTAAAAATTATTTTTCGCAAATCAATATAGATGAGCGTACGAGCCCATGTTGTTGTTGATGTTTTTCTAAAAAATCTCCGCTTCTGTGATTTATCAAAGCGTCGGCCGTCGTCATGGAAAATGGGCTGCATGAATAGAGGCTCAGAACAAGGTATTTCCAAATATGGCTATGTATCGTAGAGTGGCGTTGTTAAACTTCTTTTAGCAGGATATCACGAGCCTAGTCTAAAAGGAATAGCTGTTTTCAGTTTCTTGTTTGTTTATTGTTTGATTGTAGTACTGTATTCCCAAATCAGCTTAACAAGCTATTAACACATTCACATTTTTAGTGAGTTTCTTGAAGTGGTTGATGGTTTCCCTTTTTGTACGAAGAGTACATGTGCATATATTTGTAGGAAATAATAAATACAACACACGACAGAATATTGATATTATAATTGCACCAACATTTCAGCTGTGTTTTGTAGAAATAATTATAGAATTATGGCAACTTAAAGCTCTTTGTTTAATATTTTCATTTAAGAAACGTTTCGGGCATTCTCTAGTTTAAAAGTTAGTGTCCAAACTGAATAACTAATTCTCGTTACTAAATCAGCATTGAATATTCGGGTATATATAGCATATTTGAATGTTTTTCTGACAGCTGCAAGTTGCCTAAAAAGGAATACGTGATGGTAATATAGAAACGGTTTTCATGAGTCGGTACTATTATGTAACGAATAACATTTTCATGTAATGAATAACATTTTCACAGAAACCTATGTAAAGATAGTTTTCACACAAAGTGCAGCGCCGGTTCGTTCAGCCACATGGCCGCCACCTTCTTGTTTTTTTTTTATTATTCCTCACTAGAATAGTCCTATTTCCTTAACACATTTCAACACGTTGATTGTGACATATTGTTGATTTTCCAGTGTTGGCAGGTACGATTCAACATAATCTCGCGCTATGGCAAAATTGTGTCAAAAGTGACATCTGTAACGCGAATTGTTCGCTTCGCTATTGTTTCAATAGCACTGCATTTTGCCAGGGGTTTGTGATGTTGTACTCGCTGTCTCACTAAGCTATGACACATAAAACTCACCGAACATTAACTTGGATGATTGACAATTAACCTGCAATAAGCCGCTGGCTTGACCATAGCGAACAAAGTACCAGACAATTTCTAAAAACCCAGATTCTATTCCTGTCAGTTCCAACAACCACGGCGGAGTTTCGATGGCATCTGCTAGATACTTTCATGGTGCGGCGAAATATATTCCCAAACAGGACAGGTGCAATTTTCGCTGACTTGTTATGCAACTGGAATCGGTCTCTTTGCCGCTTTACCCCGTCGATTTCAAGATTCACGGTGTGGGGTAATTTAATCAAAACCGTCCTTACAAACAATGACCAACAATGAGCCAGTCAGTGGCTTGTTGTGTTGCACGCTAAGCCTGTAATTGCTATAATAACTGGAAAAGCAGTAATGCGATGATTCAATCGTCAAATATTCATGATTCGGAAAAATATAAATGTGATTCGTGTTTCCTTGTGTTCTTGTAGGCGGTTAAGATTGGCGAGTCCTAGAGAACAAACGCTTGGCAGTTCCAGAGTTCTTATGAGTTAACTATAGATGAATAAAATCACTATGACGTGATTCAAAGCACTTATACCAGGAGCGGGCAAGATTGCCTCAGAAAAAGATGGCACATGAAACTCAAAATATACCAAACGAAGCGGCCTTTTAATCAAAGGGCAATAACTTTTTCCCAAACAAACAGTCGCTTATTTGCAAGTAATTTGCCCTAAGCTATGGTTCCTGCATTACAGTATACCAAGTGATCATGAATTTGTTCCTATGAGCTTTCTTTTTTGCGAAGGTGAAGAGTTACAAAGGACTAGATGTTTGTTATTAAAGAAAGCGTTACTCAATTTCTTCTCCTGGGGTAATGTCTACACATCATTTGTTCTGACTTGGTTCAACTAATTAACTTCTCATACTTGTATCAGAGTGGTTATATTAGTTATAATGCAAATATTGAATGCAAAGATATATTTTTAATAAGATTACTAATAATCATAGTTACCCTGAGAGCATAGTTAGTAGCTATGGTGAGAGTTGTGCTACAAGCAGTTGCTGCCTAACATACCCCTAATCCAATTGCTGGCAAAAGTCACGGTTAATGAGCCTTCAGTTTTAGCTAGTGCTAAAATGGCAAGCAGTTGCTTGCCGATTGTGCCCATCAATTGGCTATGTGCTTTTAGTAATACCCAACTAGTGGACTATTGCCAATGCTGCATTCTGATTGGCTACACTACTAGGGGACTATTATCAATAGACTTCTAGTAGCGAAAGCGCCGATTTTGAAGATGAAAACAATGGCGGACGTTTCTCATTTTTCGAGGTTTCTGGTGTTTTTTTTCAGACAATTTTTCACTTTTTTTTGTCCAACTAGTTGCGTGATACTAAACCAATTAGACCTCGAGCCCGAAAGGGCTAAGGGCCAAAAAAAAACTCAGTGCGGAAATCCGTATGCCACTGCCACCTTGACATGGCACCGACCTTCCATCCCAATAAATCGACACAAGGTAACGAATGCATAAGAAGGCGAGAGAAACTACAAAACATTCCGACAAGGGAAAACATACTAACACACTGAGACCATACAGCAGAACGTCCGTAATCATGCTGGAAAATGAAAAAAAAAAGGAGAAAACAGCCATCTTGATTGAGTGGCGATGTGTTTGCTTGTTCTTTTATAAAGCTCGCCTAAGCAGTAACAGACAACTAGCCACGAATCCCTCAACTATACTGCCGTATAGTCTCATCTATCTATACAAGTCGCTACAAATCGTCCAAGGTAAGATCCAAGGTAAGACTGCGCTTATGAGTTACTTGGCACCAGGGGGGCAGAACGTTGACATTTCATACACCTGAGGAAAAATGGACAAACAAAGCTGTTGAAATAAAGACATGTCCGGAGCATGTCACACAATAAGGTGCCGTAAGAATGTCGTGATTAAAGCAAGCCACTAGGCTAGTTGTGTTCAGGGGACCTCAAATAACAAGAACGTGATGTTGCTAAGTTTGCAACCGGCATGGTGCCGTTTAAGTTTTTTTAATAGAAAATGACCTTTTTTCTCCCAGCATGAAAACGTATTAAAACTCATATTAATACTGTAAAAAACTAGGATATCTCTCAAGTTTATTGATCGAATCATTCAAAACTAACATGATTTAGTATAGTTACTCAAGCGATCCGCGCACTGATTGGTCGAGACGTCCACGAATTTTGCTCTGAGAGCTCAAGACGACATAAGTTCATTTACCATAACTTCAAATAGTTTACAGGACGAAAAAAAGGATTTACATGGCTTTGCTCAGGAGCAAATATGATGCAAATATGGTGTAAATATATATTTGACCTACTAGCAAAGCCTGTGAAGGCCGCATTTGCTAACCCGAGCAAATATGGACGAGCAAATGCGGCCTTTACTTGCTTTACTTCAGTTTGGCATATGTTTTACATCATATTTGCATCATGTTTGCCCCTGAGCAAAGCCATGTAAATCCATTATTTCATCCAGTATGGGTCCGAGTTAGTTCCTTGGGAATACCGCCCCTGCGACCATGATGACTATATTTCACTATCTGGGTTCTTCCTTCGAGAAGGCCCGGCCCCCCACATTTCACCAAGTTTTTTATACAGTTTCACTAAACTCAGCCCCCCCCCCCCCCCCCCCCCACACACACACACACCTTGCCATACAATTTTACTAATGAGCCCCCGCACATGAGCCCCCGTACTTTGAAAACTGTTCTGCCGTCCCTGAAGGCGACAATCCTGATCGTACCAAACAGGGGTGTATGATGAACGTCAAACGCTCCCAGGACTATTCGGTGGTCGAAAGTAAAGGTCGAAGCCTTTCTTAAAGCAAAATAATAAATAAATAAATAATAAATAAATAAACGGCCGTTCCCACGGTCCAAAGTCTCAGGTGCAAGATGAAGAAGGTGCACACCACAGCATGCTAAGTCGATTTCCGTCAAGGCGAGGTACAATAGAGGGGAGAATCCTAATCAGGGTAAACCCCTCCATACGTCGGATGTCCGTGTCTATGGTCTTAGGCGGCTTCACTTTGGAAGAGGACAAACCGAAGCACACTTCACAAACGATAAGAGATAGCCATTCCGCAAAGGTCTGAGATAGCCATTCCGCAAAGGTCTGCTAGAACGGGGCAAGCTCAAAAAACAAATCTCACCAACTACAATGCCTGTGACATCAGCAGGTACCTTCACTTGCAGCCATTCCGGAGAGGCCCTTGACTTCCCGCCAAGCGTCCGATATTAGTGGACCTACAGGTTCGTCAACTTGGTTGTATATAGAAGGATGGTTTGGAACTTGCACGACACATACATCTTTGTTTCTCCACAGCTTAAACAAAGGAGAGTCTTTGCCGTTATTTGGCAAGAAGTTCTTGGCGTATACCAATCCGGTGTTTAATTTTGGGTGTCATCCAAGGCTTGTCAGTGCTGTGAACTCATATAACTGATGTAGGGAGAAACCGGTCCAAGGCATCGCTGATAGTGTTCTTAAAGATTTGCATTCCACAAAGGAAGACGAAACGGTGTTAATTGGAGCCAAAGCATTTCAGATAACAGCCCAGTAGCTCAGGGTGGGATAGCCTCGTACATGGGATTGCACAGTTCACGCACACATTCCGCCACAGGGAGACAGTCGACCCTTCCTGATAAGGATATAATCATCCATAGAAAAACTGCAGAGGAGAGAGAATTGTCAGACAGCCATGTCTCAGTAATACAGGCAATGTCTACATGGTTTTGCTTAAGGACACATTCCAGCTCTTCCACTTTGGGAAACAGCGATTTTACATTGCTTACGAAGAACGATGGAATCGACGAGAACAAATTGGAACAGGAATCGGTAATAGAAGCCGTAGTAATAGAAGGAGAAGTATTACAAGGAGACGTATTACAAGGAGAAGTATTAGAAGCTGGTACAAGAATGGAAGGCAAGACCGAGTCTCTTGATGTTACTATACCAAGATGAATTAGTCGATGAAGAGCGCAAGGAGAACCCAGAATTTAAGGTCTTCCAGAGAGCTGTCTGAACAGGGGACTGGAACCTTTATCTTTCACCACTCAAGTTGCTTGCGACGTGTTTCGCGCATGATCGCTTATACTTTGCAATGAAGGAGGCAGACCTGCCAACGCCTCAGAAGTCAAAACCTGCCAGACTGGCCATAAAAACCTGGAGATTGGGGTCAAAACCTGGAGATCAGCCAAACGGCTGTACAAACCAATAAAACAATTTCTGAATATTAAAAAAAAGTCAAATAACCAAAAAAGGACATACAATTTATTTGTTCCTTATTATTTTGCTCTGTTGCCTCCTTTGCTCTTATAATTCAATCTGTTTACCTGTTTTTACAGCTAGTTTCAATTTGGATTGCACAAATCATGGCTCAAATCATATATTTTTCTCTAATGAAAGAACATTTTCAAAAACCGTGAGATTTTCTTAAGGCAAACCGTGAGATCTTGCCTCAAACCGTGAGTCTCACGGTGAAACCGTGAGAGTTGGCAGATCTGAGGAGGATTCCACTCTACTTAGCGGTAATGCAAATGTAACAGGCCACATACCCGGCAATTACCAAGAGTTTATCGAGGCAAGTTGGATTGTCAATGAGGACTCCAATGTTGCGTTTTATGATCTGGGAGTGGACAATGCCCTGGAACGTAAATATATCGCTCGCTGAAGGTTTGGGTAGGGCTGGTGGGAATTACCTTAAGGTGGCCCGCGGGTAATTATTTCAAAAAATACATTCATTTTGAAATCATATTTTAAGCCCCTTGCAGACCGATCTGATGTGAAACGCATATAATCATCAATGCTTTTAGTTTATGAATATTGAAACAAATATGAGATATTTATAATAAGGCAGGTGCGATGCACGTGCAAACCAAACCTCGTTTTTGGGTTTTCGGTACAATTTCTAAAATACTAAAGTTGCAAACCACTGCATTTTGTGTGTAGTGGTCATTGTTATTGAACCCTCATCTGACAAACGTATTGCCGAATTGGGGGTGGGAAAGTTGTTTTTAGTCACGGAACAAACCACAGTAAAGGAGTGATGACTCTCGTTAACCGTAAATCAAACACTGAAATTCTAAATCAAATCTACGACAACAAAGGCCGCTTTATAATTACAGAGCTCAGCGTTGACAATGCCATATTCGTTCTTGTAAACACGTATGCACCAAACGACTTAAAGAAACAAAAATATTTTTTGGTTATATGAAGGAACGTGTGCAAGCCTTCACGGGCAAAAAAACGTTCTTTGGGTAGGCGACCATAACTGCGCGCTTACGCCGCTTAACAAATCTGGGGGGATGTCTCCACAAAACAAACGGTTATTGAAGAAATAATTGACCTGTTTTGCGCACTTGAATTGGAAGATGTTGGAGAAAACAGCACCCGACACAAAAACAATATACGTGGCATAATAAATCACTGAAAATTCAATGCCGCCTTTGACTACTGGCTAACTTCGCACTCGGCAGCTGCTTACATAGAAAACTCCGCAATTATATCGACTAGCTTTTCAGATCACTCGGCGACGACAATATCGTTAAAAACTAAAAACTTTGTAAAACGAGGGCGAAGGTTCTGGAAATTAACAATAACTTACTAAAGGATCCAGATTACACGGAGCAGTTAAGAAATAAAATAAATGAATCGAAAGAACACAATGCCGACATTACTGACCCACGCCTTAGTGGGATATAATTAAAATGGAAATTAGATCCTTCACTCTGAAATATTCTAAACGGAAAGCAAGAGAAAAAAGAGACATAGAAAGAGAACTTCAGGTTGAATTAAATAACCTCCAAAGAAAAATAACGAAGATATGTCAGAAGAAAACTTGTGTCGCTACTATCACGTTAAACACAAATTGGATATTTTAGCAAAACAAAACGGAAGGTGCAATTCTGAGATCAAAAGTCAGATGGCACGAATGGGGAGAGAAAAACACGAAGTATTTTTATAACTTAGAAAAGAGACAACATGATGCAAAATACATAACAAGATTAACCCTCGACGACGACTCAGACATAACAACCCAAGATGGCATTTTAGAGAAGATGAAAAACTATTACGAAAAACTGCATAGCTCAGGGTGTGACCTTAGCGCACCACAAGCTGAACCTTTTTTTGATATTTCACCAAGCCATCAATTAGAAGAAAATGAGAGCATATCATGCGAGGGAAAGCTGTCAAAGAAAGAATGTCTAAAAGTGTTTAAAAAGTTTCAGAAAAATAAGAGTCACGGCTCTGATGGGCTAACTGTGGAATTTTATCGAAAGTTCTGGAGGTTATTAGAAGACGAATTTGTACAGAGCTTCAATTACGCATTCGAAAAGAAAGAGCTCTTAATTTCTCAAAAACGCGGAGTCATAGTACTGATCCCCAAAAAGTCCGGTAGTAGATTTTTGCTGAAAAATTGGAGACCAATTACTCTCTTAAATGTAGATCACAAGATCGCATCAAACGCCATCGCAATGAGAATTTCCGAATTGGCTACCACAACTTATTCCCCCCGATCAGACAGGATATGTAAAAAATCGCTATAAAGGTCAAAACGTAAGAATGATTTTAGTTATTATGGTTTTAACCGAAACTGATAATCTACCATGTCTAGCACTCTGGACTTTGAAAAGGCCTTTGACAGTCTCGAATGGGAATTCATTAAAAAAAAAACACTTTTTAAATTTTGGCCCTTGGTTTAGCACCTTTTATAATGACGTTTCAAGTTGTGCTGTCAATAATGGATATGCCACCCATATGTTTAAATTACATCGCGGGCTCCGCCAAGGATGTCCGCTCAGCGGTATTCTTTTATATTAGCGGCAGAAATTTTGGAAAATGCAATTAGGAAAAATGAAAAATAGAAGGTATCAAAATAAATGGTCATACATTCAAACTTGGCCAGTATGCAGATGATACGACAGTCTTTGTTTCAAACGTCAAATCGGCCGAACATCTTTTCGCACTTTCGGAGAAATTCCGCCTCTGCTCTGGACTAAAAATTTAGACTTAACAAAATCAGAAGGCCTGTGGCTCGGGAAAAACAAAAACTGCACAGTAAAACCACTTGGCATTAAATGGCCTAAGTTTGTCTACGCTTTAGGCATACACTTCTCATATAACAACTCAGTGTTCATTAAGGAGAATCTTGACAAAAAGCTATGCGCTATCAAAAAATTGCTCGACATATGGAAAATGAGGAATTTAACACTGGACGGAAAGATCACATTGTCAAGACATTAGCTCTTTCGAAACTCACCTATGTAGCATCACTTATAAATATGGATCGTGAATTCATAAAGGAAGTCAATAACGTTATCTCGTCATTTATATGGAACGGTAAAACCCCGAAAATCAAAGCAAGCACCATGATAGGAAAAAAGGCCGAAGGAGGACTGAACATGCCAGATTTTGAAACGATATCTAAGTCCATCAAAGCGGGCTGGGTGAGGCGTCTTTGCTCGGAAGGTGAATCTTCTGAATCGTGGAAATATATTCCCCTATCGTTACTAAAGAATGTCGGCGGAACCTTACTCTTCCATTGCAACTACAATATCAAAAAGTTACAAATTAATCCTAAAGCTGCCTCTATTTTACAGACATATGATTACCATTTAACAGGAACTGGAATTGACTGACAACAAAAATCACCATTAGATGAAGTGATTTGGAACAACAAAAACATTTTAATTGGAAAAAAGTATGTTTTTTTACGAACGCTGGTACGAAGCAGGGATATGCAGAGTGAGCGATTTACACAATAATCGATGTGAATGGATAAACGAAAAAGAAATTAAAAGAAAATATGATATAACAACCCACTTCCTTGCCCTTGCTGGCCTTCGTAAGCAGTGCCAATATCTTTGGAAAATACACTCGACAATGTCCAGGAAACACAAAGAAATAGGACGATTGATTATAATAAATTTAAGTGTAAAGGGATTCGCATAATTATTACGGCTAAAGATTTCAGCGAGCTACTGCAGAAACGAAGCTTATAAACTCCGGCTTCGCACCAAATAATGTCACATATATTTACAATCTTCCTTTTTTTGATCACCAGAAGATGTGAAACTCAGGATGTTTCCAGTTAAAGCTAACGCACCACATTCTGCCTTGGAACGCCACACTTTTTAGAGATAAAATAAAAGAACAGAAAATTGTAATCTATGTAGGAAAAAGAAGACCTAGCCATATCTTCTGGCATTGCTCCTTTACTGCTGTGTTCTGGCAACTTTTTGAAAACTGTTGAAAAAAAAAAAACAATTTAAATATATAATTAAATCGAGCAGCCATAATTTACGGTTATGAACCAGACAATTCAAAACATCACCCATTGAATCTCTGTCTCCTTATTGCAAAACAGTATATCTATGGAGCACACATGAAAAACGAAAGCGTTTGCTTCAAAGTATATTTACCCACTTATCAAACTGGTTAAAAATAGAGACTTCAACCGCAGCCAGAAATATAAAACTATGAGGTGCTTTTATTTATGTATTTTTTTTTACTCTATTCCTACATAGGTATCAATTAATTAATCATTTTTCCCCTCATGTTTCTTTTCTTTTCCCTCAAGTAGTAGTTTCCTCCTTTGTAAGTATTTGAAATATTATAACCTTATTGTATTGTACGTATTTAAATATGATGTAATATGTAACAAGTG
Organism: Scolanthus callimorphus; assembly: GCA_033964015.1. Lineage (NCBI taxonomy): Eukaryota > Metazoa > Cnidaria > Anthozoa > Actiniaria > Edwardsiidae > Scolanthus > Scolanthus callimorphus. The sequence goes on from CM066915.1 coordinate 9,355,019, forward strand.
AAATAAAAAAATAATTTTAAAAAAAGCAGCAAGGAGTGGAAACGGGTAGTAGTATCATTACATGGGGCTGTGAGTGTAAGGGAACCGAGAAAGATATGACATACCTCAACAGTAACCAAGAAGCAGCAGATACTAAGATCATATTGTACGCATTCAACGCCACAATGTGACACACGTGTTTATTTACCTTTGTGCCAACATCGTATTTGTTACAGGTAAAGGCCAGCACCACCGTGAAATTAAAGGAGCTGGGTCACCTGTGTGTCATGCGCCGTAGGGGTGACAAAAGCTTTCTTTCCCGTGGGCCACGGGAAACTCAACTGTCCGCCATTGCAAAGGGGAGTATTTCAATCTGTGAAAATCCTGCTATTATTTTAGGCCATCGGCAACGATTTAACGTTCAGAGAGGTGGCTGAGTCATGTAGGGACCGTTTTGTGTCAACAGTTTTTTAATTCTAACGATTTATCCTGAGATATGGCTTCGAAAAAGCCAGCAGCACGACGTGGCGGAATTATAGGTCGTCCGATGCTTTCCCCCGACCATCCGTTTAAAACCAGAAAAAACTGGGAAAGCCGTCACAAGCGGATTTGGATCGGCAAGGACATTTTCGCGACTTGGCAAAGTCTGAAGAAAACCCTTCTTTATTCCACGGATTCATCATTTGCGGGACATTTATTGTCCTTGGAGATGAGACGGCGAGAGAGGTGAGATGTTGTTTGTGTTGAAGTAGAGACTCAATACAAGAGCAAATACTTTGATTTCTGAGGACCACGATATGTGAAACGGTAATCAAGTACACGATTTTTTTGTTTTGCTTTTAAGGCTAAAAGTATTTGATCAACCAAGCCGAAAAAGGCGAAGGCAAGACTCCAGCCATTCAGAACAACAAGGTCAGAAGCGATGTTCGCACGAGGAAACCCTTCTTGTTTGTCTCAAATATTTGTGCAACTTCTTGCCTTCTTTTACATACCAACCTGCGTTAGGCTGCTGGCAACCGTTGCAGGCAGTTCTTATGAAGAATGTCGGCAAATCGCCAGCGCTATTTACAACGAACGGTCAATCGAACGTCTAACATGGCGCCAGCGTTTACTGGCTGGGTATTCTCCAATAAAACCCAACCACCGAGCCGTCCCAAACTTAGGGTGAAATTTGAAACGAGTTTGTACGAGTGAAATCTTTATATTTGTTCTCTAGACCCTTTGACATCGACTCCAGTTGCCAGTGTAAATCTAACAAAATGGCAGACCCAGAGATCAGCTTCTGCTCCGACCAAGAGGAGGAAAGGTAATATTTTGAAAGGCGAAAAGCTTTCGAAGAAACACACACTGGATGATAAAGTACTATAAAGTATCAAATATAAATGCTCATATCAGCTGTGAATTTTACTTATACTTGTGATTTATTGCATGTGTACAACTACTTATAGTCTTCAGACATGAAGCATGGTACTGTGCTCCATACACTCATTCATTTGTTTTATACAATACATGTTTCCTACCAGCAATTATATTCTACGAACAATTCCTTAGTATTCATTTGGTTCAGAGCTCCATTGATAAATTATTGTTAGAATATAATAGTTCAGTTTTGAATTCTCTAATCTACCGCTGAATAGGCATCAATGGCGCATAAATACAGTGGGAGCCTCGGTTTGAAACTGAAAGTTGCGAATACCAAAGAGTCCAAAAAGTTTTGTCTATTGTTTCCATTCAAGCTTCACCCGTTTCTTGTTGGTATTCATAACTTTTTCTACTTCAACTGAGGCTCCCACTGTACTTATGTGCCGCCGATGCCTATTCAGCGGTAGATTAGAGAATTCGAAACTGGACTATTGCTGGTAGGAAACATTGTATTATATAAAACAAATGAATGAGTGTATTGGAGCACACTACCATGCTGTGCTACATACACTGTAGACCTAACTTCATTTTTTTCTTTAGTATGGTTGATGTAACAAGCTCTTGGCATGCCCTTTCTACTACAAGAAGTGTCCTCAACATTTCATCTCAGTAACGGATGATGTTGTGGTTATTGAGAACTCTTCTGATGACGAGCTAGCAGATGACCTTGAAGAAGATGTAGAGGAATCTAAGTGAGTAAGAGCATGATAGCCCAGGATGGGGGTAGTCACAAACTCTTGTGTCACAGATATCCCAGAGTGAAAAGAAGGCACATGAATCCCCCAGACAAGGCCAATACTAATTCTTGGTGTGCAACCATTCCTTTGGGAATAAAATAACAAAAGCCCAGCAGACATGTTGGACGAAAGAACAGAGGGAGCAAACAAACTTTCTTTTGTTCTGTTAATCCAAAATGGCCGCCTGTGACGTCACATGCCCACCAATAATTGAAACCGTAGCAAAGTTTAATTGGAGAAATAATTTTTTCTAATCTGGTTCTGCCGCCTATGATTTGAATCGAAGGCCAAGGTGGATAACACCACAGGAATAAGTCACTCACCTATTTCAAAAAGATCAACAATATGTTGAAGGAAACATTTTGAATGAATAATAATTGTAATAGTACTACAATTAATCTAGAAAATCTCCACTCAAAACCTAGAAATTTTAAGACTTTGTAGTGGTGATATTCAATGTTCTGCCTTTTTATTTCAGTTACCCAATTGCCTCAGCGTTACAGCTACTTCAAGAAGACTACTCAGATGATGATGATGATGAGCAGTAAGTCAGCCCTTTTTGTTATGCTTTACGTTAACATTAGCATAATTCAGATATCCCACAGGTCACAAAATAATTCCTGGTATTTTATACAGTTATACATTACCGGTACATGCTTTGTAAACAAAAACATAAACAAAAAGCCTCAATGCATGAAAATGTGACTATTCTAGGCAAAGTACACAGTGTGTATTCACAGTTCATATTAGCTAATGATTTTCCATTTTGTTGCAAATTGTGCAAGAGTGTAGATTGTAATAAATGTTTTTTTTTTGTGTGTGTGTGTTTTCAGGAGCGATGAAATAACAGAACACTGCATTGATGAGAATGAGGATGACTGTGAGGATGAAATGTTTGAACGTGTCAGTCCTGACAAGCTTTCCGACACTGCACCTGAAGCAGCTGGTCAACTTTGGCATTCGAGTTATGGCCAGTCAACATTTTTCCCTGATGATCAACTAGTGCAGCCAGCGTTAAACCAGCCTCCCATTACTCCTGCAGCATGTCAGGTGCAGGCAGGGCAATTCCCTTCTCACCTGCTGAGCCTGAAATAGCAATCCCAGTTGGGCCACCACTTGACAACCAACCAGAAATACCTGTGACAGAGACCCTAGACTCAACATTTTTTCGGAGAGAGGAGGATAAGACTACACTGAAGGAAGAGCTGAGGCATGTCCAAGGAACCAAGATTGTGTGTTCTCTTGATCTCCTGCTGCAAGAGTTTGCAAAGACCTGCAGACACCCAGGATGTCTTGGGGTTCCCACAGTCACCCATGTACTCAATGGAACAAGTGCCACAATAAAATGGAAGTGCCCTAAAGGCCATAAGGGGAGGTTCAGTACCTCTGAAGTAGATGACAATGGAATGTCAATAAATAATTTACAGGTATAATCCCTTACTATTTTATTGCCTTGAATATGGAGGGGCTGCAACCATTGTGTAGTTTGTGTTGTTAGATTTTTTTGAGAAAGTGATATCTGTTACCAAATCTCTTTCTTATTTTGAATCCCAAGAAGGGGACTAAAACACTACAAGTGGGTGATCAAATGATTGAGTGGGTTAAACATGGATATGCAATACATGTACAATTTAAAATACTTTCATATTTTAGGTTGCAGTTTCCACCTTGCTCTCAGGAAACAATTTTGCCAAAATAGAGAAATTTGCAAAATTCCTGGGGCTCTCGTTCATATCAGCATCAACCTTCTACAGAGTTCAGCGCCTTTACTGCATTCCTGCAATTGATGAATGGTGGCAGTGGATGCGGGGGAAATTGATTGACCATTTCACAGATGAGGAGCTAGTACTCTCTGGGGATGGTCAGTGTGATTCCCCTGGCTTCACTGCAAAAAATCTCTGTTATTTCTTGATGGAGAACATCAGTGGCTATATTGTGGAGGTGGAGATTATGGACAAGCGGCATGTTGGGATGAAATCCTCCACCATGGAAAGACTCTGCGAAATGCTTTAACAAGGATAAAGCAGGTGTTAAAAGTTGTTGAAGTCTGCACGGATGCATCATCAACAATTAAGAAAATGCTAGGTATGCCACATACATTTTTTCCAGAAGTGCAATAAAATTGCTTTCATTTTCAGCGACTACCTGTATCATTATAAACTTTGTGCCCTGCTTTTACCAAAAATGAGCATATGATGCCAGTGAAAGAAAGAAGTTGGCGTCATGTAGCTGCATCCAGATCTGACAAGGACCCATACATTTACTTGAACAGTAGCTCTAGTAGAGCAAGCAATGTGAGGTTTATATAATCAGTCTCATAAAGACCCAGAGACAACCAAGAGTAGCTTATACATGGGCTTGCTTTTTTTCTTGTTGACTTATGCTTTAAATGTTCATTTCCATAGCGGATGAGTTTAAGGAGATCTTCCACTCCCTAGATGTGTGGCACAATGCCAAAAGTATTAGAAAGTGTCTGCTGAAGGTAAGTTTTTATTATTGTCAAGTATACATGCTGCTTTCATGTGGTTATGGAAGATAAGGTTGTCTTACAGTAATCACTAAACAGAACAGCATTTCACAAGAGGTACACATCTGAATGATTGCTACACGTCTTACCAGCAGAGAAATTTTAAATTGCTTGGTCTGCATACCCACACCAAACTTCTCTTACAGCACCCTGTGTGAAGAACTATATCACATGTAATATATATTTATTTATGTGAGCCCTCTTTCCTGTTAAACCAAACTGCATTTTGTGTGTACTAATTTTTGTTTGTATTGTGTTTTATTTGTATTGTGTAGGTCAGCAATGCCAAAGACAATGAGAAGATATCTCAGTGGGCAGATGAAATAATAAAGCACTTTTGGTACTGCTGCAGTGTTTGTTCTGAGGGCACAGACAGTGACGATGAAGCTTTGATTGTGCTGAAGGTATTTTGATGGTCATATTTAAAGTAAAATACATGTGTTTATGAACTAGCACATGCAAACAACAATTTGTACAGTTTTTGAGTGATACCAATTTTTATTATATTTGTGAGTGTGTACATTCTTATAACAGGTTTTTACCTCTGCTTTGAATGATAGTGACTCACAATGTAAAAGAAAATGGTGCATAAAATCTATAATACTGTAAGCATTGATCGTACAAAAGATTGAAGATTTGAAAATGAACCCTCCCTGAGAGTGATTGTGCTGCTGTTCCAAAAATGGCCATGTACCACACATACCGGTATCAAGGAACTCCAAATATTAAAAGATTCAGGGACGTCAACCTCAGGATTTCAGAAATCTGGAGGCCATCTTGAAATTTCCTGTAATTCAACGTATGGCAGTTATTTCCCTGAAGATGGAGTAAATCACCTTGAGACTCCTAGAAAAAATGGGAGTTGACGTCCCTGCAAATTCCTTTACCCATGTGAAAATCCCAGGCTCTTCTGGAAAACAATGAGGAATTTCCAATTTTCCTCTTGACACCTGAAGAACACCTGTGATGAAATTCCAGATTTCTTGATAGGGAGTAACATCCAAATTTAGATTGTTGTTTTTGTCCATTACAGAACAAGTGGATTGGTCTTCTGCATCATGTGTGCAATACCCATGAGTGGCAACAGGGAAATGCGACCATGAGGAATTGTGTGAAGACCATCCTCTCTCATGGTGTGACAGGAGGGATAAAGATTTCGAGGCGCTGCAGAAAGTAATTTTGGATCCTACCCTCTTGGACAGTTTCAAGTTCTACGTCCGTTTCAGGTATATGCAGCAATTGCAGTAGAGAAGTAAAGAAATTAGTAATTAGTCAACATATGGGGAAAATTCCACCCCCCCCCCCCCCCCCCCCCCCCCAGCAAAAGCAAAGACCAGATTGTCCCCTAGACAAAAATCTAGCTGCCCCCAAGAAAATGTGAGGGTCTCCCTAACAATTCCATGGTTAGGCAGATAATATTACATAATTTCCCGACAAGATACAACCAGGACATTTATGAGTTTTTATTGATGAGACATGATGCAAAAAAAATGTTAACCTCCAAATAATATTGATTGAACCTGTGTTAAATGGACAAAAAGAGGGAAATGTCCTTGAATAAAATTGTTCTCTTTCCATATTGCATTGAAAATCAAAGCCTGACTAAATCTGTTGTTGCCATTGACAACCAATTTTTTTTTATTAAAGACACACTGGTGATCTTGAGTGCGTAAACAGCCTTTCCTTGGCATATGCTCCCAAGAGATGTGCATACTCGTAAGTATAAAATTAATTGATACTAAGCACTTATTGGATGAGGTTTTTGTGACCTCCAGAATAAACAATGTCAAGATCTTATGGCCTTGCCACAAAACCACTTAGAGAGACATTGCTTATTCAGAGGATCATACAACCGAATCCAATAATTGTTTTATTACACATTGATTCTATCTAGCAATTTCTTTAACCCAAGCACTCTGTTTCATGAATGCAATAGAACCCATGATGCATTGTGAGATGTGTGATTCCTGCAGACCCCCAAATTGTGTGATTCTCGAAGTAAAGTGTGCGCCATTAGCAAACCAGATTCAAGATAGCTAGTACAATGTATAATGCAGATTATCAGCAGCTGCACACAAACCATCTACAGTGATTGTACTAGTGTTGCTTTAGCACACTCATAAACCAGTCAACTCAAAGAATTAGAATATCATTTTTGAGTTTCCTATCATAATCTGTGCTCTTATATAGTGAACCACCTTATAGGAAGACAAGGCCGTAGATAGAAATCTTTGTATCAGAAGGGTTGTCCCCTGCCCTAAAAACATATCTGTCTGTCTCTCTTTGCTGGTGGGGCAAACAGAATTTCCCCCACTAAATTTTTTTTACTTTGCTTGGGGGTGGTGGGTGGAGGGGTAACTGCCCCCTCCCACTGCTAGCTATGGCCTCAGGTAAAGCCTCCCTCCCATTGTTGTACTGACAATGCTTTTCCATTTTTCGTTTGTATTTGAACATAACAAAATCCAGGCAACTTGCAACTTGCCTTCTTTACAGGCAAACCAGCTCAAGTGCTGCCCCTCTAGAGTCCATTATTGAATTCATTATTTTATTATTGACTTCAATAATGCATTATCAATTCAGTGTTCAATTGACTAAAATCACGAATAAACAAAGTGTTGCTCTGGATGAAATTTAATCATAGCCCTCAAAATTCAGGTATTGAAAGTTTGAATATTGAGTTGAATAATGCATTATTGAGACAAGTAATGAAATAATGAATCCGAAAATGGACTATAGAGGAGCACACTTGAGCTGGTTTGACTGTAAAACTCTGTTTCTAAAATTTGTCTTCCCAAATATCATACTAGCTTTGCTTATTCTTATCGAGCCCTTTTGCTGGATCACTTTCAGGTTTCGTGCCTACAGAGCTAGAAAGCAGTTGGCTGCCATCGACTGGAACTACCACAGAGGGAGGAAACAAGCAGTCAGAAAAGATGATGGGGAGGGGATGATAACACGCAAATACAATAAGCGAACCAAGGAGTGGAACTGCAAGATCGTGAAAGTCAAAAGGATTATGGTTATGTCCCAATTCTGATGGCCAAGATAATGCACAGTCGCTTTCAGGATGCAGACAAGATTACCCGGCACATGAGTCTTTCTGATGATGACCCTGCCAGAATAGCTCCAACTATTGCTCAAGTACCACCAGTCAGCTCAAAAGAGCTGTTCTTGCAGCGAAAGGCAAAACTAGGTTTAGTCACCCATCCGAAAGTCCTGGTGGATCATTAGAAATCACCCAACCGACCCAGACTGAACCCACTCAAAGTCAACCCACTGAGGGCCATGGATCATCATCACAGACCACCCAACCCACTGAGTCCACTACCCAACCCACTAGCTAAAGATCAAGATGGCTGTAAACATTACAATTAACATAAACAGAGTTCACTTTATCTCTTTCTAATACGTATTATGTGTACATAGCAAAATGTTCTCCCTGTTCAGGGCAGTAGCACCCCAGTTTTTCACCAAAAACATAGAAAATGTTTACGAAAGAGGCCAAAAAGGTGAAATTCTCAAATATATATTTAGTATCGTGCCCCCTAGATGTTCAACGTCTGTAATAGTCCTGCTGTTTGGAGTGTATGATATGCTAGCTTGCATGGGTCAGTATAAAAGACCTGCATATAATATATTGTAGCAAAGCTGAACTGAAGTCTTTCAATAAATAATATCAGTTTATCTCAACTAATCAACATTATTAAACTACTGTTTGATTCTGGGAATTATGCAAACCCCTCCCATGGTAGGTGTTTGAGAGTGAAACCCCTCTGGAATTTCCTGGAATTATATGGGAAATAAAAAAAGCATTTGACACCTCTACCCCTCCGGAAAACAACAAAGTCAACAAAGTCTAAACATTTGAGCCCTTAGTGTGCAAGGGAAAGTATGTGAAACATCAGGCACAAGACAAGTACTATATCATGAGGAAAGGCTGAATTTTGTTTCATCCAAGAAAAAAAAAAACCTAAACAAATTTATAGGCAATATGCTAGGCAAATTGATACATCCCCCCCCCAACTACCCTCTTAAAGTCTCCAGTTCTCTTTGTGGTAGTGGTATTGATAGTTTAGTGGAGGAATGTTATTGACATAGCTCAGTGTGCTCTGAAGCCCATGTATATTCTGCTAGCAGCAGGGTAGTGGTCTCTTATCTGCCACACTACACATGAGGGGGCTACCTTGCGTCGCCCCTTTCCTAAAAATCCATGTTTGTCCAATATGTAATGTCTATATGCAGCCTTTCGGTAGGCACGGGAACTACTATTTTGCGCATCATTGTGAATATATCTGCAGCATTTCTGATACCCAGACGTAACACATCTGGATCCAAACATATCTTTGCAAATCGCCCTTTTGTTGGCTCACAGGGTCTTTTCCGACAGCACAGGTTTTCCACTTCCTGTGGCATGTTTCGGCAATTACCACATATGCATCAGTTAGGGAGGGGTTCATCGGGGGGTCGCATTGGGGGTGGGATGGAGTTAACAGGCTGCGGACGGGGCTGCTGAAGTGGAGCTGGTTCCCTGGCTTCATCCAAAGGTACTGCATCTGGTTCCTCTTCTCTTGGGTCGTCCTCATCTTCCATGATAAGCAAGGAATCGATAAAATCCATGCTGCCAACACCTCTCTGGAGGCTGCGAATACGCAGGTTTTTTATCATGTCTGCATCTAATGTCTCTATGAATTCCTGTAGAAGAGTGAAGTATAAAATGTCAGGGTTTGTTTACATACCCTCTCCTGTCATGGGGGGGGGGGATAATGCAAAATGGTGAGAGTTTAGGCAACAATTTCTAATGCAACCAGTGGATTATCATGTGGAATTCCAGTGGCAAAGGAAAGAGGAAATCGTGTAAATTGGAATAACATGAATTCTGTCACACAGTAGAGAACAAAACACAAGATAAATGCAATCTTAGTTTACTAGTCACAGAGATCTAGTCTTGCTTTTTGACCAAGTCAGGTGTGATAACTTCTAGGATTATCCGCCAAACAACCTTGTTAGAAATAGGGATGTAGGTTGCACTGTGTGTGGATAAAGTAAGTTATAATTTATACTTATATGTAATGACTGAAATTGGTCCGGAAATTACATACCTTTACTTCACGGTTTGATCTGCGAATTTCTTCCTCCTCGCTTGGACGATCTGGCTCCTGCCTGTTTGTTTGTGCAGCAGTAACAACAGATTCCAAGTACAAATATATCCTGATTTAGCTTACTGCAAATAAAGTTTGTTTTAGCTGATGACTGGAAATCAGTGACCAGCTTCTGAATGCAAAATTCTCGCGCGCGCCCTTAGCGAATTTCGAATCCGTACTTTCACATTGAATTTCATACGCTACTCAAACGCATCCAAACAAACTTGATTAGAAGACCATGTCTACGAACTCCACCGTTGAAAAAGAAGTAGAACTTTTACCTTGTTCTGGCATGGCTTGTTTTTTGTCCCGCATTTGCATCTCGGTGTGCAATGTTGTTTTGCTGTTTTACACGGACAGCCTCTCGTGCTATTCTGGTTTGTTCTCCTTCTAGAGCAAGTGCTTTTACAATCACATACGACTTCCTCCTAGACCAAGATAAACATGATCCTTTAAACCTACTAATAAAACTTTACTGATACAAAGGACAAACTTGCAAAGCTTTAAAGACAGTACCGCCGCGAAGTCGGGCGCGAATTATAACACTCATTCTTTGTTAACGTAGACATTTGATGTCGCTTGTAAAAAAAAAAAATTCTCTAAGTTGTAGGATATTTTTCTAGATATTGGCATTTTGGTTTCAAAGTTTAAGGCTTAGGACATACTCGCAAATGGATTCCAACCTCGTAGTGCGGCGAGACTTAATTTATTTTACCTTTGCACACGCGAGAGTAACCCAAAACAGCGTGTCGCAAACGAGGTAAATTAATATGAAATTGTAAAAATAAAGTTGTTCGACGTTTTGTTGTTACCTTTCGACCTCATGGAATTAAAGTTTCACCCCTAAGTTGTAGTTTAAGCTACAATAAACAAGAAGGAGGTCCGATGTTATCAAATGCCAGCCACTGATAGTGGCGTCGCACAAGTTTAGTTCGTTTACGTTACCTACAGGCAAAATGTTAAATAACTTTTTATCTAAATGCCAATAAAACATTTAAATGCGCTTCATATCGTCTTTATGTCTCGTAGGACCCAGACAAAAACACTTTTTTTTTGCAGGAAAGGCAAAGACATGATGACATTGTAGTCCAATGCATATCTGGTGCACTTAATTTCCTAGTATTGTCCTTTACGCTACGAAGGTTCTCGTCACGTACGCGGCCTCAAAGGAAGAACTTGCGACATTAATGGCGTTACACTGTAAACAGACCATGGGGTAACTTATTTTAAGAAATGATTCCTTTGATGTGATGAAGGAGCTGGAAGGAAATTGCCCGACAGCTCTTATTGTCGTATCACGCTACCGTCACGTAAAGGACAAAGGAGTTTGTGTACTTTCACTATCATGCGACGAAAGGCCAAACAGGGTCAGATAACAGAGTCAATTATCTTGTGTCAACACACTGAGTTACCGTACCATTTGATAACATCAAACCCAGCGCATTTCAATTCTTTTTGCATCACCCATCGTTGTAGTAACATCGAGGTTATTTCGCAAGATCTATACACATTAGTCCTGTCACGTTGTACGCTCCATAACTCAGGTATAAAACTGAAGGTATTATTGCTTTCTGTCAGTAACATGTGTACAAACGGCATCTCGTTGCCTTGGTATGTTTTGCACGATTCACAGCACAGTACATAGCTTCAAAGCACGTGCTTTTGTAAAGTAACGTAAACGAACGATTAAGTAGCGTAAAAGACGCGAGTAGCTATAAGGAAAAAAATGGAGGATTTGACATAATTTCAAGTCGTAAAGCATATTAAACACGTATTCCTTCATATCCTCCAATGTTTCTAATGAGTATTGTACAATTGATTCTAATTTAATCTTTTTTTCAATGAATACCCCAAAGGTATTATGGCCAAATCACGAGCAGAAATTTCGCGTGCATACCGGGAGAGGAAAAAAGCTAAGGATAAAGACTTCGCAAAAAAAGAATCCAGGCGTGTTCTGAAATACTACACTCCATCATCGGAGCTCGATAGAGAAGCTTTAGAGAAAAGGAGGGAAAGAAGCCGAGAAAACAAGCGCAAAAATAGAGCGATAAGGAATTCAAGGAAAGATGTTGATGGACCAACATTGAAGGTAAAAATAACTGGAAATTCCTCAGTCAATCGTCGGAAAATGAAGGAAAAAAGTCAAAAGATCAAAAGTCTCGAGGAAAGAATAAAGACTTTGGAAAGAGCGAACAAGAAAATCGCAAAAAGAAACGAAAGGTTATTAAAGAAAATGAAGCCACCCAAAGAAATCCCTTTACCAGAAATGACCCCTCGCTCACGCACCAATGCCCAAATCGAGCAATCAGGCACAAAGCAAGTGCCGAACTGTTTGAAGAAACGTCTTTTATTCGGCAATATCGTTATTGACGAAATAAAAGATTCACTGAAGAAAAACCGCTCTACCGCTGGAGCAAGGACAATACGAAACGTAATAAGCGGCAAGGTGGTGAAAAAGTATCGAGTTTTTCGCCAGCTTAGCAACGAAGTCGGCGTTTCCCGAACGTTTCTTCGAGCAGCGCAGACCAAAAACGTGGCTTGTACGAAAAGAAGAGTCGCCTTCTAGAGCTTCGAGAGAGAATCAGGAAAAATGTGGTTAAGTTCTTGGAACGGGATGACAATAGCCGAATGATGCCCGGAAAGAATGATGCCAAAAAATGCGGCACAGAGAGAGTCCAGAAACGCATTTTGAGTGATTACCTTTACAATTTACGCCTAAAGTACCTCGCGGAATATCCAGACGAGCACATCTCTCAGGCGGTGTTTTACAAGATGAGACCCTCCTACATGATGCTGGCAAGTTTTGCTTCACGCGACACATGCCTATGTCAACAGCATCAGAACATGGCGCTGCTTGTACGCTCCATGAAGAACATAAAGATCACCACGACTGCAAATCCGGATACGTTCATCAAGGAGAACGATGATGAAATGGTGCTGAAAATTCTAGACAAGATAGAGGATAATGCTAACGTTACGTTTGAGCAATGGAAAGAGTGCAAGAGGAGGATGGGAAGAAAAGGATGAAACTACTGAGTTTTCAGGCCTCAAAGAAAGACTTTTCAGACAAGGTCAGAAAGTCTATCGCGACATTTCGCGAACACGTGCGGCGTCATCACGAGCAATACCGCCACCTGAGATGCCTGAAGAACAACCTCCCAGCTGGCCATATTGTAGCTCAAATGGACTTTGCAGAAAATTACAACTGCCAGTCTTGTGAGGAAGTGCAAAGTGCGCACTGGAACGGTCCAACTATGGTTTCTTTGCACCCAATAGTTGTTTACTACAAGGTCGAGAATGAACAAGGCGAACTCAAACACAAAAGCTTTGTGTTTGTTTCAGACGAGCTGCAACATGACGCCTCTGCAGTATATGCAATTATGAAGGCCCTTCACAAGCAGTTAAAAGAGTTTTTGCCAAACCTTACTCATGTGCATTACTGGACCGACAGCCCTACTTCCCAATACCGAAATAAAACCATCTTCTCTGTTGTTGCAAACCATACTGAAGAATTTGGAATGGCAGCAAGATGGAATTACTTCGAGGCGGGGCATGGCAAAGGTCCTTGTGATGGCGTTGGCGGGACAGCCAAGAGGATGGCCGATGAAGCCGTTCGTTCCGGCAAAGTAAAAATCGAGGACGCACAAGGCTTCTACAGCTGGGCTACTCAGTCCGAAAGCACCACTAGTGTGAAATATGTTTTTTATACTAAAGATGACGTAAAGGGTGCCGTTGCAGCTCTGGAAAAGTATAGCTCTACGCAGACAGTCCCGGGCACGATGAGTGTACACGCTGTTAGCGCTATAGCACCACACACAGTGATAACCCGGACGACTTCCTGCTACTGTCCTTCTTGTCTCCTGGACCCCAACCAAAGCGGGTGTGAGTGGAAGGCGGCAATGCTGAGGCAACCAAGCACGTCAAGTGTCCAGCATGAGCTCGCCGTTAAGGTAGATGATTATGTTGCTGCTGCCTATGATGAAGACTGGTATGTCGGGAAAGTAGAGGACGTGGACAAGGAAGACGGCGAGGTGCTGGTGACCTTCATGACAAGGGCTGGAAAACACCCAAAGTACAACTTTCGATGGCCTGCCAAAGAGGATGTTCTTTGGCTTCCGAGAGCATCTCTGATCTGTGTCATAGAGCCACCAACTCAAAACAGCAAGACCCGTAAGACGTACAGTCTGACCTCTGCCACAGTTGATCTCATCGAGAGGAGATTCCGTCTTCCTTGAGAGGAGTCGTTTACGTTACCATTTACGAGTTAAAATGGCAAAATAAAGTCCAAAAAGACTTTGGGCGTTTAAGAAATGGCTCACTGACAAGGAAATTAAAACATCTCAGCAAACAATAGTAACTTTGAAGGCATTATAAACTTTCATGCCTTTTTGAATTTGATAGTCGTTTACGTTACGAAAAACTATAAATGTACTTAAATCCATTTATAAATTCATATAGTTTGATTCTCGGTACATAAAACATGGTAGGCATAGTTTTCAACACTAATTTGAGTTTCAATGTCATGTAAAATTGTCTGGTGACAACGAATATCGTTTACGTTACACAGGAGTCGTTTACGTTACCTAGATAAAAGTCATTTTTCTGTTTCTCGGTTATGATAGAACGAAAGCACCCGACCTACATTTGAAAAAGTAATACTTATAGATGAAAACTAGTGAGCAATGATCGTTGAATGTGCTCTGAATTGAGAGAAGGAAGAAAACAAGAAAGGACAATTATTTTTTCCCTAAAATTGGCGACTTATTGTAAATTGTTTTTGTAAATTTCTGGTTTTGATTTTCATAGACGAGGCTATTTTTGATTTCATATCATAGTTTGAACATACACCGCCATGAAGTACAATGAAACACATTGTAACTGGAGTCATAGCACTCATTCTGGACAAACATCTTTACACCTGGAGCTCGAAAATTATCCCATTTTATTTAGAAGAACGGATGAAAGCAAACAGCTGTAAATGTTTAGGTTTTAAAGATATGGAGAAACTGTTTTGAACAATGCATTTTGAAATGTTGCGCATTTAAATAAAATACTCAACGATAAGGTACGCTGTGTTTCATTTTTCAACTTTTTTTGGTCCAATTGTCTACGTTAACTAAGAATGAGTGATAAACTCACCGTTTTTCTCCCTCTGTTTCTTGGTTATCTGCCCTACCAGAGGTACCAGGCTCATAAGAATCGATATCCATATCACTGACATCCATTTCTTCTACCTTACAGAGCTTTGTTCCCGAAATGTAGCTTGTATTTTTCAGTGACTGATTTCGCGCGGGTTTTCTCTGAGCGAGGTGAGAGATCACAAAATGCAAATGAGCACTTCTCCCTCAATGCGCATGCTCAGAGCATATGCTAATGAATTAACGGTCGCTCCTACTGCGCATGCTGAACTAGTGACATAGCGCCTTTAAGCTTCACCCGATAGTTCGTGTCCTTGGTCGCGTGAAGACAAGCTGCACTACCAGCCTTCCATGCACTGACTGGGGTAGAAAATACAGGATCGTTTGCTATCAAGGGAAAGCATTCAACGGAGCAAGTGAAGAGGTGCTCACCACAATATAATGTCTTGGAACGAGTGTCCATCCGTGTGAGCAGACAGAGCTCGCAGTCGAGAAGCTTGTCTGTCAGTTTTTCTTGCCACGTACAGCAATCACTCGTGTCAAGGAACTCAGGTAGGGCTTTTGGGGAAAAATCAAGCAAGGTCTGAACGACTCCTGCTCACACCGGCTGCCGTGAAGCAGACCATCCTTTGCTCCCATTATCAGTTGTTGGTAAGGAACAACAGAGCTTCCATCACCAATGACTATGGATGGAAGTGGCAAGATGCTAACAAGATTTGAGTCCCTGTTATGACAACATTACCACAGGCACCTGATGCCATTATCCATCTAGTCAAGTGCAAGTGTGTGAAGGACCGATGTGTCTGTTTGAGCTGCACCGATCTTTGCAGTTGGTCTGATGGTGGGGAAGAATGTGCGAACATGACACGAGATGATAGACGTGCTGTACGCTTTCAGATATCGATAATCATGATGAACACACCCAATGTTTGGTAACAGTGGTAATTATTTTTAAGCACTAGAGAGTAGCTTGCTAAAAGCCGAGAGAAATTTAGAAAAGGCCAACAAAATAAACTACGGTTTTAAAAAGATGGTGAAAATGAGGAGAAACAGGCCTTGGAGTTTTCAGCCTTACCTAGCTAGGTGCCTTGTCCAATTTGTCATGTTTGCATGATCAGATTAACATTATGCTGCAAAGTAACAGAGCTATCAGTCTCGTCTTAATAAGCATTGTTAAGAAAGGTATACTTTTTTTGAAGTGCTATTTGAAAACTCACCTATGCGAAAAACAGTTAAAAAATATTTTTATCATTTCATAACCTGAGGATCAGGCCCTCCCTCGTTTCCCTTAAAAGTAAAAAAAGGAAAATCGAGAAGAGGGCATGATACATTTACTGTTCAGACCGCGGCCTTTTGATTGGTCAAAAAACAATGTCACACACAATGAATTGCTCTGATTGGCGAAATGCATGGCAAGGCGGGTGGCGGGTCTACTGTCATGTCAAGTCGATGGCCGTCGTCGCTTTCTTCGACTTAGATTGCGAATTCTGAGCTATATAGCTTTGCGCCTTTGGAAATATTTAGTTTACAAACATCAGGCTTTAGTCAGGTTTTGAAAAGCCTCAGATGACTTTGGGATCCAGAAATGGAAAGCAGAACAATCTGAATGCAATCTGAAGCATACTCGTAGATCGCAAGACTTTGCGCTGGCAGTTCTTCCCACTGGATTGAATCTTGTTTCGGCAGTTTTTGCTAGTACTGCTATAACGAGAAACGGTTATTTGAGCTGGTGATATGCAGCTAGTACAGTTTACATTGCGCACTTCCTGCAGTCCACACATTCAGAACCACGCACTGAAATTCCCACGCATTCAAGCAGGTTTCCCAAATAATCAACCGACCTCCATGCTTTCCTATAATAACTGGGCTGTTTGTTTAAGAAAATAGGTGTACTGATCCGGATTTTAAGTCACGTTTAAGCTATAAATCTTCTTTACAAACGAAGAAACACGCGAACTCCGCATTTGTTTTGTTTTGGTTATTTTCCCTGGTAGTACTAGAGCGAGGCAACAGTCGATGACAGCTGACATGACACTTTTTGACATGATTTGACTGAAAGGGGACACTTTTCGGAATACTAGTCACATATTTGAGTGGAGATAAGGAATTAACCTTGTCACATATTTGGAAGAAATTGGAATTTGTAAAATAATACAGCCAGCCTCGCTTTCATGCGGTGCTAGTCGCGTGACTTTAAAATAGTTCCATATGTGATTCGAGCAACAAACTCCAGATAACCCTAGTATTATAGAGCCTCGTTTTCATGCTAGCACCTAACAAGTGGCTTGTGCCTAGTGACTTGCCTTAATCACGAAATTCCCACGGGTTAACACATGCTCCCGGACTCTAGGGATCATAGTTTGTCAAATGAGCTATAGATAGGGATGGTTCTGCAATATGAGCTGTAGGTAGACAGTAATGACTTAGCCGAAATGAGGTTTCTGAGTCACCGAATTAGGTGGAAATTCAGGCGAGTGTACATTTTCGATTCATTCGTAAAATGATTTGGCAGATGTATTCAAAGCGTCATACACACCCTACATCTGACACTTTGACTATACCATGTTTCATCTTTTTTAAGTCTTGCTCTTTATTTACCTGGTTTTGTTCCATAATGGCAGTTTCCATGGCAACTGGTGTGTGAATACCAATGCCCTCCGCCGATATCGCGAGTGATTAGGACACTCATGCAGGAGGTACACCGCCATACTAAGTGCGTATGCTGCTGTCATCATTGTCTCCGAATAGACAGAGTCGTCAACTGATACATCTGGTTGATTGCGGGACTCCTCACGGGTTCCAATGGCGACGGTAGAGACTACCGAACTCTTTCCAGCTGCAAGGAGAGAATAATCCTCAGATGCCTGTATTCAACGCCGGTCCTTTTATGTTTTCTTTCATGAACGATCCTTTCATGTTTATATGCAAATAAGTACAAAAAGAGATTGTTGTTGTTGTTGTTGTATGCGGGAAATTACCCTGCTAGCAGAGGTTTTTTTTTCTGTCAGTCTTTTATGCTAGCATTAAGTTGTTCGCGTGTCTGGCATGTCGCGTAACAACCACGCGACATACCAGACACGCGAACAACTTAATGCTAGCATAAAAGACTGACAGAAAAAACCTCTGCTAGCAGGGTAGCGGGAAATCTATTACAAATTCCTTACAAACAACTTTGATACGCGAGTAACCAAAATACTGTTGGCCTAAAGGCACAAAGGCCGGGCGCATGATGTAAGTTTTGATATAAGAGGAATAGGGGTTGTCATGCGACTTCCAGATATGGGTGTCATATTCTTGGTTTTCCATAGTTCCTATGAGCATAGGAATACAAAAGTGTAGGGGTCATGTTGGTCGATTTTTCTGAACAGAATCTTCAGAAATTTGTACAAATCCGGGACTTTCCAGGTGAACTGTCAGTTAACAGAATTTGGTGCTGTGAAAAAAGTGATCTGTGTTTGCTGCTGAAATTCCATCTCTTATTGTGAGGCGCTCATTATTTAGCAAAACTTTTGCGGCCTCGATTATTGTGTTTCTCTTCCTACATATTTCGTTCGTCACCTGGCCGTGAAGATATCGCGACCTCAGGTTTATTATTGCCATATAGTGGTGCACGGAAAGGGCCCCAGTGTCCTTCTGTAGTCAAAACAGTCTTCAATGTATTTAAAAAAATGTCTTAAAACAGGAGAAACCCAAGGTTGCGATTCCATTATTAACGAAGTCCTAATAACCACGCATGCAATTCTTACGGACATAATCACTTCTTTATTCATTGGTTTCCACGAAGTATCCAAAAGTGGTCATTTGGCTACATAATTCCAATCTTCAAAAAAGGCGTAAAGACTGATCCTGGAAACTATAGAGGAATCACGCTATTATCCCATCTAGGCAAATTGTTCACCCTTCTAATGAACAAACGGCTGACAAGTTATCTAACCAACGAAGGCATATTTTACCGGAGGAACAAGCAGGATTTAGAGAAGGCTACCGTGCTAGCGATAACCTTCTAGTAATCAAAGCCCTATTGACAAATATGTCACCAATAAACCAAAGAAAACAAAAAACTTCCTTTTTACGTGTTTCATCGATTTTCAGTAAAGCTTTTGATAATATCTCAAGAACTAAGTTATATGACTGAAAAACTTGCTGCTATAGGTATAACAGGGAAATGTTTGTCAATCATTAAAGACATGTATAGTAATGACTCGGCTTGTGTAAAACAAGATAACCATCTATCAAATGAGTTTCCATGCACTAAGGGCGTCAAACAAGGGTGTATGCTGTCACCAACTCTGTTCAACATTTACATGAGCGATTTGCCAAGCATTCTAAACGAAGAACATAACCTACCTACAATAAAGGGAATAAACTAGGATGCCTTCTCTATGCAGATGACCTCATACTGTTCTCGAAAACCCAGGAAGGCCTACAAAAATAACCTAAACAGACTTCTTGAATATGACGAGCTTAACAATCTCCACATAAACCATAGTAAAAGCAAAGTGATGATATTTAACCCTAACGGCAGAAAACTTGTGAGCTACTCTTTTTTTCTAAACGACTTACAAATTGAGAATGTCACATGTTATAAATACCTTGGAATCGTCCTCAGCGCTTCAGGAGGTTTTAGCAAAGCAAAACAAGAGGTGAAGAGCTCAAAAAAAGTTGCCCTAAATCACTTTTTGCACTCTGTCGTAATGTCTATACAGCATTTAAAACAGATGTTTCATTAACTTTACACTTGTTTGACACACTAGCGAAACCAATCTTAACATATAATATTGCAGCGAGATATGGGGCTTAGACGGCAAATACAATGAACTCCGAGACCCAATAGAACAAACCCACATATTATTTTGTAAGAAATTACTCGGTGTCAGCAAGAGAGCAGTAAATAAGGCGTGTAGGGCAGAGCTAGGGCGCCCCCCTCTGATTGTTAACATTAAAGCAAATACACTTCCTTTTGGATGCGACTACTAACGCTACATGAAAGCAGACTGACAAAAATTGCATACACAGATATGTTTGAGAGTTCGGCAAATAAAATTGGGCATCACAAGTCAAATAACTACTATTCCAATGTGGCCTTGGCTACATCTGGGAGACCCTAAACCATGAACCCCCAGAAGAGGAAGCAATTAGTTACCTAAAAAAAAATATAATGAGCCAGAGACTGCAAGATATAGAGCTCCAAAATCTATATTCAAGCCTTTTCGATGACGAATCCAGGGCTCGAGGAAAAAATAAATTATTCAAAGGGGCACTGTCACGGTTGTTTCACAAAATATTATAAAAAAGGACCGGTGATCTACATAAACAACTCAGAATCCGCCTTATCCTGGAAAAAAAGTTTGAAAGCTGTTCAGCCTGATACGAAATAAAAAATGTCATTTCGCAATCCAATTCCATCCGCTCGATAGCACACGAAAATACTCAAAATTTGTACTCATCTTTTAGCTGAAAGGTTATTTAACAAACCTAGACGATTAGTTTGTTCGTTTCTTGAAAATCTGACTGTATTTAAGTTAGAGTTAATTACCGAGATTCGAGGCAATAACCCCAATACATCCCAAGGGCCGTAGGCCCGAGGGATGTATTGGGGTTATTGCCGAGAATCGAGGTAATTAACGGACTTAGTTTACAGTTGACAAGGTTTTCAGAAAACAGGGACAAATGAAATGCATTCTTCTCATTGAATTTAACAGTTTTGAAAAGGAGTACAGTTTACAATTGAAAAAGATAGCGGATTCCAATAGGAACTATTGTTAGTTATTTAGCTGCTTTCATAGAAGTGGGTTCCCCAGAGAAACTTATTGCAATTAATTTTTACCATGCACAATAAAGTTGTGATGCTGAAGAAAATGAATGACAACTTTTATTCAACTATGATTGACAAAGGTTTCCAAACACGAATTACGTCTTTTGTTTTCGTACAACAATAATAGACTAGAGACAAAAGAACTCCTTTGTAGAACGAAAATAATAGACACAAAAGCAACTACGTCCTTACTGGTTATTTTCATTTGTACCACGCCCTGACAGCTACAGCTACTACAGATCAATTTGCATAACGTTGTGTCTAGCAAAACGGATGGAACTGATTCAAGATGGAGAAACTGAAGGCAAGTTTCAGGTATTTTGCGCTCGTTGGTTGCTCTCTACGATTAGATATGCAATTAACCTGGTCATGATTTAATCTGTATTTTCAGGTTTACGTCTTAAACACACTCTATGGGCAATGAGACCAAGCAAGTAGACTGGACAAACGCTTCTCAATATGGTTCAAGTGAAGGCGTTCTCGGAAATCGTGTTTTGTGGCGTTCAACGGGATTCGCATAAAGGATATTTAGGAGCAAATATTGGTTATAGACAGACAGTCAGCATAGATGCATAAACTGAGATTATTGGATGTTTTTTTGTCGGGTAAGTGTATGGATTTGAATTCACTAGTTAAATGTTTGGGTTGATAATTGAATTAGTCATTGTGAAAGGGGCAACTGTCATGGTCTATCATGAATTTGGTCTAACTTGGGGTCATTTTTTAAGTAGCTTAAATGCAGTCAAACTCCCTACAAATCAACAAAATAATGGTCTACGTTTTTTAACTAACCTTTCAGCTGCTAGATCAATACAAATTTGGAGTATTTTCGTGTATAATCGAGCGGATGGAATTGGAACAAGTTTCTTTTTCTTTTTAAGACTAATTTGAAACAGAATATAGGTTCGGAGTTGTTTCTGTAGAACACTTGTCTTATTTAAAACATTTTGATGAAACAAGCGTGACAGTGCCCCTTGAAGTCTTGGTAAAAATGGCTTATTGTGTGGTTCCAGACATTATCCATAGGAAGGATAATAGGAAAGGATATATTTTCCATACAAATACTGTATTTGTCTTCGGGAATTCCAGAGAGGTGGGGGGTCACTTTTCAACACTCTTCCGGGGGGGATATTTTCTGGAACCACACATTATTGATTTACAGGTAAGTAAATGGCTTATTATGGATTCATAGGTAAATAACTAGATATTTACCTATGAATCCATAATAAGCCATTTATTTACCTAGAAATTCAATTCAATTCTATTGATCAACCCCAACCTTTCCCTGGAGAATTCAAATCCCTCCCCGACTTTTAGTTTGTTGAGAGCCATTATCCGAGTTAATTCCCTACGAATAACAATGGAAACCGCGTCAACTGTAAACTGAGCTACCTTACTAACCCTAAAATCGTATAAAATGGTGACAGTGCCCCTTAGAGTACAAATTTGAAGAGTACCTATCAGATATAAAAAACACAGATCACCGGGGGGCCTTAACGAAACTCAGAATTAGCGATCATATTCTTCAGATCGAAAGAGGGCGTTACAGCAAACCCTGTTGCAATGTCATGGAAGACGAGAGACATTTCTAATTGATTGCATAATTTACGAAGAAAAAAGGACGTTATTATTTAATGAAATTGGGCATCAAAACATTTTAAAATTGATAAATCCTCGCCACAAGGAGAAAATCGGAAAATATATACACGATTGCTACGAATTGAGAAAATAACTTTTTTTCAGGGTTCCACCACCCATGTACACTGTGCTCGGTGCCTGAATAAACTTGTCTTGTAGTCTTTCTTACCTTCAATAAGTAGTCTGTTTACGCGGTACCCCATGTTTGCAAGATCAAAATCACATACAATCAGGCAGTCGAACTTTGGAGCGTTTGCAGTGCCATTTGGAAAAAGAACATCTAAAGCTTTAGTTTCACTCTCGTCTTTATAGACTTCAAAAGGCACTCCCTCCTTTATGATTTCCGATTCCAGTGCAGCTTGAATAGCCTCGTTAAGTAATCCAACAGAGTCACCTCCCATCACAACAGTCACCCTCTTCCCCAATGCCTGGGACGTTTTGATCAACATTATCACTCCTGTTACGTTAACCGTACCACTGGTTACTATAGCAACAGAATTGGCATGTGACACCCTTAACGCCGCCCTTACTAGTTTATCGATATCTGGCGCTTCACAAGACGCATGAGAGAATTCCAGACGTTGTTTTATGCTTTGTAGAGTATCGTTTCCAACTACTGAAGCGAAGAATGGATTCTCGTCCAGGGTGATGAGGCGTAGGTCATCCACTCGGTTAGTGAACTCTTCCAGCGTTCTGTCTGTCACAAACATACTGCCCGGTGCGTGGGAAAAACAAATGGCAGGCTCTGTAGAGCAAGAATAGTTTGATTTGCTTCACAAAATATGTTTCATATTTCACTTTATTAATTAGAGCCGCTTGAAGTATAAGAGAACTAATTAGTTCATGAGAAATGATGGATACCAGGCTATCTCCAACAGGAGCCCCCCCCCCCCAAAGGCCAGCGATGCGACAACGAATCACGCATCATGGATATATGTAAATGGTCAGGCATGCCTGTGGTTCCTGTTAACCGCGAGGCACTAAGTACAGAAATGGTAGTAAGGAATTAACCTTATGTGTTAGCTAAAGTGGTAATAAAATTTCACGTGTGCTTCTGTTAGTAGCCCTAGTATACAGAGAAAGAGAAAAAACATCTGACCTCGAGAGGGATTCCAACCCACGACCTGAGGACTTGAACAAGGATATTTGGGCAAACTATCCCACGATAGTTCCTTCCACGGAACAATCCATTTGTTTAAAGGCCCTGTTCCGATGGGTGTGACAACGTTACGATTTTTTTGTTGTTTTGGTCAAATACGTTAAGAAACTTTCGAATTGACACTAGTAGTTTATTTTACCGATCACTTAAATCAGTTTTAGACCAAATAAAAAGGTGTATAGAAATTCCACGAGATTTAAATGGATGAAGTTCACTACTTTTTCCATTTCCCCATTAGCACAGACTTTTATGAGCTTCAAACTATATTTCACGCCCATCGAACACAGGGTTTTTATCGGCCCACTATACAAAATATATGAAAAGAATATGAACATTCTATTAGCGGGAAAATCTAAGGCAGACAGTTTGATGTCTGATGGATGGCACAAAGCCAAAAAAAAAAAAAAAGAATGGCACAAAGCATGCTGGCACTTTCTTACTTGCTTCTCTGATAGCCAGTGATGACGTCACACCACAGGCCCAAAACACAGGGACATCATCACTTCCAAGTGGGGATGCTGGATCGCCAAAAACATGGCCACCAAGGTCCCTAATTCCAATCATCGCGGGGTTCCCTATATGAATTGGCCCTCCATGGGCCGCATCATAGGCCATTGTCATGGCAACTGTCTTCTCTAGAAGTTTTCTAGGTATAGGTCGCATTGAGACAACCATTTGAGGACAAATCAGTTTCCCAGCCGGTTTGCATTCTAGGTTAGTTTTATACATGGGGACGGCTTTGTTCTCTATCAGATTTTGTACAGGGATACCAGCGTCCATCATGGCATAGTCAAAGGATATGTACAACCAATGTAGAATGTGACCATCTCATCCCAGGGATACACGGACAGGTCCCAGGCCGTCTCAATTTGCTGATCCCCGAGTTCATTGCATCTGGTAATTTTGTAGCTTGTCAAGTCCGTCCTTAGAGGTAAAGAACAAATAGGCATAAGTAGTTGAATAAGTATTAAAAAATTCAGAACAATAGCAACACATGCCATCTTATGAAAAAATCTAGGCAAGGTAAGCCAAGTACATTCCAACCAATCTGTGAGACCGTCCCAAAGACGTCCTGAGTACATTCCAAATGTTCCAAAGGAAATTGGCATACATGTATGGTATCTCCTTGGCAACGCCAACAAAATGTACTCATTTTAAAATAAACACTTCCCCAACAAGTCTGTTAGAAATTATTGACAAGCGATATTGAAAATTTAATTTTTTGAAAATGACTGAGAATCTGAAAGCTATCATTCTGTCATCTAGGCAAGGAAAAGAAGCCAGGTTATGCGAAGAAATCAGAATTGCATCCTAAAATCGGGGTATCATTGTAAACAAACTCGATATAAGGATTTTAAAGGTGAGGTATTGTTGCCAGGACTCCAAAAAGTCATCGTAAAATCGGGTATCGTTAAATCGAGGAACGTAAAATAGAGGTTCCACTGTAGTTTAAATGTGTTATTTTGATGTTTGCTGGATTTCCGGACCAGTCTCCCAGATATCAAGCTTTTATAACTATTAACTTCTTAAGGTTACTGAGAACCTAGCGGGCTATGGCAAAAAGAAATCATTTTTTCACAAATATAATTTTTTTAAAGGTTTTATTAAAAATGTGGGTGTGACACTTTCAAGAGCTACCACTGCAGAACTGCTTGACCTTGACTCCCAAGTACAGTAACACATTATTTTAATCCTTAAAGGTGTTTCTCAAAAACCGTGTCTGCGTTTTTTTAAATTTTGCTTAGTTCAAAAGTTATGGAACTTTTGAAATTCCAAGGTCAAATTTTATAGAATTTTCACTTTCTAAAAATTTAAAAAATTCATAACTAAACAAAATTTAAAAAACTGCAGACAAGGTTTTTGAGAAACACCTTTAAGGATTAAAACAATGTGTTTCTTGGGAATCAAGGTCAAGCAGTTCTGCATCGATAGCTCTTGAAAATGTCACACTCAAATTTTTTATAAAACCTTCAAAAAAATTATATTTCTTAAAAAGTTATTTCTTTTTGTCATAGCCCACTAGTCCATTCTATAAGCTTTCCAACAATATATAGGTTGACATGTTTTGGTTAAACTAAGGACGAGTATGATTTTTTTTCCGAGGACGTGCGCAAAGGTTCTCAGTGACCTTAAATGATGTGTAAAAATACATATTTTATTATATCTAACTGCTTTTTTTATTTAATGTTATAAATTAGATTTTATAAACTAGAGTAGTAAATTATCATTAATGTATATTATATTTTTATTTTTATTAACATTATTGTTAACTCCAACTCAATGATGATCAAACAATCATGGGGTCAACAACTAAACAGCATGGTTCAAAGGTCATTTTCTGGTTTGTTATTCTTGCCTTTCAGATGGCTGTCATGAGTAATTCACAATTACTTTGTAATACTCCTATAGGTTTTGTTTAGAATCGTATGATATCTCTTTTTTGTAGAAAGTGAAGATGAGATATCATATGATTCAAGTACGGTATATTCAAAGTCTTCAGTTGATAGATTCTGCCAAAAAATAGCACTCAAAAGCTGATATCGCCCTCATCACTTCTGCATGACTCGTGCAATATCGCTTTTTTGTATTTTCTTAGCGGAATCTAGCCGCCTGAAGCTTTGAATAATCCTATAGAATTAGTGTAATTACTTTGCGATTGGTATCACTCGATCATATGAAAACACCAGCAAACTGCTGTAGTAGTGCCTGCATGCAGGTTAGGTCAGGACTACAGATAAAATCAACACTAGTTTGTCTTTAGAGGAACTGATTATACTTTTACCCTTTTTCAAAGTTTACAAAATTGGAAGGAGCGAATGACTGCCCTGGAGCAATAATGGCTTGTTTCACATTTTATTCACAAGTTAAGTAAGAGTTAAATACCGAGGGCTGAGGCAATATGGCATATAAATACCGAGGGCCGTAGGCCCGAGGTATTTATATGCCATATTGCCGAAGACCGAGGTATTTAACTGACTTATTACATGATCTAAGGTGATTTTACTATCGGGTGGAGCGCATTAACAATTAAAAAATCGAAAATACTTCGTCAAATAAGCGATTTTTAACCATATAAATCAACCAGGGATCTTTATTTTTTCCAGTAGAGGGATATCCCCTGAGGTTTAAGTCGTATTGGAACAAAAGGATGAAAAATGTTTTGAAAGCTATTGTCGTCAGTGTTGGCTGGGAAATCTGTGATGCCTTGAATGTCTTTTTTCTTTTCAACTTCTCATAATAACGTGTATTTTGCGTGGCAATTTCACTGCAGAGAAGGTGCCTTTCACAATAGATTTGTTTGCATTCTAAAGCCCCCGTTTCATTAAATTAAAGAATATATCCCTAGAGTGGTTGGTGATTGGAAGACTACAAACATAAGTGTTTGGCTATTGTTCCTTTAGCTTTCATGCATTCATTTTTAAACGACCAATGGAAGTACTTCTTTTTGTACCAAACAACAAAAGAAATCAAAACACCTGTTTTTTCGCGATTTTAGGTCGTCATTTTGTAGGAGTCAGTGCTTGAGTGCTGAACTAGTAGTTCTAAGTTGGCGACTGAGAACGAGTTTCGGAGGAAAAAACAACGCTTGAGGTCTCAAGACTAAAAGAGTGCATTATGCGCGCGAAGAACTCGGCACTCACTGTGTGGTTTTAAGCTGTTCAAGAGATAATACATTTCAAAGTGTCCTGTAGTTGGCGATTGAGAACGACATGGTAAGTTTAACTAAAGTTCTTATTTATAGTAATTCGTTTTATTATAACAGTTGAAATGGACCGGTCTCGTGAATTTAAATTGCATGACTAACTTGAACGTATTAGACCTGTGTGCCGTTGATGCTGCGACGTACGAGGTCCATCCTAAATTTGACAAACTGGTAAAATGTATTTACGAATGAAATTTAAAATGTGTTGTGCAAATGTATTCTTATGAGCTCAATGTTCTAATTATTTTTATTTCTATTTCTTTCACAGTTTGTTTGAGCGTGAAGCAGAAATGGAACCGGCTAGCAAGGTTACCTATAACATCTACTTATTACTTATTCCATATTAATTATAGTTAAATTTAGTAGAAAAGTAGAAAGAATCGCCATTTTGCAATTTAGAGACACACTATTCAGTTAAAGCTAGTAATTACATTTTTTTGTTCAAATATATATTTATTTCAATTTAACCTAGCAAACAACTTTGTAGTATTTATCATTTAGCTGTAAATGTGTTTCAGCATCCGAAGGTGGGGCTTTATTTGTCTAATTAGTCATAATTGCTCCTCATTATAAATGCGCCGGGTCATTTATGAGAATCAATTGTTCCATAAAGACCCGCGCATTTATAATGCGGGTCATTTATGACTAATTATTCAATAATAGCCCCAATCTTCCCTGCTGAAACTTCAAGCCCTCCCCGTTCTTTAAGAATGTAATTAATTCATAGGGATTTAAGTAAAATAAAGGGTCTTGAATAACAATAGAAAAGGTGTCAATCATGTAATAAAAAAGGATAAAGCCTCCTTAAAGGGTGCTGGCTCACCCTGCCCATAATTTGCATTGCTTAAATAGAATAGGAAATCAATAATAAATCAATTTCTGCAATGCAAGATTTATTCTACTGACTCA
Organism: Scolanthus callimorphus; assembly: GCA_033964015.1. Lineage (NCBI taxonomy): Eukaryota > Metazoa > Cnidaria > Anthozoa > Actiniaria > Edwardsiidae > Scolanthus > Scolanthus callimorphus. The sequence continues at coordinate 9,383,187 of CM066915.1, forward strand.
AATAATCTCTGCCATGCTAGAGAATCAGCTTGAGATCAGCGTATCGGCACAGTGTGGTGATGGGGATAGCTTGTACATTATTTTGAGGTATTTGGTTTAAGCCACAAAATGTCTCTGAAAAAAAATAACCCCCTGTTTTGAGTGAGGGTGCCAGAATTGCCCCCCTGTAATCCATATCTTCCAAATTTTTACCTATATTCCACTGTCCCCTTGGGCCTAGTAAATGACTGGTCCCTTTGCATGATGCAATTATATTTATGTTCACCTTTTCATGGGGAGAGGTTATGATCATGTAGTTTGTTGACTTTGCAAAATTGATTGAGATTTTATTCAAAGTACAATATTGTATCACTTTAAGGCTGATTTACATGCGCTTTTTTTCGGGGTCGATTTTGTTTACCTTCATTCGATGTCGGCCTGACTCCTAAAATTCTGATGTGATCCAACAAAAAGTACAATTTTGTATCACTTAAAGGCTGATTTACATGCACCAATTTGTCGGGGCCGTTTTTGTTTACGTTCATTTGGTGTCGACCCGACTTCTAAAAATCTGATGCAATTCAACAGATTTTTGTCTGCCCCGATTTTTCATTTTACAGATCAAAGCAAAGGCTCAACAAATCGCAGCGTGTAAATGGCCATTTCTTCGTTTAGAAAATATTAAGACCCAAGCCCCCCTCCCTCCCCTGTGACATTCCCTAACTAGGAGACTCCTCGTATCATGCCCCCTTGGTATGATATTAAGCAATTATTGGACGAGGTTTTCGTGATTTCCAGAATAAACAATGTCGAGACATGTGGAATCAGGCGAGCCGTAAGGCCGAGCCTGATTCCACTTGGCGAGATATTGTTTATTCTGGAAATCACAAAAACCGAATTCAATAATTGTTTTATTATACATTGATTCAGTGAAAATACTTTTTTTCTGTCAAGCAATTTCTTTTACACAAGCGCCTTGTTAAATAGGGGAAACATTCAAGGGCTGTAGTCCCATGAAACATTGCGGGCATAGGATCAAGAATCAGCTAGCTGATTCTTCAAGAATCAGCATGCTGATTCTTGGAGACCCTTAAAGTGCGTGATTCCCAAAGTAAATCGCGCGCTTTTAGCCAATCAGAATCGAGATAGTGAGTTCAATGTATAATAATAGCACTGAAGAGTTAGCACTTGATAAAAGAAAGATTGAGAAATGTGTATGGAATATCTTACCTAATATCCGATTGAGCCGCTAAAGGAGGAGCAGATTTGTCACCTGTCTTGCTACGGTAGAGAAGTGGGCAGGCCGCATGGTTCAGTTTACAAAACAGTTCGAAGTCGTCTGCCAAATATTCTGGATGATTGCTATATTAGCTTGCATGTAACCTTTGCATGAGCCAGCTACGCATTCACCTCTCAGTGCAGGATTGGAGCGAAATTCTTTTCTAGCTTGCTGGGGCGTCCATGATTGTTTGGCGAGGTTGTTTATATGGCCAAGAGTCGGTCGAGATACGTTGATGAGACGAGCTTTTGCTTCCATACTATTCCTTGCAGCCATCAAAGGTCTTGACAAAGAAGAACATGCAATCTTCGTCAAACTTAGCATGTTCTACGCCAGAAGAAGAAAAAAAACGCTTTTTCCCCCCTGGTCTTGGTCTTCTGTATGGGCTACCTGTGGCTAGTGACGAACGAGAATAAGAAACTAGTTCCCAAACCACAGGCGTCCCTAACCAGAACACCAGATGTGTTGTGCTCTCGTTTGTAGAATATGCAGTAAACTTTGTTTGAGTGATTATTTTCGTGTTTTGGCGGTATTTGAGGAACCTTCTAATCAACCACTTACCCAGAGAGACAAGAAGAGAGACATGGCAGGCTGTCGATTGGGTACCCTGTGCTGTCACGAGAACTCCACGAGTACCACGCACGAGACTTTTGGCACGAGACCCGCATACATAGCATACATGTTTATTTCAGTGTTCAGTGTGCACGATATATTTCACGAAGTACATGAGCAGAACGGTGCTTTGGGCTGGCTCGAAGGTTGCCAACAAAGCCGCAAATATAAGAGCTTGTCTGATAAAAAACAGCTATTATTTTGGTTTGCAGTCTAAAATGCTCTCCTCGGCAGAAACCGGGCCACAAACATGGAGTCCCGAGGAAGCCAGACACAAATTCAGAGCAGACTCACCGGAAATCTCGAAATTCGAAAACTCATCAGGATGTGTATGCAATTGTGCAAGCCAACGTTGCAGTGATACCATCCTGTTTGGCCGACGATTTTGCGGAATTCTGTCGGCTTAACCAAGCGCCTTGCCCTGTACTTTATCGTAGTAAGATCGGGGAAATCGGAGCACCGCCGTTAGCTAAAGATTCTGATATCAGGTTAGCGAATATTTTGAATACATTAACTTTACTCAAGCTGTCAGTAACTCGTACTAATAAAAAAACAAATGATAAACAAACTTGTTCCCAACTGGCCATGAGTTGGGGAACAACAAGTTTGTTTATCATTGTTGCTAATGACTGGGAAGCAAAGTTCACACTGTCTGTTGTACATAGCCTGCGGTGCATCATGGAAAACCATTTGGCTGCAGGGTGATAAGTACCTATTGCTATTTTTCCTAAAAACAAGTGACTGTCCATGATCCTGTTAGTGACTGTCCATGATCCTGTTTTAAAATACCTTTTTGCTCCCATGACGCATTGTGCCTACAGATAGTTGTGATGGGTCATCATCATCATCAGGTCGAGTCTCATCGGGGACAGATGGTGGCAATGCCACAACGGCCTATCTAACATTAGCGTCCGTAGCTCGCTAGCAGACTGCAGGCTAGTGTCACGCTTAAGGCTGTCTATGTAGGTCGACCATTGACCACCCCAGGAAGATATGAAAAATATAGGGTCAATACGCGGTAGGAAAATATTTTCCTCCTGTGATTTCTACAGTTTTCTTCAAGTCAAGTATTATTTTTTAAATCATCGTTTTATCATCATGTTGTCTTTCAGGACTGACATTTTAAAGTACATTGTCACACATCATGATGGAAAACAAGAAACAAACAGCACAGTTGACAATCTAATGAGCTTCCCATTTGATGATATGGTGACATTTTACCTGGGATGTAGTTTCTCTTTTGAAGATGCCATGTTAAAAGCTGGAATCCCAATACAGAATGTCATGGAGAACAAAAATGTGTCCATGTTTGAAACTAAAATTGAATGCCTGCCTTCTGGAAAATTCACATGCCCTCAGATGGTTGTTTCCATGCGACCAATCAAGAGACACTTGATAGAGAAGGCAGTAACTGTGACAGCACCCTACGAGTCCGTGCATGGAGCACCAATACATATAGGAGACCCTGACTTGATAGGTATCTCTGATCTTGCCAAAGCTGATATGGGAGGCAATTCCCACTTTGGTGATGAAGATGTTCCCGTCTTCTGGGCTTGTGGAGTCACATCAAGTTTAGCAATTCGATCTGCAAGTAAGTCCAAGCATCCCTGGGACAAGTTTTATCTACATACACTATTATCAAAACTGTATGTTAGTTTTATGTTCCCTTGACTGAAAGTGCATACCGTATGTTTCTATTTTCACATAATAGTGGAGCATTTTGTGCAGCACTAGCAAAGCCCCATGCATAAAGAAAAGTTGTATTATAACCATCAAGTCACTTTTGGATGGTTTGAGACATTTTGGAACATAATCAGTGACATCATATCACAAAGGGTGTAAGCTATATGGGTACCTTAAAATTTCAAAAGTCTAAGTAAAATATTATTGTAAAACCTTAGAATATTGGCATTTTTTTTGCATGTCTCTGAGTCTTGTTTTTCCTGGAATTTTGGCCATCTCAGAGTCTTGGATTTTTTCTACTGCAGTCTTTGAGTCTCTGATTTTATATTTTTATTTTGACTTGAAGCAAAGCATGATACCGTCAGATGAAACCACTGGACAACACATGATTACTATGTGTGAGTCTAACCAGCGACCTTAAACCTCAATCCTCAAACTCGGATTTTGAAATTTGTCAAGTCTTGGATTGACCCATCACTACCCCTATCACAGCATGACTTTGACATTAGATATGTAGCTATCAACATAAAGACAATTTTTGTCAAGTTTGGTCGGTATTGGAGCTTTCTTTATTTAAATATAACGATTTCTTCTTTTTCTTTCCTGAAATAAAACCTATAGAGGTCATTCTGTGTGTTTGTCCATCTGCCCATAACACAGGCATCCCAAATTTCGGTGGGAATATAGTCACACGTGTACCTGTTTAAAAAAATCCTTTCTCTAAGAGGACCAAACTTGGGTTACTTATCAATGGGAGGGGGTGCTGTGAAATGGGCACTTGGTATAACGTTATCGTTCCCTTACAAAACAGAAATATTTTGCATATATTCTTCATATATTCTGTTATATGTCACATATATGCTACATATATTTTGCTACTGACATATATTCCACATACATTGGGCCACATATATGAAGCATATATGCAAAAGGTAGGGCAAGATTTATAATGGGGGCATATATATGTCACTTATAGAAAACATATATGTCAGATGTAGGCAGATTTCTATAAGCATAAACAAGTTTTAAAATTTCACATACGTGAACTGATGATTATGTGAAAATACTAATGCGTTTTTCAAGAAAAAGAAAAATGAACAAACTTCTCAAATTCTTCTCAAATTATTTCTTAAAACTACTTCTATTTGATAAGGTAACATTTCATTCTGGCGTATTGTCTGATATAATCGCACACATTTGTCGATTTATAAAAAAAAAACACGAAATTGCAAGCGCCGGTTTTAACCCCTAAGAAGCTGTACGGCGGTCAATGGCACCAGTGTGGACAGATGATTATATTGTGATGATTATTTCTCGAAACCATTTCTTTTTCATGCCGTTATTTAAAAATAATTTTCATTTTGTGACTTTTAAAAAAATAGAATCTACAAGAATCCTGCGCCGCGTTGCAATAAACTAATAACAAACTAAAATACATGATAAGAGTGATATGCTCGAGCGGAACCTGGGCCGACTCCATCTCGCATCTGATTGGCTCCATAAAAGGCGCATTCAATTAAATTCGTTAACGCTCATGGCTCTTATTTCGTTTAAAACGTTATACACGGAATCATGGTTGTTGGAGCTCTCTTGATACGGCATTATTTCTGGCAAATTTGATGCCCTGAAACACTCAGTTGATCATCGTCCTAGTACATAATTGTTTTCTGGCGTTTTCTTGAGGGTACTACCGATGAAAAGCAAGGTATCACTTCTTGTTGAGGTGAGTAACAGCGCGGGGCTATTTGTAACGTGTCTTGTTGTGCCGGGATAAACTACCACTAGAAGTTGCACTGTGGCCGTAATATTGCAAGAAAAAACATAGTCTTTAAAATGCAGTTCGTTTACATGTAAGGCTGTTTAATTCACCTCATTTCAGGCATTGTATTGATCGTATCCCTTCCTGCACGATCTGCGTATATTACCGGCGGCTCTCTCGAACCGGCGGCTCTGTTACTAGTAGTCAATGAACTGAAGCAAACCATTGTTAACCTACTTTAAACCGGCTTTTGTCCAATTAAGTTTACTTCTAACATTAGTAACTAGAAAATTAGTTGCTTTTGTCGTGTTTATTGGGTATAAGAGTATACTATATTGTTGTCGATAAACTCGCTAGTGTTGTTATTTGAACTCGCGTTCCACATGAGCTTATATTACTTTCGCTCGCAAATTCGATCATTTAAATGAACTTACTTTCTTACCTTTCAACTTTGTTGAATATTCCCCTTAAAAATGGGTAGTAAGGGTTTGCCATATTCGATTGATAAAGGCTACATTTGTATGATTTCTGCTACCGCGATTTCCGCGCATCAGTTTATAATTAATGCGCGCTGTAGCTGATTTCGACACTTCACAGCTCCAAGGAAAGAAAACTGCCATATGCGTTTCGGTTTATAGAAAGTTTTAGCTGTAAACCTCTGAGAACTAATCATCAGCTCATGATACTCTATATGCCTAGAAACTAGTGTTTTATTTTATTATGTTTTATAAAGGAACGTCCTTGGAATATCACGCAACTACATGTCGCGGCTATGTTCTGGGTTTTAGTGGTGTGACAATAAACAATCGGGAACTAATTGGATTTTTTACATTACATTTTTACAAAGTGATTTTCGACAGGTTCACCTATTAAAAAGAAAACTGAAATGGCTGCGTTGCTCGGATTACTACAAAACCGTACAAAAACATGCCAAATATCCATAGCTTTTTATTCGCTCGAAAGTTATATTTTCCAAGTCAAAAGTTGCCCAATCACTGGTTGTTGTGCAGGTTTTATAAATCTTTCTTACACAGACTGCGGTGTAGTTTGTTATTTCATGTGTGACTATCTCAGCATAACTATACTTTTTAACAGCAAGTAGCGGATTCAGGGGGCAGAGGAGACGACGACCAGCAACTTTTTTAAAAGTGTCGCGTTAATTCAACATTTTTGGCTTTCAGCTCGTAAAAACGTGTATAAAAGTGAAAATTACAAACAATAAATACATTTAATAATTTTAATGATACAGATAAAAAGTAGTTAAATGGTATCGCCCTTGCTCTTCAATAATTTCCTTGGCTTCTGTAGTGTAATTTCTATTCTAAACATGTTTAAAAGCTTTATTTTATATTTTCCTTGAATGAGGGGTTTAGAGTATAACTCTGATGCTCAATATATACGCAAATCACGTTGCTTAAGGGAAGAGCATGCAGTTCCGATTGACCCTCGAAGCTTACCAAGAAGACACAGGGAATTGATTTAGTAGAAATATATAAAACATGCTCCCTAAATAAGCGTAACGAACTCGTGTCAGCATGTCGGCACAGGGCAAAGGCGCTACAGTGCAACGGCAAACAAACAAAAGTGTTTAAATACTGCGAGAGGATACGAATAAAACACTCCTGACGAGTGAGGTTCCCAGAACCTTACGAAACAGGCCTGTCGAACCACCCAGCCTGTATGTTTTGATTTTCCCTAACCGCTTGTACTAAGCTCTGCCACCGGTATCGAGCACTTTTGTTGAAGTGACTGCGAAAAAAAAATATATAAATATAAAACATATATTCCAAGTATATGTGCCATATACACAATATGTGAAATATATTTAACCTATGTGCCAAAATTGGGCCAAATTCTGATATGTGACATATCTTTTACATATATGCCACATATAAATTTCGCATATATTTGACATATATGCGGTCATATATGTGACATATCTTTTGAAATATATTTGACATATGTATGCAAAATATATTTCTGTTTTGTAAGGGTTGGTGTCATCATTTCAGGGAGTTCATGTAATCATAGTAAAACATAACTGATATCTTAGGAATGAAAGCTGGTAAGACAACCAAATTTAGACAAATAAAAGTTCTCTTGGTGACAAGGGCGGTGCACTTACATGATCTAGTTGTGTGACATCATTGATGATGTCATCATTTAAAAGCCGTGTTTAAACAAAAAATAATATCAAAGGAAAGGTGGTAAAAACAACCAAACTGTTTCAATGGAGTGGGGGAAGAGGTGACATCATTGATGACATCATCATTAGAGGGTGTTTGTTAATTTATACAAAAGAGTTCATATCTCGTGAAGGAAAGGTGGTATAGACAATGAAACATGGACACAATTGTCTTGGTGATATGGGGATGCACAGATCTAGTGATGTGATCTGAGTCATCTTTTGAGATCCTTTAGAAAAATTATGGTATGAGTTGGTTGCTATGGCAATTCTCTTGGTCCCACACCAGCCTTACCTTAAATTTCTATGGGTAAATTCTTCTAACAACCTGGCAGATAACAGCCATGCCACAGAACTGAAATTTGTCCCACTGGGACGTCAGTTACTAACATTTTATTTGGATTTTTATTGATCTGCCAATTTGATCAATTACAGGGGAAATGGTAGGGGTCTGGACACTAGCTGATTTGCATACAAACCGAAGACCTGGCAGGCCCAGGCCATAACATGCATGATCTTTAGTCTATAATTTGTATTTCAACAGAATCTCCAATCTGTTTTTCCCACTCACCTGGATGTATGTACATTTCTGACATCACTACTGGAGAGTATTTCAAGGCCTGCAAGCCGTCATATGGAAATGATCTGCCAAAAGTGGTCACAGTTCAAGACAACCCCTACTTTGCTTCAATACTGGGCACCCAAGCGCTTGACAAAATAGACAAGTTGGAGGAAATCATCCAGCATGACCCTGGCAACAGAGGAATCATCAATCTACACATACAACATGAGCTGGTCAAGGGAGCATTAAGGTTGTCCCATGCTGGCTCTGTCGCTATAGCAACAGGATTTCCACGTTTCAAAGATCAGATCCCTCCATGTGAGACAGATGGGCTGCCTGGAGTGATTTCAATGGCTAAGACATGCAAAGCCTTAGGGAAGAATGTGACATTGATTACCAGTCATTATAATTCTAACTTACTAAAAGATGCTGTGGAACATTTTAGCAGCTGTGGCATCCTTCCAAAGGGGATAGAAGTTGCGACATTTATGGTCCCTGATGGCAAATCCAAAGAGGATGCAGCCAATGAATTCTTGTTTGTGATCATACTCACAAGGATCCAAGGTTTGATGTGTTGGTAGCAATAGAAGCTGTTTGCCGAACTTCAGATGGGACATATAGAACAATGCGAGGCAAAGACCTGTCGGACATCTGCTACAAGAGCCCTATAGATGAATTATTTGTGCAAGGTATGTTCAGCATGCATACACAGCAACTCAATTGCAGGGTCTTACTGCAATTCATTGGCCTAGATCAAGAAAATGGCCTACATGTATCACTGTGAAAAATTTTATAGTGAGGCATATTCATATTCCCCCTTCCGATTTTCAAGGCTTATTTTCATAGCACATTTTAATGATTATTAATAATCAAAATTAATTAAAACTATATACAAGATGTTTATATTATATACCATTGTTTTGGTATACAATGGTGATTGTTTTTGTGCCTTGATTTTATTTGATTTTTCCAAAAGAAAATTGTGCCCCTGACCTAATGAAGCTCAACATGAATCAGCCAACATTAAATCTCATCATGTAAGACAAATCAGCCATAAAATTATTGGCTCCTCAAACATGACTACTTTTCGACAAAACGTGCACTTTTGAAAAGTAAACCTTCACGAAAAAAATCGTCACACTTCATGGATGGGCGCAAATGGTAGTACTAAAGGTCTGAACTTAGATGGTGATCAGCACAAACATGAACATTTTCTTGAATAATTTTTACAGAGTCTAAAAATTTGGTAATTATGCAAGGGGAGATAAAAAATGTTTCTCCCCAAAATGTTGAGAAGTAACTGCTGCAGAATAAAATGAAAAGAAACAGATCACCAAATGTCATTTCTGCTCTACCAAGACAATATGTGTATTGTTCTTTTTTTCATTTTTTTATCCCAATCTGTCTGCGCAAGGAACATTTCTGATTGGCTGAATTGTTCCGACCTACCCACCAATTTGTGGTGACACAGGAAACATCTTGCTAACTATGAAATTGTAGTCTCAGTTGTGTCAGGTAACGTAAAAGTAGAGTAACTTTCCTTATATAGCGCTTATCCTCAAAGCTCTAAGCGCTGTACATTTTTGGATAACTCATCCTATAGAAACCAGTTTTATAAACATAAGTATGTGTTAGTATGGCGAGTTTTGTGACACAGAGGCTGGGCAACTTCCGACCTTCCTCGTGGTTCTTTAACGTCTCTTGTTCCGCGTTAGTGTAGTGTACGTGCGAGAAGACGCGAAGGTCTAACCATTTGCAGATATTAGAGCAACGACAGCACCTTCTCCTCAATTATTTAGTTTATATTTAAATTATAACCCTGACTGTTGGTCCGGCCGGGTTTGAACTCCCAACCTCCCGCCTGCCATAAGCCCGGCGCTCTACCACTGCGCTAACCGGTCGTCGGTAACACGCAACCCATTGCATTGATTGCAGAATAAATCAGCTGCCAAACTCCACAAAGCTGACAACTAGCCCAGTAAACTGGCATTTTATGTATAACTATTTCAAAAAAAAAGTTTAAGCGGATTTAGACACACTATGGCATAAGGGTATAATGATATATTTAAGCATTAGAGCACAACTTTCTATGACTTTATCGGCGCAATAGAGCACGCGTGATGTTGGGAGAGACACGAGAACGTTGTAAAATGACGGCCGGAGGCGAGTGATTTTAAAACGTTTCGAGTGTCTCTCCCAACATCACAAAAGTGCTCTATTTAAGCAATAAAAGTACTTTCCGCGTGCTCTCTGCTTTCTTACAAACACGAGGGGGATGTTGGGAGAACTGATCAAACGGCGAGTGTCTTTCAAGTTTTATCAGTTCGACCAACATTCCCCGAGTGTTTTTAAGAAACCAGAGAGCACGCAGAATGTATTTTATTGCTTTTAGAAAATAACATACACACGCGCGACAGCGTTGCGTGACAATCGTGTTTCTCAGGTCTCTTACAAACACACTTTTTAACCAATCAGAATGCGCACATTCAAATACAACATAGGTGTTATTTTCTAATTGCCGATAAAGTCATAGAAGTTGTGCTCTAATGCTTTTATGATATAGCGGGGGAGAACCATAACTTTATCGGTGTAATAGAGCATAGATTTGGACCAATCTGAGCGTGCGTTATATCGTAATTATATTTACATTATATCGTAAATTAAATTAGAAAATAACACCTATGTTGTATTGAGAATGTGCGCATTCTGATTGGTTAAAAAGCGTGTTTGTAAGAGACCTGAGAAACACGATTGTCACGCAACGCTGTCGCGCGTGTGTTTGTTATTTTCGCCTTCGGCTCGTGTCTTTCAAGTTTTGATCAGTTCTCCCAACATCCCCCTCGTGTTTGTAAGAAAGCAGAGAGCACGCAGAAAGTACTTTTATTGCTTAATTATAAATCATACAACAACACTAGTAAAACGCGAGCTCTGATTTGCTGACAGGCGCGGCCGTGTGTTATTAGAGTACACATGCACGATTGACGTCATAGAGCGCGCATGCAAGCAAAACCGAGTTTGAAATGCGCGCACTATTTGAGCTCTTTGTTGTTGTATAAAAAAAATAGATCTCGTTTTTTGTGCGTATCTACTGTAATAGATACACAGAAGACCTCACAGAATGTCATGAACAACAGTCACGCAACTCGACTGCGCTCGTTGCGTACTCTTTTGTTCATGACATTCTGTGACGTCATCTGTGTATCTATTACAATAACATAACATATAAGAATTGCAGCAAAAATTGCAAGTGTAAACGGGCCTTATGCGCGATCGAGAAGCACTTTTGGGATAAGAACTTCCAAGAGCTTCCTTTAGTCTCGGAAATGTAACTTTTTGCAAATCAAAATGCAGCCGAGAAAGATGTGTATGGTGAAAGATACACATTTTCAGGGAGGGGGGGGGGGGGGTTGAATAGGTTTTCGGATCGGCGGATTTGGCCCTAAATAGCACACGGACTACGGATTTTAAGAAAAACTCGACCGGATTTTCGGATTCTTAAAACGTACCGGATCACGGATCTATTGAAAATCGTCGCATAACGGATTCTGATAATCGCAACTACGGATTGTGCCGATTGTTGACTGTAGGGCCTGTTGGCAAATAGTCCGGGATGTCCGAATTTCAAGGCATATTAAAATATGTTTTCCCGTTTCACATGCTTAATTTCGCATACTTAATAAAATATCGTTACAAATTTTATGTTAAAATTTAACATACTCTTTGAGAACTCGCGCAACGAGACACTACGTACTCTCGTGTCGTTTATAGAACAAGTGTGTCTTGACGAGGAAAAATAAACTCTCCCAAAAATGCCCTGCAGCGATAGGCCTTCCGGGCAGTCACTATGATCGAAAGAAGACTCCTTAGCCAGGTAAGCGTGAGTTCGGCGTTGCAAGTATAGAAATTCGTCATTTGGGCCGCGCTTCACACACATGAATAATAATAATTTCGTCATAAATAAATTGCAGCGCGCAGTTGCGCGCATGAATAACATAACCTACAGGCTCAGAAGCCCATCAATAGGAGCTTTCATACATAGTTGAGGTAGCGTATTCCTGGGCTACTGAAAGGATTTGTTTATACTATACACAAAAACGGAATGTTTATCTACCCTTTCTCTGAGGCTTGATGAAATGCGTTTATCAAAATGTGGGCGCGCTTCGCGCGCAACGAAAGAAAAATGTAACCCCCTCTTTCTGTAAAATTTCTTCTACTAGGTGAAATAGGGGACGGGGGGATCACGAAAACTTTTAATAGTTCTGACGGCGGATCGTTGCCTTAGCTTTGACACAAGAAAAACAGTTTTTCTGTTATTAAGAAAATTAGAAAATAACACCTATGTTGTATTGTGAATGTGCGCATTCTGATTGGTTAAAAAGCGTGTTTGTAAGAGACCTGATAAACACGATTGTCACGCAACGCTGTCGCGCGTGTGTATGTTATTTTCTAAAAGCAATAAAATACTTTCTGCGTGCTCTCTGGTTTCTTACAAACACTTGGGGAGTGTTGGTCGAACTGATAAAACAGTTTTGATCAGTTCTCCCAACATCCCCCTCGTGTTTGTAAGAAAGCAGAGAGCACGCGGAAAGTACTTTTATTGCTTAATGAAAGAGACTATGCATCACTCGGACAAGAGTCTATCTGACAGGGCAAGCATCATATAGAGCAACAGTTTCTTTTTTAAGAAAATATAAAACAAAAGTGGGGAGGGTCTTTTTTTTAGCCTTGCTTAAAGAAATTGTAGCCCTCCCCCCGCTAAATAATGACACGTCCCTCAGTGAGAGATGTTCGTGTATAAGCGATACAGTGAAACGTATTTTTTTCTAATTATCAATTGTTTTCATAAATCAGACGTTGCGGATTCGGATTGAGGCGAAACTTCGTGCGGATCGGCGGATTTTCATGAAAATTGAACGGTTCGACGGATTTGAGGACCCCTCTTCACCCTCCCCCCCAATTTTCAAAATTCATAGCTCGGCAATAATTTCTTAAAAAGAAGAAGAAGGAAAATATGTCTCAGTGTTCTTGCTGGGAATTGAACCCAGGACCGTCGAGGTATCTCTAAATTATTCATACAGACCGGCAAGAGATGATCAGTCATGGTATCATTTTGTAGGATCCAACAAATCATTTAGTAACAGCACATCAACAATGTAAATCATTGCCTTTACTATTTCAGCCAACAAAAGTGGAAAGATTCACTGCGTCGGCATCGGCGATGGAGGTAATGAAATCGGCATGGGTAAAGTACAAGATCAAGTGAGGCGGTACATCAATAATGGAACTGTGATAGCAGCAACTGTAGGGGCTGACAGGATCATCACTGCTGGGGTCAGCAACTGGGGATCCTGGGCTCTAGGCATGGCCTTGTACCTGCTCTATGAGTGCCCTAACCATTCCAGGTACCGCCGTCATGGAATTGGCTTCCATCAGCACGTCACCATGGAGACCGCCATCACAAATGTGGAACAGGTAGAGTACAAAAGCACCGTTGTACTCTAGATAAATTACAAAGCATGTGTTTCTGTTTTCGTTGGTGATCCACACTAAAGCTGTTGGAAATGAGGTCTCATAATTCTAGTATTCGGACTGTTTGTTGGTAATTCGGAACTTTCTTCAAATTTAGTTTATTTTATTGTCATTATTATTTCATTTTAATTTAATTAGTATATTTCTCTTGGTTTTTTATTTTTTAAAGAGCCTGTGTCAGCCACTCCTTTGTTATTG